>CM070819.1:5579048-6046548 GCA_036326025.1 Chrosomus eos | reverse complement strand
TGAGGAGCAAGATGACACTCTTTTAGTGCTGGGCGGTATAACGGTTCATACCAAATATCGGTGTTTATTTTTGTTATGATATGAATTTTACCTGTGTATGTGGCTTGAACACCGTTGGGAACGCGGCGCGACACTGTTTGAGAGTGGTCTCTTTCACTGTTGCACTGTGATGATGCACAGCTGTATGTGTGACTAGCGTGCGGGTGAAGATAGATAGGTTAAACTATAATCGATAGCTGTCAAATTATATTACAGGTTCACAATATATCAACACTGCCCATCACAAATAGATTTGGCAAAAGGTCTGGTGACATCGGCTGTTCTTCCAGAAACACCAACACTATCATCATTGTTCATTTGTTGTGTCTTCTCCAAACTCAAAAGGACTTCTGGCTCTTTGAAAAAAACATATACATATCTACAATATTCACTCCTGACAGTAAAATAGGGCATTCTGAGTCAATCTCAATCTGTAAAATATGGGGTCCCCCTCCCCATTCATGCTTAAAAAACAAACAAAGAGGACTTCCGGTTATGGCGTGGAGATAGGCGGTAACGTTATCTTGCGTCGCTTCCAGTTTCATCTAATTTCATCAATAATTGCTCTTGCATTACTGATAGAAAGTATTTACTGATATTTCATATATTCCTAACAAAAATGGCACCTAAATTGTCGAAAAACAAGGGAGGGAAAACGTCTAAATCAGATCGGGATGAAGGGCTCTCCGGTTCCGAAGACCACGAGGAGGTGAAGATAGTGGGTGTCACACAAAGTTCAGAGGCCGAGTTTTCAGACGCAGAGACATCGAAGGAAAGTAAACCCGTACACTTGGATAATATTCTTCAAGCAATCATCTCATTAAAGTCCGAATTTTCTGCAAAATTCGATTCGGTGTTAACCATTTTGACGGACGTTAAGAATCAAATAGGTGATTGCTCCGCTAGACTGACAGAAGCAGAGGAGAGAATATCTCAGACCGAGGACACTGTTACCAAACTGCAATCTACAGCTAAAATGTTGGAAGACAAAATAAAGTCGCTGTCTGCTAAAACAGAGGATCTGGAAAATCGCAGTCGGCGTTCCAACGTACGGCTGGTGGGGCTGCCGGAGAAAGCTGAAGGCAGAGACGCGTGTGGTTTTCTGGAAAATTGGCTCCCTGACGCACTGGGGATGGAACCTCTTCGTTTTCCGCTGATCATTGAACGAGCTCACAGAATCGCAAGTGTCAGATCAGACGACAAAGCACCGCCGAGAGCATTAATAATGAAGTTCCTCAACTACAAAGACAAAGTTCGGGTATTGAATGCGGCCAGAGAAAAAAAAGAGGTTCTGTACAAAGACAAGCGAGTGATGCTCTTTCCTGATTTTTCAGCCGAGGTCAGCAAGAAACGCCAGCGCTACAATGAGGTCAAGAAAAAGCTTAGAGTAAAAGGTTTGGATTACAGATTCTTCTTCCCCTCACGGCTACAGGTGTCTTTCAATGGAACTTTATATTCCTTCGAGAACCCTGGAGAAGTTGAAGCCTTTTTGGACAATCCACCAGAGTAATCTAATAGAAATAGGGTGAGTCACTGATTTAATGAACTGGATTAAAAATATAATGCCAGAGACTTTAGGCTTTGATAATGCCCACTTTATACAATTGTTTTGATCATTTTTATTATTAGGCTACTATTAGTCAATTATTCATTCATTTATTTATTTATTTAATTTTTGCATGGGGTTGCGTCTGAAGAGCGCAAACGTAAGACTATAATCAGGTGGACAAAGTATGTTCACCCGTGTGGGGAAATTTATATTTTGCACCCCCCCCCCCCCCCCCCCCTTCATTTTTATTTTTTTATTTTTAATTTTATTTTTACTGGTACATTTTCGCATAAATTATCAGTGTAAATAGTTTGCTACATACTAAGAGCTTAAGTACGGAAGTGATGGCGTAAGTTGACATAAAGAGAACGGTTCCTCAGGGAGAGAGAGAGTCGGTGGACCCGTGTTGTTTTTAGAGAAGTTAAATTCAGGGAATAAGGGTGGTCGAAGAGACCTGGGAAATTTGTTTATTTAGTTGAATTTGTATTATTATTATTATTATTTTTGTTTATTTTTTTTATGTTTAATTGTTCAACTAGGGGCTGTTTTTCATGTTTGGTTTATAATTTCACGAATATGTTCATTATGGTGTATTTTGGAGGCATTCAAGTGTTTAATAGAGAAAAAGGGTGCATTGCATATAATTAATAACAATGTCTAGAGAAGTAAAGCTTAAAATTACATCCTGGAACTGTAGGGGACTTAATAGTATAATAAAACTCAAGCAGGTCATGCTCCGACTCAAACAATTGCAGTGCAAGATTGTGTTCCTTCAAGAAACACATCTACGATCTGAAGATATAATAAGGGTTAGAAGGAGATGGCCTGGACAAGTTTTTTCTGCATCTTATAGTAGCCAAGCACGAGGGGTAATTATTTTAATTCATAAATCTATACCATTTCAGATGTCGGAGGTAAAATACGATAATATGGGGAGGTATGTCATTTTAAAGGGAACCCTTTTGTCAGAAACACTGAACTTAATTAACGTATACGGTCCCAATACAGATAATGCTGCATTCTTTACTAACCTATTCTTAACTGTTTCCTCACTTCACGGTCACTGTATAATGGGAGGTGACTTTAATTGCACCCTAGATCCGGGTAAAGATCGATCTTCTGGAGTCGATTGATCACACAATCAAACAAGAAAAGTACTAAAATCTTTTATAAATGACTTAAATTTAATTGATGTATGGAGAAACCAAAAGCCCACAGATATTCAGTTCTCATGTTACTCAAGTACACACAAGACTCACTCAAGAATTGACTATTTTCTCATATCAGCACCTCTCCTGTCAAAAATTCAGGACTGTTGGTATGATAGTATGGTACTATCAGATCATGCTTCCATATCTCTGATATACATGGATGCCAACTTAAGAAGTGACCCACCAAAATGGAGATTACATCCAAAGTGGCTAGGAAATTCAAAGTTTATTGAATATATGGAACAACAGATTGACCTATATTTCGATATGAATACTTCAGAAACATCAGCTAGTACTAGGTGGGAAGCATTTAAAGCCTTTATTAGAGGTCAGATAATTAGTTACACTAAAACACAATCAAAATTATGTAATCAAAAGTTAAATCTTCTGGATTCTAAATTGAAAGACCTAGAAAGAAGGCAATTTCAAAATCAAATTAATGATACTAAAATTGACCAGGAAATTTTATTTCTTAGAGCCCAGTATGAAGAGATGTCCGCCTCTAGAGTGGCAAGCAGCATGATGAAACTTAAACAAAGCTATTATGATCAAGGAGAAAAGCCAGGGAAACTTTTAGCATGGAGAATCAAACAGTTGCAGTCCGAAAGTGCTATTAATTCTATTCAAGAAGAGGGGGGAGACATTACGACAAATCCTGTTAAAATAAATAATGCGTTTAAAGATTTTTTTAGCTCTTTATACAGCTCAGAATACACAGAAGATAGGAAACAACAAGAAACTTTTTTAAATGAGGTTAACATTCCTAAGATCTCTAATGAGGTAAAATACAATCTTGAAGCAGATTTATCAGAAGAAGAAGTTTTAAGTGCTATGGAGAATTTGAGAGGTGGTCGAGCTCCTGGACCAGACGGAATTCCTATAGATTTTATAAGAAGTTTAAGAAAAAATTAGCCTCTCCTATCTTAAATATGATTAAAGAGTCATACCAACAAGGTGTACTCCCACCATCTTTAAGAGGTGCACGGATTATGCTCCTTCTTAAACCCAACAAATTAAAAACAAAGTGTGAATCCTATCGTCCAATTTCATTACTAAACTCTGATACAAAGATACTTAGTAAGATATTGGCAAAAAGACTAGAAAATATCTTACCAAATATAGTGGACCGCGATCAGAATGGATTTGTGAAAGGCCGACAGGGATTTCACAATGTACGGATGTTGTTTCATATTTTACATCATAAAAAGGGTTCTCCAGATACAGCAATTTTATCTTTAGACGCAGAGAAGGCCTTTGATAGGGTGGAGTGGCCTTTCCTTTGGGAGGTTCTACAAAGGTTTGGTTTTGGGGAAGTATTTTGCTCATGGATTAAGTTATTGTATACAGGGCTCGAAATTAACTTTTTTACCTGGTAGCACTGGTGCTCCCAACTTCAAAAAGTTAGGAGCACCAGCAAAAATTTAGGAGCACCCACCAAATTTGACGTTGAGCTCTGCCTGTAAAGCGGAACGACCGGCAGCATTCTGATGATTAAAAGCCTTAATAATCAAACCTGATTTGTTTTCCACACACTTGTCCCTGCATTTTTTTGTGCTTGGCACTCTCTCCTTGTTTAACCAAGCTCTTGCGCTTAAAATGTATTGGTTTTCGGTGGTGGCCGATGGACACTGTCATCCTTTCTTGCCCTGTTTTTTTTTTTTTATTAAAGCTGTGATTTTACCACTGTATTTCATAGCTTTGTAAGATAAAATCCTTCTTTGCTAAACCTAATCATCATTTTGGTATATCATCATATCAATTTCATAAACTACAATAATAAAGTAGCATTAAAAAGTTTATTTTAACTAATTTTCTACCATATACAATTGAATACAATTAGCAGCTAGCTAACAACAACTTGATTTGCACTTTTTGTTTCTGGTTTCACCTCACTCCAGTCTAAACTAAAAGTTTTGGGGTTTTTTTGGTAAGTTTTCTTCACATTGTCATATAAATAACCTGAAAATACTGTAGTTTATTAAGGTTAAATCTTCCTAACCACTCTTACTAAAAATAAATGGGGTAAGCACACTTACATTCTCATTTTAAGAGGTGTTCTGAGTATATGTGGTTTGATTTGTTAACATTAGTTAATGCATTAGGCTAACTAACATGAACCATGAGCAATACATTTGTTACTGTATTTATGAATCTTTGTTAATCTTAGTTAATAAAAAATACAGCTGTTCATTGTTTGTTCATGTTACTTCACAGTGCATTAGGCTAATTAATGTTAACAAATACATCTTTTGATTTCAATAAGGCTACTATTAATGATTAAATTAGCATTAACAAAGATTAATAAATGCTGTAGAAATGCAGTTTATTAATAGTTAATGTTAACCAATGTAGTTAACTAGAGTTTAATAAATTGAACTTTATTGTAAAGTGTTACCGATTTGTTATACACCGATGCAGACGTCTCGTGAGTTCAGTGTTGGACAGATCAGTTGTTTTAAACCATTCATAAAAGTGAATCAGTTCAAAGGAGTCATTAGTTCGCAAATCGCACGTGCCATTAGCGGACGTGTAGGATACGGCACGCATTGTTGTGTGATTATCCCAGCAGTTTAGGACATCGCACAAGATTTGTGTCAACACAGAAAACATTTCATCACTGGATAGTTTGTTTTGTTTATTGAAATTGAGGTTTATGTCAGCGGAATGTGCGGAACGCTTTTTTTTTTTTTTGCACAATTCCCACCCTGGGGTAATTCAGGAGAAAAATCTCTGAATGCTTCACGTGAATCTTCGGTCTTCTTACCTTTTACCATCGTGTCAATTCTCGATTTCGATTAATATGCGTGAGGGAGGGACAAGGGTGTAACTTTGGTTTGAGAAGTGGGGGGACACAAAATGGGGGATTTTTTTTTTTTCCGATTTGAATCCCATTTCCTGCATTTACATACATTTAGGGACTATGGTACAATGGTGATACAAAATCCAGGAAATAATTAAGTTGATTATAATGATAAATTCTGGCAAAAATAAAAGTAGGCTACTAAACTATGTATAAAAAAAATTTGGATGGTCCTTTTAACACATTCTGTTGACTATAAACTAACGTTGCACCTACATGTCTACTAACTCTCATTAGAGTGTTATTAGAGTATTAGTAGACTGGTAGGGTTAGGGTTAGAATAAGTTGACATGTAGTTGCGTAGTTACTTATAGTCAGTAGACTGTCTGTTGGAGGAACATCACAATAAAGAGTTATCAGAGAGTCTGCTAATACTCTAATGACAGTTAGTTGACATGTAGTTGCAAAGTTACTTATAGTCACCAGAATGTTCAAAAGGGACCATCAAAATAAATTGTTATTAAACAAAAGATTTTACTTTTTTGATTAATAGGGGCCGATTGCCAAGACTTGAGGTAATCATTTTATAAAGTCAAAAATGTTCACCATTAATGTTTTGTGTGTAAATAAAACTGAAATTATGTGAGACCCAATTTCCACTGTAATGTAAAAACTACATAAAGATAGTATATTTTAAATAATTGTTTAATAGCATCTTTTTATGTCATATTTACCTGTGCCCTTCCTGTCTAACAGGTATGAAATATACAGAAATTGAATAAGGTTATAAAATAGTCTGCACTGCATACATTAAATTAAATATAGATTAATCCTTATTAAATCTACAACGTTCTTTAGACAAGATCAGTGAGTAATTTGCTATGTTCCCCTTTGTTCTTTGGTTAACTTAAATGACAGACAGAATTGGCTGCTGTCCCTTTAAGATCTGTCGCTGATGACAGGATCTTACCCATTTAATTTTTCTCATTTACGCTTGACTTTCATTTAAGGTTTTATTTAACTCATTTAAGACTGTTCTTGTGAGGATACAATTGACAAAACGGAAATGTTGGCATAAATGTGTGTGTTATTATTATTCAAGTGCAAAAGAGAACTGGATTCTGGCGCGCTGTCTGTGAATGTCCTGAGTCCTGACGTACACGCACACGACGCACAGACAGCGCGCCAGAATCCAGTTCTCTTTTATACCTGCTCATTAGAACTTTCAGCAAGCTCTTTTTAGAGTGTGGACTATGGTGGGGACGCGACGCACGTGGATGCGGACGCGCGCATTGGCACAGGCTATATTCTGCTCCTCCAGGGCGATGACGGCGTGCGGTTAAAAAAAAAATCATAAACGAACTTGAAAGTGGGGGGGACACAAACGGGATTTTGAAAAGTGGGGGGGGACATGTCCCCCCTGTCCCCATAGGAAATTACGCCCATGGGGAGGGAGAGCAAGACTGTTTTTTAGACTGTGAGAGTGCGTGCGCGCGCGACCGTCTCTCTCTCTCTCTCTCTCCTCTCTCTCTCTCTCTCTCTCTCTCTCTCTCTCTCTCTCTCTCTCTCTCTCTCTCTCTCTCTCTCTCTCTCTCTCTGCTCGTTCTTTCAGTAATATGAGCCCTGTCACAAGCGCAGCAGTCAGTCATCTATCACTCACCGATCAAATAGGGCTTTGGCGGTCGCCAAAAAAAATCAATGCAGGAAAAACCTCGTTTCATCTTCTCTATTATTCAGCCTTTTAGTCGCGCGGTAGTCAGCTCCCTGTCACGTGACAACGGAGCGCAGCGTAAGTGAATGGAAGTGATTGACAGCTAATATTAACCTATCTAAAATCTGCTTTAAAGTTATGAACGTAAGGATGAAGTTTGATTGGATGTAATCGTTGGATAGAATGATGGTCCGGCCACCGCGTATCAGCGCCTGATCAGCGCACATAAGGTACACACTGTGCAGTAATTTGCGAACGTTTTGTAGAGAAATAAAAACAGGTCGCACCACAACCATTATTTGCACTCGCACAGATGCTCCCAAATATATTTTTAGGTCGCACAGATTAAATTTCAGGAGCATATGCGACCAAAATGGTCGCAATTTCGAGCCCTGGTATACAAACCCTATTGCAGAGGTCCTGACCAATGGTATAATCTCAAGGCCTTTCAAAGTAAATAGAGGCACCCGGCAGGGGTGTCCTCTGTCACCACTTCTGTTTCTCTTGGTAATCGAACCACTTGCTATTGCAGTAAGAGATGAAAGCAAAATTAGTGGAATTAGGATTGGCTCAATAACACACTGCATATCCCTATATGCAGATGATGTTTTATTATTTCTTACAGAGCTTAGCCAATCTATTCCAGCTTTACTTAATCTCATAAAAAGGTTCGGCAAATTTTCTGGCTATAAGATAAATCAGTCTAAATCCTCTTTTTTATTTCTTAATCAAGAGGAAAAGTCAAAATTATCATACTTAACTTCCAGTCTTAATGTTACAGATTCATTTACATACCTAGGACTCCAGATTGTAGCAGATATAGAAAAAATAACCTCATTGAACTACAATGCCCTAACAAATTCAATTACTAAATCTGTAGATAGATGGTCAGGTTTACCAATCTCATTAATTGGTCGCATTAATATATTAAAGATGAATACACTTCCCAAAATTATTTATTATTTCCAAAATATCCCTTTGCCCCCCACTACCTCATTTTTCACCATTCTACGAAGAATTTTTATCCAGTTCATTTGGAATAATAAACACCCAAGAGTCCGGACATCTTTGCTTTACCTACCATACGATAGGGGAGGATTGAAGCTCCCAAATATTCAATCCTACTATTGGGCATCCCAGTTAAGAGCGATAATGTTTCATTTTTCTGCAAGTGCTCCTCCTAAATGGCTAGAAATAGAAAACTTATTTGTGAAATCGAAGATTCCTTTTAACTTGTATCTTTATTCAGCCAATATAAAAATATTACAGAAAAATTTTAGTGGAATTTCATTTAACCCAATAGTACTGAACATGATTAATGTCTGGGGGAAAGTACGAATTCATCTAAAGGAGAAGGAGTCTTTATCTGTGTTTAGCCCAATATGCGGAAATGATAATTTTATACCTGGTCGAAAGGATTTAGGCTTTCGACTCTGGGCTCAGAATGGTGTGAGGAAAGTTAAAGATCTATACAAAGAGGGCGTTCTAATGTCATTTACTGATATCACTGACAAGTTCAAAATCCCTAAAAAACATTATTATAAATATTTGCAAATTAGGAATTTTATACGTACTGCCCGGGGGCAAGGACTTGCTGAGCCAGAGCTAACTAATCTGGAGAAATGTGTATCTAAACCAAGCCTTGGTAGAGGACACATATCTTGTTTATACAACATGTTATTGTTAGGTTCTCAGGAGTCATCTACATCCAGACTTGCCATGTGGGAACAAGACCTTGGATTGGAGATAGATAAGGAAAAATGGGAGCAAACATGTGCAAAAGCCCAAACACAGACAATTAACAGCAGACTAAAACTGTTACAGTACAATTGGCTTATGCGTACCTACATAACTCCGGTGAAACTAAACAAAATTTATAGCAACATACCAGATACCTGTTTTAAATGTAACAGTGCAAAAGGCACATTAATTCATTGTATGTGGGAATGTGATAAAATAAAAGCGTTTTGGAAAGAAGTTAATAATATGATATGGCATATAGTCTCAGTAAGATTGCCACTGGATCCTGGGCTTTTCATTATTGGTATTCATCCTGATAACTGGAAAATTAATAAGGACACTCAAGTATTGATTGACATGTGTATTCTACATGCCAAACGGCTCATCGCCATTTATTGGAAAAAGATAGAAAGGCCTACTATAACGCGATGGTTAAGAGAAATATCTTCATGCATTGCAGTGGAAAAGATAACATATATTCTTAAGGGTAAAGAAGACCAATTTAAGAGGATTTGGAGTCCCTTTTTATTATTTATTGAGCATGGGGATATGAATAATATAATAGAGGAGGAACAAAATGCTTGATTAGGTATTATATACATTTGAAAATATATTTTAATTTGCACTAACCCTATTTTATTTTATTTCTCTTATCTGTGGTTATTATTGATTGCAGTGTATTGTTTACTCTGACTTCCGAAATACATACTTTATTATCCAATGTTGATGTGTGCTATTGCACTTTTCATGTAATGTGAGCCCCGGTGTTTGTTTGTTTTTTTGTTTTGTTTTTGTACATTATATGTGATGTTACAGACATGGGATGTACATTGGTGTTTAAGTGTTCAAGAAAATGCAATAAAAACAGTATTACAAAAAAAAAAAAAAAAAAAAAAAAAAAAAACGTCATATACCGTGAAACCAGTATAAATTTGAAAAATATACATGTTTGGCCATACCAGCCAGCACTACGCTCTTGATCTCCCTGCTGTTATTAATTCAGTCTCTCTCTCTCTCTCTCTCTCTCTCTCTCTCTCTCCTCTCTCTCTCTCTCTCTCTCTCTCTCTCTCTCTCTCTCTCTCTCTCTCTCTCTTCTCTCTCTCTCTCTCTCTCTCTCTCTCTCTCTCTCTCTCTCTCTCTCTCTCTCTCTCTCTCTCTCTCTCTCTCTCTCTCTCTCTCTCTCTCTCTCTCTCTCTCTCTCTCTCTCTCTCGATGTCCTCCAGCCACAGCACAGCGTATCAGTGCATCTACTATCCCCCGGATCAGACGGCCCGCGCGCGCGAGATCCTGAGTGTGGTGTCCCAGCTCCAGCCGCTCATCTCTGCGCTGGCCGACCAGCTGCTCCAGGCCCAGCACTGCTCCACTGAAGCTCTGCGGGACGTCCTGAAGAGCCTGGAGGAAAAGGTGAGGTTCCTCACGCAGTTACACTGGTCCCAGTGACAGCACAGACGATTATAATGATGATATGTTTCAGATAAATGCTGTTCTTTTCATTAAAGAATCCTGAAAACAAGGGATCAGAAATATGAAGCAGTGTGTGTGTGTGTGTGTGTGTGTGTGTGTGTGTGTGTGTGTGTGTGTGTGTGTGTGTGTGTGTGTGTGTGTGTGTGTGTGTGTGTGTGTGTGTGTGTGTGTGTGTGTGTGTGTGTGTGTGTGAGTTATTTATACCAAAATCAAAGAAACATTCTCGTTAAAAATAAATGCATATAATAACATATTTAGTTATTATTAAAAAAATTCTGCGATAATAACTGGAAAGATTCATCATGGTATTACTATGACTCATAAAAAAAAGAAAAATCTTTATACGAAAGACTATTTCAGCCAGTGTCCTTGAATACCCGAGTCAATTTGGAATTACATAAAGTTTTAAAGCAAAAGTAAAAATTTAAATAAAGTATTAATCTTCAAGACAGTGATTTAGGGAGCATAAATGTAAAATGAGTCTGAATGGGGCGTCTATTAATAGTCCTGCAAATGTTCATGCTTTAAGGGCAAATATCTTTTGCAATGAAATACATTACTGTCACACATTCTGAAACTGGTGATCGAGTGACAGAAACCATGACTAGTGTTTCTAACACTCAGGAATTGGATGTATATTATTGTACTGTATGATTACCATATTCATATACCACAGTTCTTTTAATGGTCTTACTTTCATGTAAAGCATAGACACATGGTATTACCACGGTACAATGAACAAAAACCATGGTGGCATGTAAATTAAATCAAATTGTATGCTCACTGAATCTGTATCGTGTGTTTCTGAGGACAAAAGCAGATTTAGCATGAACAAACACAGCATGTTCCTGTCATTAAGCCACGTCGTCCCGTTCACTGAGACCACGAGTCTTGGCCTGAAACATCGAGGCTCTGTTGACAAGCGGCCATCGGTCTGTCCCGTTCCAGGATCTGGTTCGGAGGCGCTGGTGTTTTCTGTTTGTAATTAATGAATTGCATCTGGTGCCGTCAGTGTGCAATCTGTGACACGGGGATTGTTTCTGCCACAGAGGAGCTTGGCCAATCAGCCGGCTTCATTTCTTCACTCTCTCGGCCGCCTCTCTTCACCTCCTGATTACAAGTGTGATCCGACGCTCAAGCTGATTGAAATCTCCAACCGCGAGCCAGTGTGTGTGTGTGTGTGTTGATGTTGCATATTGCATTGATCATTTTCATTTTTATGCATCAATATAAGTGCATATAGTAGTTAACTGTTAAATTGGTGCATATAAATGAAAATAAATCAAAAGTAAAACAGGATTGATGTTTATTTTCTCCCAGAAAGTGTGGCAGGGAGGAGGCGAAAACGATTGAAGTGGCAAAAGCAAGTTTGGTTATCTGAGGTCTATTCAGCTTTCCTGCAGCTCCTGTCACTGTTGCACATGTGTGAGAATCAAACTGTTCTCCAGAATGTGTGTTTTCACAATGACACGGACGCTTCAGATCCTGACGCGTTATGAGGCGTCACTCACACACTGACAATGAAAAACTGTCCCGCAGGAATGAAGAACGCGAAGAAGACCAGGCTTGTTAAAATGCCATCGAGTTTAAAAATAGCTCGGTATAAAACACACCGGTGAGAATACCAACAGAAGGAGCCTGGAAGTTCATTCCTGGAGAATTTGATGAATTGTGGGATGTGATTATCGTGTCTAAAATAATGATTGGTGTGGTAGTGAAAAGGTCACAGGGGCGTTGATTCTGGGATATGCAAATGTCCCATCCAGCATCTGTACAATTGGCCCTGAAATATGAGGACACTGAGTAAACCTTACTGGTGACGGCTGGAAAATTACATTGACAAGATAAGCGAGGTTCTTTTCTTTTTTAAGCAATGCCTCAGATATTTGAACTCCAATAGTGGGGTGGAGTCAGGAAAAATTAATCTGTCAGAAAGGGCTAGTGTGACAAATGCTACTTTGTCATAAATTAAATTATTAAAGCAGAATGCATAGTAATTATAAAATAAAATTGGCAAAATCGGATTTAAAATAGTTTTAGATGGACATGTCAACTTCCCAAAAGTATTTCCTGTCAGTTAATACACACACACACACACACACACACACACACACACACACACACACACACACACACACACACACACACACACACACACACACACACACACACACACACACACACACACACACACACACACACTATACATTTTTTTAACTTACTAATAGCATCTAAAATGGGAGTTCATAGAATAACTATTTGATTTTATTGTAATTAATTAAACCTATTAAGTATGTTTAACACAATTATTTAATGCAGTTAATTTTCCTAATTTGACATCAGTTTGAACAAACAGAAACGGCACACTAACGAATGAGTGAAACAGTTTTACATTTAATTTGAGTTTTGATAATGAAATCGAGTCACAAACAGATTTTTCACATACTTTTATTGGTCCCGTCTTGATTTCATTTCTAAATAAATTTGACATTAAAAAGTTCTTTCTCAACTAAAGTTTCTCCATGACTCATAAACGATGAGATCTTCCATGTGAAATCAGACTTTTGGACTTTTAGTTGTTGCCTTGTCTGATGTGTTTCTCCAAACATACAGAAATATACATATGTACAAGTACGAATATGAATGAGGCCGGTCCTGCTCCTTCTGTTTTTCTTGTGATCTTTCAATATCCCGGCGCTTCAGAAGATTAATTGAATCATGTATTGTTGTTGTGCCGAGACCTTGTTTCAGAAGAACCAGCGCCTCTTTTTGTGTCTCTTTAATTCTTCTGCATTCTCATACTTCACTCTTCTCTTTCTATCCACTGTGCCATCACTGTTTGCTCTCGTCTGCTTATTAGTTTTCTGATACGCTTCTCATCCCCTCCCTTTAATCTTTGTCACACACTCTCATGCTCCGCCATAGTTTAATGAAATGTTGGTTATTAAATGCTATAAAAAACCACCCCCTCTCTCTCTCTCTCTCTCTCTCTCTCTCTCTCTCTCTCTCTCTCTCTCTCTCTCTCTCTCTCCTCTCTCTCACAGACGGATCAGTTTGTTCACGCTCTGAAAGACGAGCTGGTGAAGAGCGCCCTCTTAGCGCTGCATGCCGCCCGTCCCGGATACGTCAGCAAAAGTCAGTCTTCTACTCCGTCCAGCCCACACAAGGCCGACTCGCACCCCGGCGTGACCGAGGAGTCCCACACCGTCTGCAATAATGTTAACGGCTCCCAAACACCGCAGAAGGAAGGCAAAGCATCTCCAGTCCGCTCCGACTCCATCCCGCATCACAAAGAGTACGACGAGGAGGAATGGGCAAGTCTTTTTCAACTCTGTGTTTTTATGTAATAGCATTGTCACCTTAAGAAAAAAACCAGAGGGTTTCAAGTTAATATTTTTTTTTAATAGAAGAGCATCAGCTGATTCACGTCTACCTATAGGAATATGACGTCTATCACTGTATACATATATAAGCTCCTTCAGTATTATCAGCAGATGTGGCATTTCTCAGGAGTGAATCACCCTCTTCCCTCGCCAGCTCCTCCTCTCGCCAGTCAGGATCTGGCATTCTGATTCCTCTTTGAATCAGAATAAAGTCTCGAATCATGTTGTACTTTAAGATCTTGAATTAATATTAATATCTGCAATACATTCATGTTGGTGGGGTTATTGCTGCTCTTATCCATGTTATCCATGCTTCTCGCCCAGATCAGAACCATACCGCCAATCCTAACTGTATGCTAACTGTCAATCATATTTGAGGATAGTGGTCCTGACAGAAATGTAGAAATTAGGGCTGTCAAGCGATTAACTTTTAATTAGTGCTGGATAACGATTAATGGCATCCAAGTTAATATACGTGTGCACTGTGTATAATTATTTTGTTTATATAAATACACACACATGCATGTATATATTTAAGAAATATTTGCATGTATATATTGTATATATTTATACATTTTGGACTAACTGTAGCTTGTTTATTGAAGATGCAGGACAACCAGCTAATAAAGCATTACAGTAATCTAGTCTCGAGGTCATAATTGCATGAACTAACTTTTCTGCATCAGAGACTGATAGCATATTACGTAGCTTAGCAATGTTTCTAAGGAGGAAAAAGGCTGTTTTTGTAACATATGAAATACGCTTTTTAAAAGACAGGTTACAGTCTAATATAACACCCAGGTCTTTTACTGTAGAGGATAAAGTAACAGGGCATCCTACTATGTTAAAGTTGTGTTGTGAAAGGTTTTGTGGATGGTTTTTCGAACCGATAAGTAGTGCCTCTGTCTTGTCTGGATTTAATAAAAGAAAATTATGCGTCATTCAATCTTTTATATCTTTAACACAATCTGTCAATTTGGATAATTTAGCGTATTCATCTGGCCGTGATGAAATATATATTTGAGTGTCATCAGCATAACAATGGAAACTAATTCGATGTTTCCTTATAATAGTTCCAAGTGGCAGCATATATATTGAGAATAATAAAGGGCCTAACACAGATCCCTGTGGCTCTCCATAGTTTGCCGAAGTTATGATCGATTTTTCTCCATTTAAATAGACAAAATGGTAGCGGTCAGATAAGTATGACCTGAACCAGCTTAAAGGGATACTCCACTTTTTTTGGAAATAGGCTCATTTTACAACTCCCTCAGAGTTATTTGAAAGCGTTTCACCGCACTCACGATAAACAAGGTGCCAGACAGACAAAACTAAACAACTCAAAAAATAAATAAACTGTCCGCACACTTGAATCCTTTAGAGCAAATTTAATCGCCAAGCTTTCGGTCAAAAGACCATCCTCAGGGCATACACAAACTAAGTGTCACATTCCATTTAGCTGTGTTCAAAACACATCAGGACAATCAACAGTGATAACTCACACCTGCAGAGACCAGGTAGGACCAGTTGTAGTCCAATAATGGGAGTTGTAGTTTTTTAGGTGATCAACACTAACTCCACAAAGTGAAAAAAACAAATGAAAAAAAAAACAACTCCCTCAGAGTTAAACAGTTGAGTTTTAACCGTTTTCAAATCCATTCAGCCGATTTTCTGATATTTAGAAGAATATCAGTAAGCAGACAGTTTCTGGTCTCATTGACTTTCATAGTAGGAAAAAATATATACTATGGAAGTCAATGAGACCAGAAACTGTCTGCTTACTGATATTCTTCTAAATATCAGAAAATCGGCTGAATGGATTTGA
Source organism: Chrosomus eos (assembly GCA_036326025.1). Taxonomy (NCBI): domain Eukaryota; kingdom Metazoa; phylum Chordata; class Actinopteri; order Cypriniformes; family Leuciscidae; genus Chrosomus; species Chrosomus eos. The sequence goes on along the minus strand of CM070819.1, from coordinate 6,030,826 downwards.
AAACGGTAAAACTCAACTGTTTAACCATGGGGGAGTTGTAAAATGAGCCTATTTCCAAAAAAAGTGGAGTATCCCTTTAATGCTTGTCCTTGAACACCAGTATAATTTTGTAGTCGATCTAAGAGTATTGTGTGATCTATAGTATCGAACGCAGCACTAAGATCAAGTAAAACTAGTACTGAGATACAGCCTTGGTCCGAAGCTAAAAGTAAATCATTTATGATTCTAACAAGCGCAGTTTCAGTGCTATGATGTGGCCTGAATCCAGACTAAAACTTTTCATAGATGTCGAGTTGAGCGGACACAACTTTTTCTAGTATTTTAGACATAAATGTAAGATTTGAAATGGATCTGTAATTTGCTAGGTTATTTGGATCTAATTGTGGTTTCTTAATAAGAGGTTTTATAACTGCCAGCTTGAACATTCTTGGAACATGACCTAAAGATAAAACGAGTTAATAATATTGAGAAGAGGCTCTTCCACTATAGGTAACACTTCTTTCAGTAGTTTAGTTGGTATAGGATCTAATAAACATGTTGTTGTTTTAGATGAAGTGATAAGTTTATTTAACTCTTTTTGTTCTATAGTTTTAAAGCATTGTAATTGTTCTTGCGGGGTGATAATTGCGGCTGAATTATAAGGCGCGAGCAAAGATTGAACGTTTACGATTTTGATTCTGATGCTTTCAATTTTCTCAGTGAAGAAGTTCATGAAATCATTACTACTAAACTGTAACGAGATATTTTATTCAGACGACGTCTGTTTATTTGTTAGTCTAGCCACGGTATTAAATAAAAACCTTGGATTATTTGGATTATAAAGGTGGTAAACATAGTATAATACATTTTATCGTAACCTACTATATATATTTAGCTAAGGCATTCGGTACCAAGAAAGATATGTCTAGAAGATACAAAAGTAGAGATACTTGAATATAAGCGCTTAGAGTTCAACTAACAACTAGAAAGTCATAACTAGGCTTAATACGAGGTGGGAAACATACACACACACAGGAATATACAGTATTTCCGGCCGTGGGAGGGGAGTCGAGTTGATTAAGATCTTTTTGAATCTCTTAAAGGAGCTTATTTTGGAACGGTTTCTGTTTATATTCTGCCGTGCCACTAAAGTGTCAATGGGGGCAATTTGATCCAGACTCTTTGGCGCTATGCATGTGATTTACATGAATGAGTCCAGTAGGTTAAAAGCTTTCTGAAGTTTAGAATGAATAAGTCACCATGATTTCATCCAGAAGATACACTCGATTAGTTAAAAACATTTTAGTAATATTGCTCATAATCACTGTTTATAAGTGGTGTTTTCTAATAGCACTTTTACTATTTAAAGTCCCCCTAAAGCTTTTAATGTTTATATGTCTATATGGTGTTTTTAATGTGCTTTAAGACAAACCTTGTGTAAATTCATAGGTCGACAGCATTGCTGAGTATTTTCTGCTTAAAACTGCAGTGAATCAAAGACGGTCTCAAAAACACGGTTTGATATCGCTGGTGTTTCTGACGTCACACACTACCTTGTAACCAATCAGATCAACGTGTGATCGTCAACGAGTGGATCTCTGAGCTGAGTGAGTGAGTGAGTGGAGGCGGGGCTCATTTGCATATTCATAGAACCACGTATACTTGAGGCAAGGGTGTCATGGAAAAAAACGTTTAAATATGTAATTTTGGTGATCAAAAATGAGTTTTAAAGGATACAATTTTTGACTACAGGGGGACTTTAAACAAACCCTAGTATTAAACTGAACAGGTTTGTTTTGTAAATTGATATTAGTTTCAAGTCTTGCTTCTCATGTGCTGGTTGTCTCTTCAGCTCAGTAGAGCAGCTGTGCTCTGACGTATTTGATAGGATCTTGAGAGGTTGAATCATTCCACAGGACTAGAGGCGAGACAGGGATACGGTTAACAACCAAGCCAGTGACATCAGCACATATTAGCATCAGTTCGTAGAAACCTTTACCACAGTAACTGAAGGATGAACCGCAAACTACAACCTCGAATTATGGGACTCAAGTTCTGTTTGTTTAGTCAATGCTGCTGTGTTAAACTGTGGTGTCTAATTCCTGTAATTGCCTTCAAGTGTGTTGTGTGTGTGTGTGTGTGTGTGTGTGTGTGTGTGTGTGTGTGTGTGTGTGTGTGTGTGTGTGTGTGTGTGTGTGTGTGTGTGTGTGTGTGTGTGTGTGTGTGTGTGTGTGTGTGTGTGTGTGTGTGTGTGTGTGTGTGTGTGTGTCATAACCATGGCTAACAGGAGAGGATTAGAGGGCAAGATAAGACAAGCATCTCTAATCAATGCCAAAATAACTTGTGTGCCCTTGAGCTCCACTCACAAGAGGGAGTGTGAAGCCTGAAGTTAGTTGAAGCCAGGCTTCTCCCAATATTAATAGAGGAAGGATGTTATCATTTTTCTCTCAGAATGTTTTACATTTGGGTTTTAATTATTATTAATTAATTATTTTTTAAATATAATTAATATAAAAATATAATTATTCTATCAGCCAATAGAAATGTAGAAATTTGCATAAACTTAGCAGTAGTCACCAGCAAGTGCCTAATTAAACATTATGAAAAGTCTTATTTGTTTTGTTTTTTTGTCTCTGTCTTGGTACAGAAAGGTAGCCTGGTTAAAACCAGAGCAATCTCAGTTGTTACTGAGTTAGGGTCTGGCAAAGTTTCATAGACAAATCATTTCCATAGGGGCATCACCAACGGACGTCGCTCAAAGGCCTCTGGGCGCAATTGGATAGACCTAAAACCAATCAGAGCGATGAGGGAGATGACGTATACAGAGCGACGTTCGTCTGTTATAGAACAACTTAGTTTGAATAAACGAGCAGACACTGATTAGCTACTTGCTCTGTTTATTTAAAATTAACAGCAAGACAACTATAAGTGAATGTGCTTTCCATTAAATAAATCACACACAGTACACAAAACCTTAACAAAAAAAACTTTGCAATGAACTTTGCAATTTAGACGGGCAAACTGGGTGCCAGTGCGGTGACGTACATGCTCGGGCAGATTCGGCTTGAAGTCGTTCATCCTTGGACGCGGCGCTGTTACAAAAAAAGCCGTGCACACAGTCAAGTGAAATGGGGTCTTGCTGGTCTTGCGCACCGAACGTGTCATTTTTTCCGTGCGCACCTTCGCGCTCGTGCGGACGTGTCGAGTATAAACAAGGCTTTGCTCCGTGTCAGCGCGCGCTCGGATCGGTTAAGGGGCACAGACTCTCCCGAATCATCTCCAGCAGTCTCCGAAGCACCACTATCTCCGCCTCCGTTTCCCTCGTAAGCTGATATTAGTATTTAAACATTCTCTATGCTAGAAAAAATATTTTAATTTTAATTTAAATATTTGGTTATAGAGTTCTAATGACGGTGTTCAACTATAACCGTCGCACCCCTAGTTCCACGGCGGTTTCCATCTTTGTAAATGTACAAAATCTGCTTCGTCGTCATCGTGTAAAGCCCGCCCCAACGTTTCTGATTGGTGCCACGATTTCGACGGATTGGAAATGGGCTTTAATGAGCTTGAATGAGAACTTGCAGAGCAAATCTAAATTTGCCGGAAGTTGTCTGGGTTTTCCCAGGCTAACAAAAAGGTACAATAAAATGGAAAACGCACATTTTTGGAAAGATGTTTTACTTCTCAAACCTCCTGCGTCACATCTTTTTCCTTCTTTTGGTGCGCTTTGTAACTTAATCTGTCAGTCCAAGAGGTGTGTGTGTGTGTGTGTGTGTGTGTGTGTGTGTGTGTGTGTGTGTGTGTGTGTGTGTGTGTGTGTGTGTGTGTGTGTGTGTGTGTGTGTGTGTGTGTGTGTGTGTGTGTGTGTGTGTGTGTGTGTGTGTGTGTGTGTGTGTGTGTGTGTGCGCGTGTGTGCAGCTTCCACAGTGTTTCTCAATGAGACCCGGGGCCATATTACAGAAACATCCTGACTTCTCAATTATGATCTATACGTTCTGTTGAACTCGTCTAGATCTTAATTTATCATTTAAGATAGGAAGTTTCTGTAATAAAGATTTCGTTAATCCCTAGAAGCAGAAAACAGGCGAACGGAAATATCATCTTTTGGTTGTTGAAGAAACTTGTGTGAAAGGAGTGAAGCAGAGGTTCAAAAAATACAGAAAATTCTAAACAATCCTTAAAATCCTTAATAATAATAAATTATGCAAAATTAAGTAACCTTTCAAACCTAAGCTGTTAAATATTAAATTAAAAAAATTGTACATACATATAAAATGGTGTTTACCTTTTAGAAGTATGCTTCAATCATCAGTGTAAATAAAAAAAAAATAATGATGATATAAATATAAATTATATAATACATAAGTATACAACATTTATCTTAGTATTTTTTAGTTATATTTAATTATTATTTATGTGTGTTTGTAATATGTACATTTATATATATGTTATACATATATACATATATAGTGTTTAGCTTTTAGAAGTATGCTTCAATCAACAGTGTAAATAAAAAAAAAATTATACTATATAATATAATATACATATCATATAATGCATATAGATATACAAAATAATTCAGTTTAATATTTTATTTATATTTAATAATATATAAATGTGCAAAATATTCTAAATGAAATATGCAAAATAATTTATTGTAATATTTTATTTTTTATTCAATACTTTTTATTGGAGTTATAATTTTGTTACATACTGATTAATGATTGGTAAGTTGCCGGAAATTAGTTAAAGACATTTTCCTGTCAGTCTGAATGGAGGCCTGAATTCATTCATGTCTAGCTGTTTTTAATTTGGGGCTTTTTGCCCCATAATCAGCACAGAAGATGCAAAAAATAAGAAAGTCTCGTACACACAGCAAAGATTTAGTGGTGACTAGTGCCTAAAATGGGAGTGAATCTCCCAATTCATCATTCCAGAGGTCACTTACACAATCAATGCTTATCACGACTGTGTCTGGTTTATGGGATGTAAGTGTCGGTCCATTAACGTTTGCTTTGACTCTTCTAGGACAGGGTCTGGGCCAGTGTGGCGAAGAGTTTGAACTGTGTCATTGCCACGGTGGATAAATTACAGGAGCAAGACAACAACAACCAGGAGTCGGTGCCCTGCCACACGCTCGCTGACGTCATCACCTCACACAGTCCCGGTACGGCACAAAAACACACACGATCAATCAGAAGCTCACGACTGCAGCTGCACAGACCCATCGCATGCTGAAATGTTACAATAACCAATCAAACATGCCAAACGGAGGCTGGAAAGATCAATTAAATGCTTAAAGGTGATTTCATTTCCTTTCGTGGGAAGCATAAACTGTGAGAAAACAATTATCATTTGATCAAATTAGTAATGACATTGCTCTGGATTGATTATGAATAAATACATATTTTTGTTACACTTCATCCCCCACGTTATGGAGATTGCATTTAATTTATCATCTGAAATTTGGTTCTGGAAAAAATCTCGAACCTCTGAAAAATAATCCTTTTGTTCCTCGTCATTTCAATAGCAATAATATTCCACGTGTCACCAACTATCTAAGCTTCTGATGGCAAATTTTCCACTTTGACTCGAGACATTCCCTGTGAGGATTTTTCACGCTTTAATAACAACCAACGTCTTTTTTTCCCCAAGCACATGTCAGATCTGTCAGTTGAGAGATGAATATTAGCGGCATCCACTGATCTTCTGTCAGACAGACAGGCATAGTTAAAAACAACTTCTGAAACCCAGTGCTGGGTTAAAACTCTACAAGTGATGACATGCTTACACGTTTTTAAGATAGCCGATGCTGCCACCACTTGGACAGCGTCTGAAACGGCATTTTGAGCATTTTCTGTTTGTTATTCTGAGCTCATATTTAACCGAATTTCTGACAATTTTCCATATTCATCTCAATCTTTAAGTAAAGGTTGTAATTCTATCTAACAGGCTAAACCTTAGGTTATTGATTCCTTATGATTGTAAACCATTTAATTTTCATTTCCGAAATAGTGTGTGCTTTTTAGCATCTGATATTTTAATTGCAGCAGTTTCCTACAGTTTTGTTAATATAAGATTGCAAATGTGTGCTTGTGTTTTCTCCTCACACAAGACTGTATCTCTGTCACACAAAATGTAAAGAAAGATCTTGCAATTTCAACATTTAATTGCAGTATAAAATGTTATTGTGTCTTGTGTAAATACTTCACATTACGCAAGGAATTGTCCTTGATTCAAAGGCATGATGAAATGTCGCCGGACCGGTTTAGGTTGATGTCTCATGTCATTCACAAAAATTAATTTTCTGAGCAACAGTTTAGATCGATAGCATGAATACACCCTGGGGTGGGGACCAAACTATTGAGCATGACTCAGTTTTGAGGTAATGGGGTTAAATGAGCGAAAGTCACTCATGCAGATTGGCACAGTATAATAGTGCCAAAAATATGATGACTAATGCATAACACATTTAAACACGGAGCTTGTTGCAAAACAAATGGGCATGAAATGAGCATGGTAGATCCAGTCAGTAGATTAAAGAGTCCGAATGAAGCGCTTCTCTCATAAACTCTACGACAAATGATTTATTACGATTCTCAGAGCTGAATGATAATTGGCAAAAATAGCAAGCTAGTGCATGATAAATTTCAACAGGACATCTGCATTTGATGTTTAGATTGGTTGGTGTGTGTCTGAACGTTAACAGTCTTTGCGCGATTTTAAAGACTAAAATGCATGTTTGAACTGAAAGCGCATTTATAAAAGCTACTTAAATGTCTTAAATGAACTAAGGCCTAATCCTGGCTTAATCTAAACCCTCTCTGTGAAACCAGGCCTTTATTAAATATTTTTCTTACATTGATTAACAAAATCATACACATAATGTTCATTTCTATAAATAAATATTGTAGAATTTGCATTTATTGTCATTATTTAATTATATAACATCAAAAAATTTCACTTTATGAGCAAGTCGGTGAATCATTTGTTTACCTGGTTCGTTCAAAACCGCGTATTCATTCAGGAATGAAGCATGTGACTGTGACGCATGTGACGGTCTTAATGAGTGAGTCATTTGTTCAACCGATTTGTTTAATAATTTATTCATAAATTAAGTGACTGTCTTTATGAATCACTACTACTACTACTACTACTAATTTGTTCACAAATGACGGAAGTGGCTTTCTGTATAAGGATTAATCAATTGTTGTACCGATTCATTCCCAAACATTAAATGGAGAGTTCATGAAAATGTTGCCATCACTTACTCACCCTCATGTTGTTCTAAACCCTAAGTGAATTTTTCATCTGATGAACACAAAAGAAGATATTTTAAAGAATGTTGATAAACAAAAAGGTAAATGGGTCCTGTCAAGAAAATATCTTCTTTTGTGTTCAACAGAATAAAGAAGCTCATACAGGTTTGGGACGACAAGACGGTGAGTAAATGATGAAAAAAAATCATTTATGGGTGAATTTTCCCTTTAAAGGATAATTCCGGTATTTAACACTTTGAGTCTATTTTCTAGTTTGTTTTGGATGAACTAGAGTGGTGAGTCAAAAACAGAAACAGCTCTACTGTGTTTTGCTCGGAGATGCGGTGGCTGTGTTTAGAGCTATTTTGTTGACGGAGTAAAAGTAGGCCAAATCTGTGTGGTAAATCTGTGTATGTTTATATATTCCAGACCACGTTATGAAGCCAAGACTTGTGTAGAGATCATATCTGCAAACTTTTGGTCTAATTCTGTCCCATGGCTCTCGGGACTTTCATAAGAGATGTAGTTTTCTCCATGTGTAATTTAGATAACAAACAGACTTGTGTATCCTGCAAGCATTAAACACAGCTTAGTCTGATGCTCTTTATTCTGTGTGCTTTTTAATCTTCAAAGCGAGTGGGCTAGTTCATCGTTTTTCATTCCTTTATACAGAACTGATAAACAAACTCTCCCTTAATTTCATTTTAATTGTAGATTATAAAACTGTATTAATTGTAGATCATAAACCTTTTATAACTTCATTATTCCATTGAATCTGTTACCAAATATAAAAGCAGCAAAGAAAAACACAATGCTAAATGCACAATTCAATGCAACTAGCCATGTAGTCTTTCATGCATGAATAAATAGGCGTATCAACTTTTATCAAAAGGAAATGAAAACGCTTCCCATGTTTTGGTGTGTGTTATCTGTCAGAGGCGAATACGATTCGACAGACGTCAGCATGGACAGGTTGAGTGACATGCCATCATCATTTTAAAAAAACAAAAATAAAACTGCACAAAGATTAAAGAAATTATTACTGCATGAAATTCAGGTTTACTTGCAGTGACTATAAAATTGGCTTGTCAACTTGTGTGTGTGTGTGTGTGTGTGTGTGTGTGTGTGTGTGTGTGTGTGTGTGTGCAAAACAATTTCCCATATTTTTGGTCTGATTTTTGGTCAGTTCTGCATGATTTTGCTCTGATTCAGCAACAAAATCGACCCTGTTTTATTTACTGCAAATTCCTAGTCTTATTGTGGACGATTTATCAGTGCATATTATTTCAAATGAAAAAAAAAAAAACATTGTTTGTCTTAGCCACCTTTCATCAACATGTAAAAACTTGCTGTACCTCTATAGAGCGCTGCAGTGATGAAGTTCCCTCGACAAAAACCCAATAGGATTTTTCCATTGTAGAAAATAAGCTCTGTGACCAGCAAAAGTTTATGATTCCTAAATGTTTTGTTCATCATGATAATCTTCAATACTACAAAGCTAAACGTAGACTGTAAAGGAACTACACCACGGTCACATGACTTCCCCGTCACCGTCACTAAGCTTCCGACAACTCTCTCAGTCTTTAAAAACATTGAGTCCGGATACATTGCAAGAGTGTGATTATATACACAATGAGGCTGTAAAAGCGAATTATTGAGTAGATGAGTTTACATGTTCGACCTGATGAAGTTTAATGTCCCCATAACCTCTATAGTCCTATTTAGACACTTACTATCAACTGCCTTTTACAAGACAATTAAATGCTTTAAAGGTGCTAAATGTAACTTTTCTACTAAAATGAATCCTTTTTTTATTGCCTGTGTGTGAAGGGGTTGTAATCACACATTACAATGATCCACTTGTCGAGTTTTGCTATTACCTCTGAAGGCCAGTATTCCTATTTCTATGTGAAGTCTCCGGGTCGGATTTACCGCGAAATCCAACGGATGTGACGTGCATGCGCGCTCCCGAGCCTCTCTTCTTATATACTGTCTATATTAGACGGTCAGGGAGTTACGTCCGGTTAAAGGCGCACGTTTTTCGGCTTACATCTCGGTCAATCTTTGATCAATATTCCCAAGACTCTAATCGTTCGTAGTGCTGGACGGGGCCTTTCGAACGAGCCCACCCCCGAGGTCCAACTCCAAATCCGCCTAGTATTCGGCGATTATATTTGCGTAATAGACGGTATTGTCTATGAGTTCGAGCACGAGCGCTCTTGTAAAAATTGGTTGCAATCTGAAACATCACCGCTAGAGGCCGCTAAAAGTTACATAGAGCACCTTTAAAAAACGCAATGGAATATATTTTACTGATGGAATAAAACGTGGAAATATCTTGAGATTATGTTCTTAGCAGACCTTAGACCCAAAAACCCATATATTTCAGGGCAATGGAGGTTTTGTAGGTTTCAAATTGTAGGTTTTGGCCTACAAAAGTATGTCATCCCTGCAGCACTTCTGACACACAACCAGTCTAAATTGTCTGAGAATTTGGGAAACTGGGTCACAAATGTCCTGTTGTTCCTCAGATCGTCCCCTGACCGCGGTGGACGGCCGGGATCAGCTGGGTGTCGTGGTCCAGTCGCTGAAGGAGTGTGTGTCAGCGGTGGCGGAGCGAGCCAGACGCTCTGTGATCTTCGTCCTGCTCCAGGAGGCGGCGGGCAGTTCGGCGCAGGGGCTCCAGCTACAGCAGAGACGGGACACTGTCTTCAGCCAAGCAGTGAGGGACCCACACGACAAACTCATATCATAACAGATACGCTTAGGGATGCACTGCTATGGCCGAAACCGATCATTTCTTTATATGTGACCCTGGATCAAAAAAACAGTCACAAGTCGCACGGGTATATTTGTGACAATACATTGTATGGGTCAAAATTATCGATTTTTTTTTTATGCCAAAAACATTAGCATATTAAGTCAAGATCATGTTCTATGAAGATATTTTGTTCATTTCCTACCATAAATATGTAAAACATTTATTTTTGTGAGTGAATGCAGCACAATCATGGACGATTTTCTCAATGTTTCCATTTTTTTGCACCCTAAAGATTCCAGATTTTCAATAGTTGTAAATCGGTCAAATATTGTCCTATCCTAAGAAACCATACATCAATGGAAAGCTTATTTATTCAGCTTTAAGATTATGTATACATCTCAATTTAAAAAATTTGACCCGTGTGACTGGTTTTGTGGTCCAGGGTCACATATTTGAAAGCCGATAACCGATATATTGGCCTAATCCAAATTCTTATATAATTTTTCAGCGGCTGATTACAAAAACAAAAGTCTCACCATTCAAATCCATGGCCCACTATTTTAATGTTCTCATTATGATTTTATGTAGTTTATATTAGGGCTGGGAATCGCTGGGTGCTTCACGATACGATACGAGATGCGATACATTGTTCACGATACCAATAATATCACGATATGGCGATACTGCGATAATCGATATATTATCAGTAATAACTCACCAAATATCAGAGAAACTACAAAGAAATATTCCATTACTATAGCATATCCTCCAACTATATGCCTACCTGGCAAAAAAAATGTATACTGTGGAGGACCAGAAATGTTAGTAAAATAAATAAATAAAACAATGTGAAAAGTACAGTTGCAGTGAAAAGGAGTACTGAACTGGAGTAATGATGCTGAAAATTCAGCTTTGATCACAGATATAAATTACTTTTTAAAATATTTAAATAGTAAACAGTTATTTTAGATTGCAAAAATAGATCACAACATTACTGTTTTTGCTGCATTTTGGATCAAATAAATTAAGCATTGGAATTAATTAAATAATGGATTACATTCTGCATGATAAAATATAAAGATTTCACAGTGATCTTCTGTAATGTTTTTTTTTTTTTTTTTAACTACTACAACATTACTGGAGTAAAACCATGTTTTACTCCAATTATACATGTGAGGACGAGCGGAGAGTAGGCCTATATAATAAAAAAACTACATTGCACGTGCATATCAACAGCCTTGAATTAACCATAATTTAATATTACCATAACAAGATGAAATGTTAATAAATTAAGTGCATCAGCAATCATAAATCAAAGAAGAACATTTCTTAGAAAAATATGTTACCTAGGTGACGAGGATCCCTCGTAGCTTTGTGTAGTTTCAGTATAAAACAGCGCGGGGGGCGCGCCTGTGCTTATGATTTTCCGATGGTAAAAACAAAGTATATGTTGTTGTATTATGAATAATTATGAATATATTGTTAACATTTTACAACTCAACTCAAATACAAATACAGTTATGGGGTTTTTGACCAGCGAATGTGTGCAAATGTGCATTTTGTCCGTCATTAAAGGAGTAGTTCACTTTTAAAAAAAACTTTTGCTGGTAATTTACTCACCCCCATGTCGTCCAAGATGTCCACGTCTTTCTTTCTTCAGTCGAAAAGAAAATAAGGTTTTTGATGAAAACATTCCAGGATTTACTCCATATAATGGACTTCATTGGGAGCCAAACGGTTCAAGGTCCAAATGACAGTTTCAGTGCAGCTTCAAAGAGCTTTAAACAACTCCAGACGATGAATAAGGGTCTTATCTAGCGAAACGCTTGGTCATTTAAAAAATAAATAACAAAGTTTGAGTTTTTTAAGCACAAATGCTCGCCTTGCTCTGTTCTGTGATGAGCGTTCGTGACTCTCCTGTTCGAACTCGTTCATCAAAATGAACGAATCTTTTTTGAAGTCATGACTCAAAGGGTCCTAGATAAGACCCTTATTCATCGTCTGGAGTCGTTTAAAGCCCTTTGAAGCTGCACTGAAACTGTCATTTGGACCTTGAACCGTTTGGCTCCCAATGAAGTTTTCATCAAAAACCTTAATTTCTTTTCGACTGAAGAAAGAAAGACGTGGACATCTTGGATGACATGGGGGTGAGTAAATTATCAGCAAAAGTTTTTTTAAAAGTGAACTACTCCTTTAAAACGGCGCCGGCGGCATCAAATTACATTTTCATCAACGGATTACTAGTTTGTTAGACGCTCAGTTTTTCCAGTTGTAAACTACATTTGGCCAATATCGCATTTTATAAAAGCTGAAATGCTACTTTATGCACAGGCTATTTAAGTGTAGGCTATGTATTGACTATAACGTTGCTAGCCTAGACCTCCCTCTCAGGTCCCACATGTCTCAGTCAGACATGAAATAAATAAAATATGAGCTTTTATAGACAAAGTATTTAGTACTTATTCAAACAACAATATCTTTATTTTTTTACCCTTGCAAAACTTCGTTCAGCTGCTGTCTGCTGTGCGGCTGCTGTGGAGCTTCAGTTCATTCAGTCACGACGACAGATGATGGGGCGGAGTTATCAGGTTTACTGACCGTTTGAGGATGAACAAGATTTACACAAGCTCTTTTTAAGAATTTTCATTGGCTAAATATTTTTAAAACAGACAGGCGTAAAGGGTGACCAATAGCATTGATTTATTGAAGAAGAAAAAAAACACCACCAAAAAAAAGGGCACTTCGAGTGTAAGAGCAAAAAGGGCATGTGCTCTGCATAGGTTGAGCCCTACCTGTGCACGTGCCTACTCCCGCATATTGATAGCGTCTCCCTGATGTCCGCAAATTAGTTCAAATCTCCCGGAATCTAGAGCGTGCATGCGAGACAGAACATAGAGAGCGAGAGACCTTGCGTGTGTGCCTCATGAAAGCTAGTCAAATCCAGTCAACTCGGATAATGAATAGAGCGTTTTATAACGGCTTTTAAGATCGATACTTGGCAAGAGCGCAACGAGAATCGATCGTGAGATATCGCCATATCGATATTTTGGCGCACCCCTAGTTTATATGACAGACTGACAGACTTGTGCTGTCTTCAGTAGAGCTGCTTATAGCTGAACTAGTTTCATAATTAATGAACTTTGCACTGTTACTGAATCAACACAGAACTGAATAATGACACTATCTTCTGTAGAGCTGCTTTATTGTTGCTTTATTGAACTTTGCAACATTTACGCCGTCATTGGACTAAAATGAATCTACACTGAACTGAATTGAGCTGAATAATGACATTTAGAGCTGCTTTACAGCTGGAATTGAATTGGTTTCATAATTGAAGAACTTTTTAATATTAAAACTGCTATTTTATTATTACTGTGAAGCGCTGTGTAAGTAAATGTGACTTGCCAATGTGTCTTTTTACTCATGTGTGTGTGGGACTGGGGTTGTTTTGTTCAAACTTTAATGCAAAACTGTCTAGACCAGTTTTTTTTTGATGACAAGGCATTTGTAAAGATATATATGTGTGTTGTGTCCACAGCTGGCGGCACTGGCATGTGGTTTTGTCATGCGATTATACGCGGGTTTGGAGGATAAGGGTTTTCTCAGACAGCTGCATGCGGTCGGACTGGTGGCCCAGTTTGAGAGTCTGCTCAGCACTTACAGTGAGTGTCCTGCATCTGATCACACATATGCAATCACGTGCAAATCAATGCAAATCTACGATTCAAACTAGGCCTGGCACGATCATGAATATTGCGCTGACGATTAATTCTCATAAAAATGATTGGGATTAACAGTTTCATTCTGTTTTGTTCATGTCACTTAGTGCAACCCTAATACAAATTTTCTGATTATTATTATTCTTAATAAAACATATATGCTATTTATTGCAGTTTTGTCAGAGGGATGCAAAATGGTATTGATACTATATCAGATATTGGACAATATTTTTATCTTAAAAATGTCAGTTGATATTTAATAGTGCAATCTCATTTCTCTTATGTTTACATTTAGACATTTAAGATATCTAATGCTCACATAAAGTTTTTTAATATTTAACTCTTTCCCCGCCATTGACGAGTTATCTCGTCTTTTCTGAGAAAGCTTAAAGGGGTCATGAACTGGCTTTTTAAATCTTATTATATTGTTGTCTGAGGTAAACTTATGACGTTCGCTTGGTTTTTGCATTCAAAAACATCAAAATGAATAAGTAATAGGCTATTTTCTAACCTAGTTTTGAGCCTAGCTGAAAAACGCTCGCACTGAAGACTTGGAAGTAAACGCCCACTGCTGTGAGTGGATAACAGTTTTGCATTATAATGAGTTTCAACTCACCCGTCGATGCACTTGGGGGAAATTGTTTTGAAAACGTCCAATGTTGTAAAATGGCAACCGGAATGATTCGACCATACATGTTCGACCCAGAGTCCGTGTGTTGCACCATTCCTGTCAGATCCAATATAGACGGCACAGCACCGTTCTTTACTCTTAATCAGTCTGCAAATCCAGTCTTGTTTACAAAACAATCCTCAGTGAAATGAAGCGAACAGAAGGACAATGTTTTACCTCATCAGCTGGAGTGGAACGTCATGAAAAATAAAGTTTATCCATGCACTCCTATTGGAATCCAGAGGAAGCTTATGCAATCGACTGTATTCTTCCACAACCAGGCACTGCACAATATTTTGTATTGCTCGGTAGCTCGATCCGGTTTGTCATCACGAGGTAGGCGGCCTATGTTATTTAGCTATGTATGAGTGTAAAATGCGCGAATCGGTGGGCGGGGCTAAACCGGCCGTGTTGAAGCAGGCGTTGATCATCTGCGGGGGTGGTGTTTTATCCTCTTTGACGTCAGAGTTCCCCACTTTGAAAAACGAGGCGTTTGCTGAGGCTGGTGTCAATAAAAGCATTTATTGGACTGACAAGGACGTTTTCAGTTCTGAAACTTACAGGATATTCTCATAATATGATGACCTCTTAGATGTCAAAAGCTCAAGGAAAATTTGATTTCTCAGTTCATCACCCCTTTAAAAGACCTTTTTCTGGCTTTTCTGTGTTTTCACTGTTATACAGTAGGGGGGCGCCATTATCTTCTGAATGAGTACTGAATCTCCTGATCAAAACACAGACGAAGAAGAAGCAGAAACAAGCGATATCATATGTAATAATCAGATGCATATGTAAAATAACGTGATCATCAACATTAAACAGCAGATAAATCAAAACTGCCTAATGTTACTGAATGAAATGTCGACCCAGGATGAGCTAGAGAACGTCTCGGTTACTGATGTAACCCTCGTTCCCCGAGGGAGGGAACGGGAGACGTGACGACGTTAGGGGATCACTTCAGGGAGCCCTATCAACTTCGAGTGTCTACAGAACAAGCCAATGAACGTTGGCGTGCGTGAAACGTGTCACGCGCCCCGCCCCGCAGCGCGGGTATAAACAGGAAGCGGACGCACGCACTCATTGTTTTTCGCTGAGGAGCCGAGATAGTGACGGCCGTACAGCGATGGTCAGCAACTGTGGCGGCGGGACGTCACGTCTCCCGTTCCCTCCCTCGGGGAACGAGGGTTACATCAGTAACCGAGACGTTCCCCTTCAGTCGCTCACGTTCGACGTGACGACTTTAGGGGATCCCATGGAAAACGCCATCGGTTGCTGCCACATCCAGCGCCCTACGCAAGACTCTCAGACGCCCAACTGCTGGGGCGGAAGATCTGCGTAGAGGGAGTTCAACTGCTGTTCCATATACCCACACCGTGAACTCTTGGATAACACTGGGAACGCGTGCCTTTCCAGGGGAGAGGGACGCTGCGGAAGCCACATCCTGCCCGAAGGGAGGTAACATGTGGAGAATACTCATATGGACTGGCCAGAGGGGCAGTGCAACATATGGAATGTCACTGGGGTGGCTCCAGCCTGAGAAGGGGGAGGCTACACCAGACAGTGACGGCAGAGCGGACTCTGCCAAGGGAAAGACACGGGCTCACCGCAGGGAGCTGGTCGTGGAAGAATACTCATATGGGATCGCCGCAGGGATCACCACATATGGAACCCAGCCTAGCACAAGTTACACAAGCATACGAGCACTAGGCCTGGCGTCGGACGCTCCGCAACGTCTAACTGCCGAAGGGGTGCGGAGGAACTCACAGGGTTAGCTTGAGTGGGAACTCGACTGGAGCGAAAAGCGCACGTATCCGCTCCATGTGGAGGGGAGTGGCGCAGCAAGCCGACACAAGAGTGGAAACTTCGGTGTTACCGGCTGGTTGAAGCGAGCACACAGGAAGAAACCGGCTCAACACGTAGGCTATAAAACCTAGCGAACGTGTTAGGTGTCGCCCAGCCCGCAGCTCTACAGATATCTGTCAGCGAGGCGCCGTGTGCCAGCGCCCAAGAAGCAGCGACACTCCTGGTGGAGTGGGCTCTCAACCCAGGCCTCCGTAACAGACGAAGAGCTGATCTGAGGTCCTGAGGCTTTGTGTTCTGTCCACGTACAGGCGCAGAGCGCGGACGGGACAGAGAAGGCCAGGGCTGGGTCTGCCTCCTCCGAAGGCAGCGCTTGCAGGTTCACCACCTGGTCCCCGAAGGGAGTGGTAGGAACCTTGGGCACGTATCCGGGCCGGGGTCTCAGGATCACGTGAGAGTTAGCCGGGCCGAATTCTAGGCACGATTCGTCGACCGAAAATGCATGCAGGTCCCCTACCCTCTTGATAGAGGCCAATGCAACCAGGAGTACTGTTTTACAGGACAGAATTTTTAACTCCGCTGACTGCAAAGGCTCAAAGGGTGGTCTCTGCAGTCCGAAAGGACCAGAGACAAATCCCAAGAGGGTAAGAGAGTAGGCGAGGAGGATTTAGTCTCCTTGCTCCCCTCAGGAATCTGACGATCAGGTCGTGCTTTCCCAACGACTTACCTTCAACTGCATCGTGATGTGCGGCAATGGCGGCAACATACACTTTAAGGGTGGAGGGAGACAGCCTTCGCTCCAACCCATCTTGCAGGAAGGAAAGCACGGCTCGGATCGAGCAAGTTCGGGGGTTCTCCTCGTGAGAAGAACACCAGTCAACGAATAGGTTCCACTTCAGAGCATAGAGGCGCCTCGCAGAGGCATACATAGCTTCTACTTCTTTGTAGAAGCGCTATGTCATGGAGGGCGGAAGCAGCCTGTCCACAGGCTCTGCAGCCTTGGACGGGAGGCGTGGATTGCCCCGCCAGGAGGAAGCGGATGCCGGACACAATTGCATCGAGACGGCACGCTCCACCGGGGGAACATCCATATACTCCTTAGCCGCCCCGCCGTCGAGGGTGGTGAGGAGGGAGGAGCCACTAGGACAGCTTCTGGCACTATACGACGCCTTCCACGTCCTAGTAAGCTCCTAATGCACTCTCGGAATGAATGGCACTGGGGCGGAGCGCTGAGAACTAGCACGGCCTGCTCTGAGATACCAATCGTCCAACCATGAGGGCTCGGGACGTGGTGGAGGGTTCCACACAAGCCCGACCTTCTCGGCGGCCCGGGAAAGCATAGCCGCCCATTCTGGATCTGACTCGGGCAACGCCACACTCCCAGAGAGGGGTAACGCAGCCGAATCCTCATCTCCAGAGGACTGAGCTCCCCCTCCGATGCTGCGATCGACATCTGATCGTCAGGTGGGGCCCCAAAGGACACGGCTGGCCGACAACGAGAGGGGCCAGTGCGTTCGTTTGGGGGCTCCAACGGCGGCAGCGCTTGAGAGGCGTGAGGGGCCCACGGAGATTGCCTCGGCGGGGAAGCCCTCACGGTAATCCTCAGATCACCCTGACCATGCGCAAAAGTAGGTCTATTCTGAGGTCCAGAATAAACACTAGATCTGGGCATAGGCGAGGGGTCTGCACCTCCCTTGAGGTAAGCGAGTCTTGATCTAAGCGCTGCCATAGTCATATTCCCGCAATGAGAACATGAACTATTCACAAAAGCTGCTTCAGCGTGCTGAATGCCCAAACACGAGAGGCAACAATTGTGGCCGTCTGCTGGCGCCAGGGAACGACCGCACCCAGAAACGCACAAGCGGAATGTCATCCTGAAAAGGACGCAGCGTCACGCTTGTGTTGCTCTTTTAGTTGAAAACAAAAAATATAAAGAGAAAAAATAACTCTCTCAGTGCTGAAGCACCCAGGGATAGCCGCGGTGTAATCGGGGTACACACTCACGAGAGGAACGCCCACCGAGACCGACAAATACAGACGCACACACACACAAGCAATGCTGTGAAAACAGCAGTTGTGAGCTGTAATGCTCGCGGCCACCGCTGATCGCGCCGTCACACCAGCACTGGAACAGAGTATTCTCTTTGAAGTCTTCAACGATCGATGCAGCAGTCTGCAGAAACTCAGAGTCAAAACGAAAGCTCGGCTCCGAAGCGAAAGACAATGAGTGCGTGCGTCCGCTTCCTGTTTATACCCGCGCTGCGGGGCGGGGCGCGTGACGCGTTTCACGCACGCCAACGTTCATTGGCTTGTTCTGTAGACACTCGAAGTTGATAGGGCTCCCTGAAGTGATCCCCTAACGTCGTCACGTCGACGTCACGTCGAACGTGAGCGACTGAAGGGGAACTGTGAAGCTGTGGGGGTGTTGGTGGACTCCATCTACTCCATCTGTGTTTTAATTATCATTCTGAATCCAGAAACACAATGTAACAACATTGGGTATTACATTAAATTAGCTCAAATTATATATAGGGAATTTGAATAATTAATCATGAATATGATTAATATATTGCATATTACAGTAAAATTATCGAAGTTGAAAATAGGTCGATTGTACATATGAATGATCAATCATAACGAATTATAATTCCTCATTCATATATCAATGGTCCCCTTCCAAATCGATTATATGAGATAAACTTTAATGGAATTAATTTAGCTATCGAACTGTTTGTCCAGCAAACGGCCGTAAGATTAACTCATCAATTTTCCAACAAAAATTATCTCTTTCTTAATAATTCCAAGAAAGCTATTTTCTGGCCATGAAAAATCACCTTCTTGTTATTATAAAAGTTAGGTTACTGAAATAGTAACAAATTGTAAAGCTTTGTAGCTAAAGATCAAACATTTCATTGACTTAAAGATTGCAGAGTTTATTCCTCTCTCTTTATCAGAATTCAAGTGGGAGCTGTGATTCCCTTGGAATTTCTTTTCGGGGTCATAAAGTTTTATGACCTAGCACGAGGGAGAGTTAAAGAAAGTAATCCTGTCTTTGAAGGGAATCTTTCTTTGGAAGTACACTTAAGAAGTTACAGACTAGTCTTCAAATTACATCTATAGATTAAAGCTGCAAGCAGCGATGGCCGGGCCCTCGCACATGTAGCGTGTCGGGGAGTGATGCGGCCGCATATTCTGTTGCATATTCTGGAGCTCTGCCAGTGCGGCTGTGAATTTGCTACGCTTTTCAGACACTGCATGAAGGTGTTATACGTCACTTCCTGTTGCCAGCAGGTGGCGCTCTGACTGTGGGTGATTGTGGGCATGCACATGAGTTCAGGGCGGGACTCTTATCCTACATGTAAAGTTTGGTGCAGCTGTGAGCATGTACACTGAAGTTACAACCACTTCCTGTGTCATGGCGATGAGTTGATCTTTGATGTCAAGCCACGGACACACCGATTGACGAAAACTCGCAGATAGCACAACTTTTCATCGTCAATGCCTTTAGAAGGCACAGCAGAAATTTCAAGTCGATCGGACTAAATCCCTAGGAGGAGTTCGTTAAAGTACAGAGTGTGTAAATCAGCCAAAATTTGATGGTAAATTAAAAATGGCCGACTTCCTGTTGGGTTTAGGGCATCGCTCCAAGAGGCTTTTTTGTGCGTCTGGACATGGTTGATGTGCCACAGAAATTTCATACATGTAGGTCAAACGTGCGGCGGGGGCTGCTTCGTTAAAGGTCACTTCCTGTTGCCAGCAGGTGGCGCTATGACTGGGGGTGAATGTCGGCATGTACATGTGTTCAGGCTCTCTTGTCAAACGTGCAAAATTTGGCGCAGATCTGAGCATGTACAGCAAAGTTACTCCAACTTCCTGTTTCATGGCGAATCATCGATGCCACGGACACGCCCATTGACGAAAACGCGCAGATAGCACAACTTTTCATCGTCAATGCCTTTAGAATGCACAGCAGAAATTTGAAGTCGATCCAACTAAATCCCTAGGAGGAGTTCGTCAAAGTACGGAGTGTGTAAATCGTCCCAAAATGGCCGCCAAATTCAAAATGGCGGACTTCCTATCGAGTTTAGGGTATGGTTTCTTGAGGCTTTTTTGTGCGTCTTGATAGGATACACGTCCCCACCGAATTTCGTGCATGTAGGTCGAACATGGATGAGGGGCTAATTTTTTCTAATTTTCTAGGTGGCGCTAGCGAGCCATTTTGCCACGCCCATCCGCGAAACCCACAAAATACAAAATTTTTCACCAGTCCTGACATGTGTGCAAAATTTGGTGACTTTTCGAGCATGTTGCGGCCTCGAAAATGGGGCTTACTTTGCAGAAAGAAAAAAGAAAAGAAAAAAGAAAAAAAATAATCCTAACAGTTTCAAGAGGGACCTCGCACCTTAGTGCTCGGGCCCTAAATATGACAAAACTAATTAAATATGCATGCATACAGGAAGGTCAGATACAATTCTGTGTTATATACATTAAGGACATTTCTATCCTAAGTTACCCACAAAGGACGTTTGTGTGTGTGTGAGTGTGTGTGTGTGTGTGTATGGCTGTATCCTGATAGTCAGCATCTGTCCATCCGTGGTGTGTACCACGTGAGGGTTTAGTTCGCACATGGTTGTCTTCAAGACAAAACGGTAGTTGTGTATGTAAATTCACTTATCAGCCTAGGAAGACAATAATTGATGAGGGGGGGGCAATTTTAGCTTGAGACTGAATGGTGGCAGTCTTATGCTGGTGACTGAACAAGGGTTCGAGAACAACCGGGACCTGTTTCTTTATTGGCAGTGCGTCGTAAACTAAGTTAAAATAATGACCTGATGGTGGTCACCAAATCACATGATTCAAGGTTTTGTGAATTAAACATATATGTGTCCATATTTGTTCAGTAGTGATAGGAAAACAGGATTCGGTCAGTCGCTACACAAGGCATTCATTTAGACAATGAAGGAGATGTGTACTTAGACAGAAAGGGGAAAACTGGGTCACAGGACTAAACCAAAAACACGATGAAACAGGAGACAGACCATACATGTAACACCCATATTCAAGTGTTGATAAGAATATTCTGGGGGCATGAATTTTCTGTGAAACGGTTTAAAAAACACTGGCAAGAGTTAAAAATAGGATAATTAATAAATAACACTGTTAAATGTAATCAAAAAGATGCCGAAATTCAACTGAAGCATTATTTTAGTTGTTAGTGTTTTAATATCACAGTATTCTTTTAGATCGTCTAAAGGAGGAGGTTGGGCTTAGCGGCATGGCCCTACGCTGGTTCCACTCATATCTCTCAAATAGATCTGTATCAGTTAAAATTGGTAACTATTCATCACCCTCAGCACCACTAACATGCGGGCTCCCACAAGGGTCCATACTGAGTCCTTTACTATTTTCTTTGTATATGTTACCTTTGGGCTCTATTTTCAGGAAATATGAGATCACATATCACTGTTACGCTGACGACACTCAAATGTATGTCCCACTTCATCCTCTTGATAAGTCTTGTTCCAACCTTATAAAATGTCTTGATGAGGTAAAGTGCTGGATGACTAAGAATTTTCTCCATTTAAATGAGAACAAAACTGATGTTATTGTTTTTGGTCCTCTTGGCTCTTCAGCACTCATCTCTTCCTATCTGGGGCCACTATCCAGTAATGCAAAAAACAAAAATTATCTCTTTCTTAATAATTCCAAGAAAGCTATTTTCTGGCCATGAAAAATCACCTTCTTGTTATTATAAAAGTTAGGTTACTGAAATAGTAACAAATTGTAAAGCTTTGTAGCTAAAGATCAAACATTTCATTGACTTAAAGATTGCAGAGTTTATTCCTCTCTCTTTATCAGAATTCAAGTGGGAGCTGTGATTCCCTTGGAATTTCTTTTCGGGGTCATAAAGTTTTATGACCTAGCACGAGGGAGAGTTAAAGAAAGTAATCCAGAAAGTAAATATGAGATCACATATCACTGTTACGCTGACGACACTCAAATGTATGTCCCACTTCATCCTCTTGATAAGTCTTGTTCCAACCTTATAAAATGTCTTGATGAGGTAAAGTGCTGGATGACTAAGAATTTTCTCCATTTAAATGAGAACAAAACTGATGTTATTGTTTTTGGTCCTCTTGGCTCTTCAGCACTCATCTCTTCCTATCTGGGGCCACTATCCAGTAATGTCCACCCATGTGCAAAAAATCTGGGTGTATTTTTTGACTCCGAATTAAAGTTTACGAAACAAGTAAGTGCTGTGGTGAAAAGTAGTTTCTATTACTTAAGATTAATAGCGAAAATGAAACCTATGCTCTCACGTAGGGATTTGGAGACGATCATCCACGCATTTATATCATCAAGACTGGACTATTGCAACGTGGTATATTTGGGACTCTCTCAGTCATTGCTGAATCGATTGCAGCTGGTTCAAAATGCCGCTGCTAGACTTTTGACCAGCATGAGAAAGAGTGATAGAATCACCCCAATTCTAAAATCCGTTCAATGGCTACCAATCAGATTTCGGATCGATTTTAAGACCTTAATATTCATTTATAAAATTTTAAATGATCTGGCACCCTCCTACCTATCTGATCTTATTATTCTGCACCAGCCAGTAAAGAATCTGAGATCAGCAGATAAATTATTGCTCCAGGTACCGCGGTCCAGACTTAAGTGGAAAGGCGACCGAGCCTTTTCGATAGCTGGTCCTAGGCTATGGAATACTTTACCTCCCGCCATCCGCTCCATCCCCACGTTGCATTCTTTTAAAACAGCTTTGAAAAAGCACTTCTTAAGCTTGGCATTTAACTCCGACCCAAGAGAGACCTAAATATATTAATTTTATGTGGTTTTGTTTTGTATTCTGTCGGTTTGGTTTTATTGTTGGAATTGTACAGCACTTTGGGCTGCACTTGAGGCAGTAGAAATGTGCTATATAAAAAAAATAAACTAAACTAAACTAAACTAAACTAATATGTAAACAAAATAGTAGTAGAACTTAAATATCAATAATTTGTTGGTTGTTAAGCATAATTTAAAATGTAACATCCCTATTTTATCATATTGCTGTTAGAAGTGTTTTATTGAAACAATAAGCCATTTGAGGCTATATGTGTTCATAGGTTTGCTGACTGTAATGCAACCTTGGCTTATTGCCAATAAGAGTTTGTATGTTCACAGTGTAGTTATCCGTACGGCTGTTTCCAACAGCAACCAAACTTTGAAGTAAACACTTCCAGCTGCACGCGCTCTTTAAATTGCAAATTTCAGCCAAATGCTTGTACATACAGTACACCTCAAGACGATAAAGATTTTGAACTAAGCTCACCACTCTTGCCATGTTGAAGACCTCGAGGCTGTTGTGTTTATTTGATGTGAAGTGTGTGTGATGACTCGTGAATCACTGCAATTGTTTGCTGCACGCAGTGAAAGCTGATCCTTTTGAGGCAATGCCAGTGAGGAGAATATTTTCAACAGTGTACTCATAACTCTTGCAGAAATGTTTAGAGAATCAGATCGGTTATGAAATTCAACATGTTCCAGGATCAGCATTCCTATCAGCTGGTCAAATAGGGTTGGTTGGTATATGAATGTTGAAGTTGGGCAATGTTATTTTAGTATCACTGAGATATTTTAGCTTCATTTTTTTTATATAGATAAAGGTTTTTATTAGTTATAGTTATAGTGTTTTCAGTATTCGTTATTTTGGTGCATCAAGTTAAATGAAATGAAAAATGTTTCTTTGGGAACTAACTGAAATTAAATATTTTTTTGTTTCAATGTTGTAGATTTTTATGGTTTTAGTTTGAACAACATTCTTATGAACCAGTTATTTTTATGTAAGTGTAGCTTAACTAGTAAAGCATTGCATAAGTGAATATTATGACCATGGGTTTCCAAGGTGCACTACATTTTTCTGGTAAAATATGCATGAGGAAGTGAGACAAAGGCC
Organism: Chrosomus eos; assembly: GCA_036326025.1. NCBI lineage: Eukaryota > Metazoa > Chordata > Actinopteri > Cypriniformes > Leuciscidae > Chrosomus > Chrosomus eos. Next base: position 6,006,684 of record CM070819.1, on the reverse strand, counting down.
CCTGCCGGACGCATTAATGTAATGTAATGTGAATGTTAACTTGGCTTTACTTTAGGGACCAAATATACCGCTTAAGTTAGTGAAACCTGACAAACCCTCCCTAAGGACACGTTCTCAAAGGTAAAAATGATTAAAAAATAAAATAATGGCTTTGTTCCAAATCCTTGAGCTATCCATATAGGCAGCAATCTCATAATGCATAAACAAAATTGGATTAAGAAAAATTGTTAGAAATGTAGGCCTCTTTATAATAAAAAGTATTGATATGTTGTCACGGTTGGTGTATGCAGGAGAAGAGGAGATCAGGATTTCCAAAAACAATATACTTTACTTAAGTAAACAAAACAACAAACAGGTTCAGATGGGCAGAGGATACAAACATACCTAACATAAACGCACCTAACATCAACAATAACCGACCAGGAGTGAGGGAGAACACAGGGTTTAAATACACATAGAACAGAATGGGGAAACAAGGCACAGCTGGGGCAAATGAACTGATAATGACAGGTAAACAGGTGAAGGAACTGAATACAAACGAGGAGCGGGAAAACTGGAACACAGGACTAAACCAAATACACAATGACGGGGGGAAAACTCAGGAATACAGACACAAGACAGACATAACTGTAACATATGTACTATACAATTAATATATTTACGCATTTTTACAATTTCCATTTGGATGCTTGTATACTGTATTGGGCGGCAGCTTCTAAGTTTTATAACATTATTGCAACTTTATTTGTTATCTATATACAGTACATACAGTGTGTATATATATTGCGTATATGGGGTTAGAGTTGTTGCATATTTCCAGATAAATAGATTTTAATGCACAAATGAATGTAAAGAGAATCACATAAAGAAATTCACAAATAAACAGAGGGAGATGCACAATGATTTTTTGAAAAAAGTCAAAAATGACAACAAAAACGAATTAGATTCATAAATAAATAAAAATGAAATTTGCAAATAAAAAAAGTGTCCACAAATACGTTATGTCGCAAAAACAACTTTGCCCGGCATTCATTTGTTAATCACTTTCTTGAGTTGTGGATCACAGCACTCATCTGGAGATTTTGAAACATTTCTAGCATCTAGATGCAAACAAATCCACAAATAGGTGGACTCCACCCATAGTTCACTCCAACCAAGATAACAGCCATATTGCACTGGCCATTCGTAGCAGTGGTGTAAAGCACGCCGTGGAGACGTGTTTCTGGAGGGACAAATTATGCTTCTATAATTTGCAATCGTTTTGGCTGAGGGCTAAGTGAAGTTTAACCCCTTGCTCTGCATGGGATCACCGGTGATCCCAACTTTTATTGTTTACATTTATCTTGTGTTTACAATATCATTTTGGCAAGTAATAAGGTTAACCAATACATTGTTTGAAAGATACGACACTGTATATTCGTCTCGTTATAAGCATTATACAATCAAGATAACTTTGCAACCGTTTTTTGTAATTCTGTATCAACATAAACAATAAGATACAACTATGAAGAGAGGGGGGGGGTCTTTACCTTTTTTGTGTTGTGGAAATGTAATGCTTGGCAGAATAATGATGACATCGATCTTTTTACCTTGGGAAGAGTCCAGTATATGATCACCATGGTAAAAATGTGTCCAAAAATATGCAAACTGTTAAAAATATCCATAGAATGTATATTGTTTACATCCTGAAATTTGCTAATCACGAGGGCGTTGTCCTGTTTATTCGACGAACTCTCCACATCTAGCGCATTATTCAATGAAACATAACATATCAGTGTATTTAGTGGAGTGTCTGGAAATGAATGAGGTCGGCCCAGAAGATGTTCAATGAAAACTGGCCATGTAATTTTAGAAAGTATTGAAGGATGACAGGCGGTTTTGGTGACGTATGATCATGCATAATGATAATATATGTGGTAAAAAATAAACCAATAGCAATGGGAAACGTTTGTGTTGTCATCCAGTGTGAAGCCTATGCCATAACGAATACGCCAATGTGCAGATTTGCATAATCTCGCGTTTATAACAGTGTTCCTTTGTCTGCGCAAACATTTGCTTCCTGGAAATTTGCGCACACGTGATTGTCGTGACGCAGAGAGGTCACCTGCTCTCTCGCTCACTCTGATGCAGTCGCTCTGTTTGCATTCGCCGCTCTGTTTGCATTCGCCTGCTTCAATGCGTTCACGTCGGGGACGGAAGTTATTTTCTCCTGCTGCTGCATTGGAATAACTTCGCGAATCAGTGATGAAGAAACCGTGTAATATTCAGAAGAGAGGGCTGTATCCAGCGTCGACTCCGGAGAAGAGGATATGTGTTTGGAAGGTCGCGATCCAGTTTTAGATCGGTAAGTGTCTAAACATTTTAGTGAGTTTGTGTTACATTGCTTTCTGTTTTTGATTTTCTGCACTATTGCGGCTTATAAGTACATTGAAATGCAGTGAAATTGTTATTCAAGCGCTGAATTAGAAGAAACCATGTACAACATTACTTTGTAACGTTAGCTATAGGCTATTATTTTGTATGTAGAACGCAAGACGAAGTTCAAACAAAAAAATTCATAGAAGAAAATGTAATTATATGTGTGTAAGGTAACTAGTTGTGTTAGGCGTGTTTCTAATCACTTTTGTGTAATTCAACAGTGACGAAACTTCAGAGGATGAGAGCTAGGGTACCAGAGGCCTCTGGACAACATGCGTCCGTGCAGCCTCCGTGTGTCTGCTACATCTCCAGCTGCCTCCAGAAGTTCAAGAGGAAAGAGGCAGCCCAGCACTGTGTGGTAAGCAAATAATGTGAAGCAAGTAAAGTAATGTTTAGTGAGAGAGAAAAAATAGCATTTTAGGGCATTATTATTGTCTGATCACAGTCTTCATTATTAGCTGGTAGTGTAAATATGCAGGGTATGGACTCAGATTGTTGTAGCCTATGTGAATGATCATTTGAATATAAAATCTGTAAACTGTTAGTGTAAATGTGCAATCAGGGCAACAATAGAGGGGCTATGAATGTAGATTGTTGTATGTGAATGATCGTTTGAATATAAAATCTGTAAACTGTTAGTGTAAATGTGCAATCAGGGCAACAATAGAGGGGGTATGGATGTAGATTGCTCTATGTGAATGATTCTTTGAATATAAAATCTTTAAGCTGGTACTGTTAATGGGCAACAATAGAGTGGCTATGGAGGTGAATTTTCTGTATGTGAATCATCCTTACAGATTTTATTTTCAAAGCTGGTAGTGCAAATTAGCAGTCAGGGCAACAATAGAGTGGGTGTAGAGGAAGATTGCTGTATGTGAATGATTGTTTGAATTTCTGATATGAAAAGGCATTAATATGCATGTATTCATGTGTAAGATAATCAGTTATGTTAAGTGTATTTCTAATACTTTGTGTATTTTAACAGTGAGACAACTTCAGATGATGACTGGGAACCAGAGGGCTCTGGACAACATGTAAAGCATCCATGTGTGGCTGCAACATCTTCAGCTGCCTCCAGAAGTTCAAGAGGAAATAATGGAAGAAAGAGACGAGCTGGCAGGACATCCCACCAAAAGCAAGGTTTTTGACCCTCCTTCTCGTACTTTTTGTGGGTGTCACAGTCCTGTGCACATCACCAACGGCAGCAGGGCAGGTAGACGCATATGTAAGGTGTGCCACCGGAATTCTCCTGTGAAGTGTCACAACTGTGATGCAGCTTTCTGCTACCTCCCTAAGTATCATGCACAAAACAACCTCCTAGTGTGACTTCATATTTAGTCCAAAGAATGATAGCAATTTTGCATTAGGGACTGTGAGAGTATATATATCGGGTGGACGAGTGGGCTTGACAAACCTGTGGTAAAACTCTCCTCTATGTGTGCTGAACACCGGGTGAACTAACTACCGGCTAATTGACAAACCATCAACAGAACAGCACTGCCAAACTGTGCAATACTTTGTAAGTAGTACATTTGTTTATTTATGTATTCATTTTTTTTGAGAAATGTTATCACTGTGTTGATTGCTAATAACTAAGAAACTATAGTTTGTAACTATATACAGATGTATAAATTAATAAAACGTTTTTTTTTTGTGCTAAATAATCTGTCATTCTTTAAACAACCATTAAATTATTGGTAGTAAACAAAGACTTTGTTATATATACTTTTTATAAGCAAGTGCCAAGTGTCACTTTATGGTCCTTTTGGAGCCTTTCCAAAAATGCACATAAATGCATTTTTATAAACTATTAGGATGTAAACAATACACCAGAGACAGTATACAAGTTATGCTTTGTCATATTATAATAAGAAAATATATTGAAAGGATCAAAAAAACATGTTATAGATCATGGTAAAAGTTGGTTACCAAGTGGCCCTTTGGAGTCTCCAAGTGGCCTTTTTGGGTAGGTGCCTAGACATGCGCTGAAATAAATGCTTGTAAAAAAATCATTTTTGCTTGTAAGAACTTCAAATTTGAAACCTACATTGTTAAGAACTATGGCTTTAGATTGCTTGTGTTTCCAGGCCCGTACATATTTGCCTTAAGCAATTTTCTTTTTCATAAAAATTTATTATACAAAAAAATATTTTTTTCCATTGTTTTTGAGCTTCTTTATCTTTCTATTAGTAATTGCTAGAGCAATTCTTAGTATTTCATAGTAAACTGTCAAGTGTCAGCTTTTAAATGATACTTTGGTTTTGTGTGTAGCCAGAAGGACTCATTAGCAACAACCATTTTATTATGGGTATGTCATTTTGCACTTGATTGTCAAAAATGGGGGCGACAGGTAAGGGGTTAATAACTTTATATTTTCAGGCTATTTAACTTTACCATTGTAACATTAGACTAGAGCGCTGACTGTATGTTTGCTTTATTTCTTATTGTATAGCTTCTTGTACCTGTAACTTATACTTTTATAATGGCTAATATTGGCTATTATTGATCAAACTGAAATTTAACGAAAAGAGACAGGGTTGAGTTTTGCCATTTTTATTTTATTACAGTGAAGATTATCAGAGTACAAATGCACATAATGCGGGTCGCGGGAATCGAGTTGTTTCATGACAGTATGTCAGTCATCGTGTCATAACGAAAATATGACTAGGCCAAAACTACTGTCACGTTTTGATGTATTGAGTTCTGTTTTGTATCTTGTCTTCCCCTGTCTTGTGTGATTTTTGGTTTAGTCCTGTTAGTTTTCCCGCTCCTCGTTTGTGTTCAATTCTCTGCACCTGTTTTCAGTTAATTATCTTGTTTGGTTCAGTGTATTTAAGCCCTGTGTTTTCCCTGAGTGTTGGTCGATCGTCGTCTATGTATGGTTGTGTGTTAACCCTGAATTCCTGGAGTTTTGTTCTTGTTTTGATTTTGGAAGTTTCAGTTTGTTCATTAAAACTATTATATTGAAGCTCCCGTGTCCTCGTCTTCAGCAACCTGCACCCAACCCTGACAGAACGATCGACCTTAAAATCAAAATATGGGCCGAAGGAGGAAAAACAAAGAGGTGAGCCCCTTCGACAACCCAATCCTCTTCCAAGAGGAACGCTCACTTGAAGAGTATGCAGGACTGTATATAAAGCTGTATGATGACGAGACTCAGGATGAGGAGGAGTTAACAAGGAGTTTCTGGGGTGGACTGAAAGACCCACTAGCCCAGATAATTCTGGTAAGGGACCTCCATCTATCCTTCCTGGAGTTCGTGGATCACACGATGTGGTCGTGTGGATCGAAATACCTAGTGGAAGATCTCCCACTCCAGCCAGTGCCAAGCCCGCCAGCCCCTGAGCCCATCACCTGCACGCCAGCGCCTGAGCCCATCACCTGCACGCTAACGGCAGAACCCATCGCATGCCCGCCAGAGCCTGCACACCGCATCAGCCCTGCCACAAGATCTGTCCCTGGATTTCCCTGGATGATATCCTGTATGACTGATCCCCCACTGATATCGGTGCGATTAGCCAAAAAGATGGCTGCCGAGGCTGGGGTTCAAGTCAGCCACATCCAGCCAGATCCTGAGCCCGTCGCCTGCCCGCCAGAGCCTGAGCCCGTCGCCTGCCCGCCAGAGCCTGAGCCCGTCGCCTGCCCGCCAGAGCCTGAGCCCAGCCCCAAGCTCCCTGAAATGCTGGCCCCGTCCAGTTCCGAGTCCCATGATGTGCTGGCCCCGTCCAGTTCCGAGTCCCATGATGCGCCAGAGCCAGAGCCCGTTGACCCAGCGCCAGAGCCAGAGCCCGTTGACCCAGCGCCAGAGCCCGTTGACCCAGCGCCAGAGCCCGTTGACCCAGACCCCGTTGACCCAGCGCCCGTTGATGTCAAGTCAGTTCCCGATCCTGAGCCTGTCCTCCCCAAGAAAATTTTGGGGGGGCGCTATACGCCTTCGCCGTGGCCGGCCAAAGATCCATGGAGGCCTGAAAAAATAGCACCACCGTGGCCACCTGAAGGGTCCTCACCAGCACGGCCGCCTGAAGGGTCTTCACCACCACGGCCGCCTGAAGGGTCTTCACCGCCGTGGCCACCTGAAGAGCCTGCACCGCCACGGCCACCCGAAGGGTCCTCACCGCCGTGGCCATCCGAAGGGACTGCTCCGCCCTGGCCACGCCCACAGCCTGCTCCGCCGTGGCCACGCCCACAGCCTGCACCGCCGTGGCCACGCCCACAGCCTGCACCGCCGTGGCCACGCCCACAGCCTGCACCGTCGTGGCCACGCCCACAGCCTGCACCGCCGTGGCCACGCCCACAGCCTGCTCCGCCCTGGCCACGCCCACAGCCTGCACCGCCCTGGCCACGCCCACAGCCTGCTCCGCCCTGGCCACGCCCACAGCCTGCTCCGCCCTGGCCACGCCCGCAGCCTGCTCCGCCGTGGCCACGCCCACAGCCTGCTCCGCCCTGGCCACGCCCACAGCCTGCTCCGCCGTGGCCACGTCCACAGCCTGCTCCGCCGTGGCCACGCCCACAGCCTGCTCCGCCCTGGAGGCTTCCAGGACCTGCACCATGCCCTCGTCAGCCTCCAGGGCGCCCACCCTCCCACCCCTTTGGATGTTATACGGCGCGAGGACGCGCCTTCGGGGAGGGGGGAGGTACTGTCACGTTTTGATGTATTGAGTTCTGTTTTGTATCTTGTCTTCCCCTGTCTTGTGTGATTTTTGGTTTAGTCCTGTTAGTTTTCCCGCTCCTCGTTTGTGTTCAATTCTCTGCACCTGTTTTCAGTTAATTATCTTGTTTGGTTCAGTGTATTTAAGCCCTGTGTTTTCCCTGAGTGTTGGTCGATCGTCGTCTATGTATGGTTGTGTGTTAACCCTGAATTCCTGGGGTGTATTCCAGAAAGCAAGGTTAACTTACCGTCAGATAAACCTTGAACTCTTGGTTGATTAACGCCAAACTTGCTTACTCTGGGTATGTCGGTTCCAAAACACCTGTGAGGAGTTAGTTTAATCAACCTCCTATTGGTAACCCAGAGTTAATGCGCGCACACGGTGAATACATAAAGACATTTTCAATGGATCGCCGATTTCAGGAGTCACCATGGAAACCAAGGGAGTAAAAAAAAGCGAGCTACATACTTCGGTGAAACTGAGTTAGAGGTTTTAATGCTTGCTTATGAAGACTACAAGCCCGTTAAAACTAAAAAAAAAAAAAACAATACTGCTGCATCAGCAAAAGAAAGAGAGTTGGCTTGGCAAAAAATAACGGACAGAGTAAATGCATGAGTTTAGAAAATTATAAATGGGCTATTTTCCCCTTTCATTAGGCAAAAATTATTTGGGGCATGTAAAAATAGACAAGTAGCCTATTTAATTGTTGGCCTCCATACATTTCTTAATATTACAGTAGTAATGCACATAATTGGCTAATATAGGTAATATTTTCTAAACTTACTAAACTTGTTACTGACGCCATAGTATTTAATGTAATTTAGTTTATGTAGCCAATAGAAAGAAGGCTGAGGTCTGTAAAACAGGTGGGGGTCCACCTCCACCTTCCCTCACCCCAGCTGAGGAGCTGGCACAGTCCCTTAATAAAGGGTGACCTGTGGGCGATGGGGTTCCAGGGGGCAGCTCATCAGGCTCAGCTACCAAGACAAGTGGCTAAGTAAAATGTAGGTGTACCATATTAATACTTATGTTTATTGATGTTTTCACTGTTTTTGCCAGTGTTTTAATAAAGAAAATCACCAACACTGTCATCATTTTAAAAAGGTATTTTGAATGCATTTTACAGTCATTGATTCACTTGTGCAGTATTCATGCTGCGTTGACTGCATATGCTGTATACTGTAATCGTATTACTAGTACTTAGATGTTCCTATAATGTCCTTCATTATTATTTGTATTTGTTTAAGAATATACATTGAGTATTGAATATGCATGATTATCTTGGTTTAATTATCTTGCAGTTGCTGATGACCACATGGTATTATTGGATCCTCCTGCAACACCACACTCTGTCACAGTCGTAAGTGATTATTGTCTTTAGGTTTCTGTTTGCAGACCAAGCATCCTTCTTTATTTTCACTGTAGGATGACGATGAAGAGACCACTTCTGCTGTGACAGAAACAGAAAATGTAGGGAGGCCCATAGAGATGCATAGAATGCATTCCCCCTTGTTTACATAAGAGAATAAATAAATTGTCATTGTCATTTTACAGAATATGTCAGTAGATTTTAATACAGATGAGGGTCCATCTACCTCCACACAGAATCTTAGCAGTGTAAGAAATGTTATGCAGTTCTCCTTCCTCATTTAAATATTTGGTCTGTGTTTGTATTACAGTCTTTTTCAGTCTTTCTAGTTGCCTGCCAAAGAGCTGTATAAGGTCCACCTTCAAAAGCAAATCAGAAAAAGTGACATGGAGATGGACCTTATACAGCTTCAAATGGAGGAGAAAAGGCTTAACCTAAAAAAGGCCAGACTTGAAATTGAATTGCTGGAGCACCAGCTTAAGGTGGGAAACAGTGTGTGAACATTAATCTGTCATTTGTTGTTGAATGAAATCTAAAGCAATAAATACAAGTGTCTTTTGTTACAAGAAATAAAGAAACAATAAACAACACTTGACTGTTAACTGGTTTTAATTAAAGTGAATTTGGCAAATCATGTCTTGTACCACCCTGCCATCTCTTTGGTCTACTGGGTTCACTGGGGGGGTTCCTCTTTGCCACATATTACCTAGTTAGTGGGAACCAGTAATGATGTTATATGAGGAGTTATATCATTAGAAACATTTCATTTTTTTCGTTTTCATTTATATGTTTATTTTACAGGGACAGTGCTCATTAATTAACAGTAAAATAACTGTAAATGAGCCAGAGTTAGCTCAACGGGCTAATTTTCATCTGTTGTCCCTGGCCAGTTATTATAAGGGCAACCTAAAATCAAGATATAAAAACAAAAAATGACTTTTTACAGTCCACACATAATAACAGCATAAAAAAGTAATGATAAGACAGATACAACACACAACAATAAGTAACGAGCAACATCAGCACACAACATAGGCTAAAAAATGATAGATAACCAAGTTTGACACAAGACAATCTGCTAGCAAGCAACAATTCTCAGTAGGCAGTCAGTAGTCTAATGTGCACATAATTATTTAAAAATTATTTAATAATTAAAAATTATCGTGGCTGTATAAAGTAGGGATATATAGTGCTAATTAAAATGGTCAGGGCACGCCATGCTCTGTCACCTCTCTGAAACAAACTAACTCTGCAACATAACCTGCTCCGGAGCAGGTTAAGTTCAGAGAGTGAGTTGCTATGACTACTAACATACCCTGAAAGTTACCTCCGTTTTTGGAACCGAAAGTTGAGGTTATCCGCTTACTTACTCTTAAACATACCCGGGTATGTCACATAACCTGCTTTCTGGAATACACCCCTGGAGTTTTGTTCTTGTTTTGATTTTGGAAGTTTCAGTTTGTTCATTAAAACTATTATATTGAAGCTCCCGTGTCCTCGTCTTCAGCAACCTGCACCCAACCCTGACAACTACTAGTTCTGAGCAGATGTTGTCAGTGAACAGGCTGTAAAACTGTTGGCTAACTTACAGACACTGATGCTTATTATCTGGCATACATTCTCTAACAGCAGTCAAGTTGTCATTGTTTGTGTCAAACAAGCTGTGAATTTGTAGTAACAATAAAACTGGAGATCATGACTTACTCTGTGCTCAAAGTGATGCTCAGAGCTCGAGTGGTTTTATCTGTGGGTGAACGAAACTTTCGGAAGATGTTGAAGCAGAATCACGTGAACGATATCCAGGGTATGCTTTTTTCATTGGTGGTTGCGTTAAATCTTACCCAGATACAATAGTGCTATTTTCTGATTGGCTATTGTGTAGCCCCTTTCTTTTTTTGTTGATTGGCTGATAAGTGGCGGGCTCGACTAAGAACACCAGGGAGACGCGCTTGATTCCTGCCGGGTCCATAGTGAGACCGGCGCGGCCAGAGAAATGCGGCATATTAAATATATTATAAATAGTTTTTCCGTGTGAGAAATACAATGTGTTGCTGGAATCCGTGACAAAAGACCGAAATGAGTGACACTTGAGAGCCCTGTGTCGCTTTCTTCTTAGCTCGAAAATAACGTCCATCGCTTCTTTTCGGCATAGGCTACACCTACGCCTATCAAGTATGCAGTGGCGGATTTAGCAAATTGGGGGCCCAAAGCGAAGGTACGTATGGGGCCCCCCCATCCCATCTTTAAAAGAATACGAAAAAAAATGTACAGACTGAAAGCTAACCTACGGGGAAGTAAAGGTTGGAGAGGAGAAAAAAAAACCTTCCCCTTTAAACCCTGCATTTCTTTACTCCAAAATGAAGATGAAAAGCAGAGAACACACAAAGTGTAGCACTGCACAAACTAATAGTCATGATGGAACTCAACAGAGAATAAGGTTTCAGATAACACCAGGAAAACCAGCACGTTTATTCTTTTTTTTTAATATCAAATCAATATCAATATAACCAGCAAGACAAGTAGTTAGGGTAAACCCCCACAAACAGTCATATACTTAGCAAATATTGCCAAGATGAATAACTGACTTGTATGAGTAAGTGAGGGAGGTTGCAATTGGCATTGCACTTGAGATTGACATTTCAAACATTCTACAAACAAACAAACATTTTTATATGTTTATATTAGTTTATATATTTTATAATGTAATCATTTCACAGCTAATCTACAAATGAATGCAGAGACAACAGTATATTTTAAATACTTGTCTAATGACATCTTTTTATGAATGAAGGTCAGTTGACCTATCACTGATACTAATACAGCTATTGATGTCTTGATAAAAATTACCCCCCCCCCCCCCATTTTAAACATTAATTATGGCCATCCAACATGACAGTGTAATTGAAAGCTGAAAAATTAACATTTATTAGGCTTCAAAAAATATATAACAACTTTTAATTTACGTGAACTTCAAACAATCATCACATAAACCCATAATAAATGTCATATTTACTTTTGCCCTTTCTGTAGGATGTAACGTTATACACGTTATCCTCACCTAGCGTCACTTCACATCTAACTGCAGCTGCTGCAGCACATGTGTCCCTAACAGAAGGCGTTAAAAAAGTTTTTTTGTCATTTTTTGCCAGCATTGCCAAATACATATTGCCGTCTTTTTTCTTTTATTTGAGCCGCTTGGGTAACTTCGTTTCATTTTCGCGTTTAGACTCGTCTTGCTTCGTTGTGTACTTCCTCCTGTCACTGTGTGTTTATCTTTCGCCGTTTCGCACCTCTGCGCGCACCGTTACGGATTAGTCCATTTCATTTTGAAAGTAAGGGGTGTTATGTGTAGGGACAGATAACCATGAACTGGACATTTTAACTACTACCTCAACATTTCAACGTATTTCTTAAGAATATTAATAACATTTACTATGCTTTTGAAGCGTTCACGATGATAGGAGGCTTTTTCATGTTTTTTCAATATTTTTTTTTTAGGTTGGTTGGGGGACCCCCAAATACGACCGCTGTTAGGGGGACCCAAGCAGCCGCCTACCTATGCCTCTATGTTAAGACCGCCACTGCAAGTATGGTACTGTTGCCGGTGGAAATCCAAGCCGGATCAGGGTTTACATTCCCGAATTTGTACTGTACCGTACCACTCAGAAATGAGTCATTAGTTCCAGTGAAAGGAACTCCTAATGTTTCAGCAAACCAAGACATTTTGGACAATTTCATGCTGCCAACTTTCTGGGAACTGTTTAGGGATGAACCCTTCCAGTGCACAAAGCAAGGTCCATAGAGACATGGTTGAGTGAGTTTAATGTGGAGGAACTTGACTGGCCTGAACAGAGATTCATCTGGCATGGAATTAGAGCGGAGACTGCGGGTCAGGCCAAATGCTCTTCTGGAAGAATGGTCAAAAAAGCACTCCTAAACCCCCAGGGTCTTCCCAGAAGAGTTAAAGCTGTTATAGCTGCAAAGGCTGTGTCAACTCCATTTTAAATCCATATGGATTAAGAATGGGGTGTCATTTAAATTCATGTGCATGTAAAGGCAGACTTCTGAAAACGTTTGGCAATATAGTGTATATATATTAACAGAGATGTTTGTCACGCAGGTGAAGAAATAGGAATGCTGGAGGACATGGAGGTGGGGATCTCTGACCTGCACAGAGTGACCTTCAGGATCACAGAGGCAGCGTCTGAAGAAGCAGTCAGTCTGCAACCCACCATCAGCGGTAGACGGTGAGAGAAACCTGTCTGTCAGTGCGCATTCATAGACGGGGCTCCCACATGAAAACTGGGAAATATCAGGGAATTTTAAAACTGTGATGTTGCACTTGCAGTTCCACTTCCGGCAGCCCCAGCTTGAGTCCTGACTCGTAGTTCTTTCTGAATATTTATAATGTGTAATATTTCAAATGTATGATGTTACAGTATTAAATGAATGGTAACACTTTACATTCATTAGTTAACATTAGTTTACTACAATAGTTTGCATGAACTAATAATGAACTGCTCTTATACAGCATTTATTACTGCTTTTGTACATTTACTAATGCTTTATTAAAATCATGTTAACTAACTTTAACAAAGATTAACAAATACAGTAACAAATGTATTGCTCATGGTTTGTTCATTTTAGGTAATACAATAATTAATGTGAACTAATGAACCTTATTGTAAAGTGTTACCGAATTAACATTTCTGAATTTCTGAAAATTCTATTTCAAATTTACGCTGTTCTTTTGAACTTTCTGTTCATCAAAGAACCCAGAATTTTTTTTCGCTGTTTTCAGCGAATTGATAATAATGAGAAATGTTTCTTGAGCATCAAATCATCATATTAGAATGATTTCTTAAAGGGATAGTTCACCCAAAAATGAAAATTCTGTCAGTAATTTCGCCCCCCTCATGTCGTTCCAACCCCGTAAGACCTTCGTTCATCTTCGGAACACAAATTAAGATATTTGTGATTAAATCTGAGTGCTGGGTCACTCCTCCATAGGCTTCTAAGGGATTGAAACTTGACAGCCCCGAAAAGTTATTAAAGAAATCGTTAAAAGAGTCCAACTGACTACAGTGCTCAATCTTAGGTTTATAAAATGACGAGAATACTTTTTGCGTGCAAAAAAACACAAAAATAACGACTTTATTCAACCATCTCTTCTCTTCCGTGTCATTCTCCTAAGCTGTTGACGTAGTGTAACAGCGCAGCATTTCTGTGTTATACGCCACACGTGGGCTCGCTATTGGCCGACGCTGGTCATGTGTGTGATGATGCGTGTGACGTTCAACCAGAAGCGTTGCGCAATAACACTACGTGAAATCTCCAGGCCCAAAGAGAATACTTGAATAGAGTCGCTATTTTTGTTTGTTTTTTGCGCTCAAAAAGTATTCTCGTAGTTTTATAAACTTAAGATATAGCCACTGTAGTCAGTTGGACTCTTTTAACGATTTCTTTAATAACTTTTCGGGGTTGTCAAGTTTCACTCCCTTAGAAGCCTATGGAGGAGTGATCCAGCTCTCAGATTTAATCAAAAATATCTTCATTTGTGTTCCGAAGATGAACGAAAGTCTTACGAGGTTGGAACGACATGAGGGAGAGTAATTACTGACAGAGTTTTCATTTTTGGGTGAACTATCCCTTTAAGGACCTTGTGACACTGAAGACTGGAGTAATGATGCTATAAATTCAGCTAATAAATGACATTTTAAAATATATTACAATAGAACACAGTTCTTTTCAATTGTAATAATATTTCACAATTTTATTGTTTTACTGCATTTTTGTTTGTGCTGCACGATTTGGGGAAAATGTCATATCGCGATTATTGAAGTCAAAATTGAGATTGCGATATAATAAACAAATGGTTTCATGAGTCAACTTGCTTGGTTCTAAAGCAAAATGCACACACAGATTAGTGATAATTCAGAATTTTTACAACAACAACTAAATGATTGATAAAACCTATAATGATCAATAAGCCATTGATGTCTGGACAAAAATTATCCCCTCTCCCCCATTTTAAATATTTATTAGGATTCAAAAAATATAACAGCTTTTAATTTAAGTGAACTGAAAACATATTAAGTTCATATTAAAGGGCCTATATGCCTTTTTCTGAAATTTAAACTCGCGAAACACAGAACTGCTCTTCCTTTCTGCTCGCTCTCGCAGCCAGGGTTGCCAGGTCTGCACAACAAAACCAGCCCAATTGCTCATCAAAACTAACCCAATCACGGCCAAAAATAGTCAAATAGCGTTCCCGGGTGTTTCCCCGATAACAATCATGTTCCAGTGAGTAAAACAATCGCGTCAACCCGTGCACTACACAAACAACCCGCGGAAACAGTGCAGGCATACGGACCTGGCAACACTGCTCGCAGCGCTCGTACGTGCGTGCACACTTCACAAGTCATCTGCTGCCTGCAAGGAGGTCAACATTATGTTCACAGAGGTAAGAACAGTCAAAAACATATATTGTTTGAGATAAGTTTGCGAGTGTAGGCTACTTGCTGACTAGCGGTGGTGGCAGAGTGATCTGAAACGTTTAACATGAACGCGCTTGACGTCACATCCGCAGACAGCGCGGGAAAAATCCGACCCGACAGAAAATAGGAAAAATAGGATACAGGCTTATAGGTGCACCCACTGTGAGCGGACAAGGTGTCAGTATGCTCAACAGGAGATGTTTGAGTCATAAATGGTCAAATAAAAAGGCTATTGTTACGTTTATTTTGGGGAAAAAGTTGCATATAGTCCCTTTAAGGTCATATTTACCTTTGCCCTTCCTGTCTAACAGGTAGGACATTCAGAAGTTATCAAAAAGTCTGCGCTGCATAAATTACAAATTATATATAGACTAATCCTTATTAAACAAGTTATTTAGTCTAGAGCAGTGAGTAATTTTCTCTGTTCCCTTAACTTTACTGACAGAAAGCTTTATTGGCTGCTGGCCCTTTAAGGCTGCTTGACAGAGATGCGGACCTCACACGCACCTCATTCTCTCACAACTCTTTACATCCATCATAAGACTGCTCTTTTATGTTATGACGATACTTGACAAACGACATTTTGGCCGGTGCATGCGCATGATACTGACGCGCGTCTGCTTTCTGTGAGTCATAGGCCCAGTCCCAGTTCGCCTACTTATACTACGACCTAAAAGTATGTACTCTTTTTGTGAAGAAAAAGTACATACTTTTGAGTGTCTTTAGAGACAGTGTAGAGAAAAGAAATCTCTGATGACCGAGGCACTCCTTAGTTAAAATGTCTTTATTAGAAAAATGACATATCCTAAACGGACAACTTTAAAACGCCCACGCGTAGCGGCATGGAGCCTTCTTCAGGGCATAGTGAAGCAGATAGAACACTGATCTTATAATGACAAAGACACACTAGTAGAAACAAACACAGGTGCAAGCAATCACACAGGTGTTGAAGGTCTACAGGTAATTACTAAGACACGCCTCTCACACGGTTCCCAGTACTAAAACTATAAATCACAATAATAAACAAAAACATAGGCACTAAATAGCATGCATATATATTCATGCATACATTGCTAGGGCACATCTCTCACATGGTTCTCAGCAACGAATCTGTTGATCACAATAAAAACGAAAAACATACAAGCAACAAAATAGCATGCATATACACTCATGCATATATTGATAGAACACGCCTCTCACCTGATTCACAGCACTAAAGCTGTTGGTTACATTGTAAATAAAACACAAGCAACAGGTAGCACGCATATATTCATGCATACACATATACATACAAAATACATATGAGAAATAAGTAATCACAAGAAAAACAATATTACAGAGTCACAGAAAAGGTCTATAGTCTATCTCCTCATTTAATCCTGGATAATCCATTGCTTTAAAACTCCATATCCAAAAAGTTTCACGTTGCAATAACCTTTTTAAAATGTCACCTCCACGTATTGATTTTTTAATAATTTCAATGCCCTGAATTCTCAAAGACGATGGATCACTATGATGTATTTCTTTATAGTGTTTGGCCATAGGGTAATCTTCGTTGTTGACTCGGATTGCGTATTTGTGTTCATAAAACCGCTCTTTTAGTTTTCTTTTAGTTCTGCCCACATAGAAACACCCACATGGGCATTGTAGGCGGTAGACCACATATTCAGAGTTACAGTTGATAAAACGTACTCGGTTACTAACGTAACCTCGGTTCTCTCTAGAGAGGGAACGAGTACTGCGTAATATCTTACGCTATGGGGAAACACTCTTTCCTCGAGATATTGAAGCCAAAAATTATCCTTAATTTTTTTAATCATGCAAAACGCTTTTGCAGCAGCAAGCAGACAAGGGCGAAACAGCTCGCGCGCCCATTGGCTGCCTCGCTGGAAAAGCTGCAGCCTATCGAGTGAAGGCACTGCGTGACGTAATGACGAATGAAGACGCTTCGCGCTCATTTCGTCATGTCCCGCCAGTATAGGCGTGGTCTCGCCCTATAAATACCCCTCGATAGCTGTATTTCTCTGATTTTGTACACCGAAGCGAACCAGAGCATAGTTCAAGCACGGCAAGATACGCAGTACTCGTTCCCTCTCTAGAGAGAACCGAGGTTACGTTAGTAACCGAGTACGTTCTCTTACGAGAGTATCTCTCGTACTGCGTAATATCTTACGCTATGGGGACCCCATACAAAACGCCGTGCGGACAGGGATCCAACACCAGAGTCCCGGGGCAAAGCCCGGGGCACATCTAGTGCATAATCACCATAACTCACATAGAGTAGAGGAGGAGAGGCTAAAAGCATCACTCCTTTATAAAGTCCCGTATGGACACTGACCCGTAAGGGCAACATAGCCGCATTGGCGGCCAATAAGCCCGAAGTTCAGACCGCCAAAAGCGTAGCTTGTAGGGCGGGCACCTCCAGGTTATAGTACTTGATAAATGTCGACGGCGAGGCCCAGCCCGCAGCCGTACAGATATCCTGCAGGGAGACCCCGCTATACCATGCCCACGACGAGGCCACGCCTCTTGTGGAGTGCGCTTTGACACCCAATGGGCACCGTAGGCCCTTGGAAGTGTAAGCCAGCGCTATGGCATCCACTATCCATCTGGATAGGCTCTGTTTTGAGGCGGCGAGTCCCTTAGAACGGCCGCCAAACAAAACGAAAAGCTGCTCGGTCTGCCTGAACCCAGCCGAGCGGGACACATAAGCCCTTAACGCCCTGACAGGGCAAAGGAGACTCGCGTCCCTCTCCTCATCAAGAACCGGAAGGGCTGACAGGGAAATCACCTGGGCCCTAAACGGTGTATTGAGGGATTTCGGCACGTAGCCGTGCCTCGGTTTGAGTACGACCTTTGAGTCATTAGGCCCAAACTCCAGACATGACGCGCTTACAGAAAGCGCCTGCAAGTCCCCTACACGCTTCACTGAAGCGAGAGCCAATAGAAACACCGTCTTAAGGGACAGGTGCCTCATATCCGACAGCTGGATCGGCTCGAACGGGGCGCCTTTCATGGCCTCCAAGACCGTGGAAAGGTCCCAAGCCGGGACTGAAGGGGGCCTGGGAGGATTTAATCTCCGAGCCCCTCGTAGGAAACGCACGACTAAGTCGTTTTTCCCCAGTGACTAGCCAGACACCGGTTTAGCAAACGTTGCTATGGCCGCCACGTACACTTTGAGCGTGGATGGGGTTCTTCCCTTATCCATCAGCTCCTGAAGGAAGGCAAGCACTTCCTCAACCCCGCAGTCCACGGGTGAAAAGCCACGGGCTCGACACCAAGTAGAGAACACCGACCATTTCGAGGCATAGAGCCGTCTGGTAGACGGAGCTCTAGCCTGTGCGATCGTGTTTAGCACTCCTTCTGGGAGGCTAGCGGGTACCCGTTGATGGCCCATGCGTGCAGGGACCACAGTTCCGGGTGAGGATGCCAAATCGAGCCCTCTGCCTGAGAGAGGAGATCTCTCCTCAACTGTACAGGCCACGGGGCAGTGCTGGTCATCCGCATCAGGACCGGAAACCAAGCCTGGTTCGTCCAGAGCGGAGCCACAAGCAGCACTGGGCATCCATTTTCCCTGATCCGCTCCAACACCTGTGGCAGGAGCGAGACCGGGGGAAAAGCGTACAGGGGACCGCTGGGCCAAGTATGGGCCAGCGCGTCCCTGCGCTTTGAGAAGAATACTGGGCAGTGAGCGTTCTCGCGGGACGCGAACAGGTCCACCTGCGCTCTGCCAAACGTTTCCCACAGTAGCTGGACCGTCTGCGGGTGCAGCGACCATTCTCCTGTCAGGACGTTGTCTCTGGACAGCATGTCTGGACCCGTATTCAGGTGCCCAGGCACGTGCGCCGCTTTCAAAGAAAGGAGGTTGCGCTGGGCCCAGACCAAGAGGGGTTCCGTCAGCCTGCAAAGGCGTGCGGACCTGAGGCCGCCCTGGCGATTTATGTACGCCACCACTGACTTGTTGTCCGACCGGACCAAGACGTGGTGGCCCCTCACCAGGGGACAGAAGCGCCGCAGCGCTTTGTCGACTGCTATCAATTCCAAGCAGTTTATGTGAAGGAGCTTCTCCCGCTCTGACCATAGGCCAGCCAACGGTCTGCCCTCGAGCAGCGCTCCCCACCCCGTGGTGGAGGCGTCCGTAGACACCACTTTCACCCTTGAGGCGGTCCCCAGACTCACACCAGACTGATACCAGCTGGTTACTTTCCAGGGTTCCAGAGCCGAAACGCACCTTTGGTCGACCCTGAGGCGACACCGGCCCGTGGACCATGCCCGGGGCGGGACCCGTGCTTTCAGCCACCACTGCAGTGGGCGCATGCGAAGCAGGCCCAGCTGGAGTGCATGGGATGCTGAGGCCATCAGGCCCAGCAATTTCTGAAACCGTCTGAGCGGGACTATGGAGCCGTGGCGGAAGGATTCCGCGACGCGCTGAATACTTAGTACGCGCTCCGGTGACAGGCGTGCCGTCATGGAAAGCGAGTCTAACACTGTTCCCAGGAAAGAAATTCTCTGGCTGGGACACAGCAGGCTCTTTTCCCAGTTGACCGTCAGGCCCAGTGTCTCGAGATGCTCGAGCATTGTGGCCCTGTGTTCTATGAGCTCTGACCGTGATCGAGCTAGAATCAGCCAATCGTCCAAGTAGTTCATAACTCGCATGCCCTGAAGTCTCAGGGGCGCGAGAGCCGCGTCCATGCACTTCGTAAATGTACGGGGTGCCAAAGACAGGCCGAACGGCAGGACTGTGTATTGATAAGCCTGGCCCTCGAACGCGAATCTCAAGAATCGCCTGTGATGGGACGCTATTTGTATTTGGAAATACGCGTCTTTCAGATCTATCGACATAAACCAGTCCCCTTGGCGCACTTGCGCGAGGATTTTCCTGGTCGTAAGCATCCTGAACTGGCGCTTCACAAGCGCTTTGTTCAGCTGTCTCAGATCTAGAATGGGTCTGAAGCCCCCATCTTTTTTCGGTACCAGAAAATATCTGCTGTATAAGCCCCCTTCGCTCTGAGCCTGAGAAAGGGGCTCTATGGCCCCTTTGCTCAGTAGTTTCGCTATCTCGGCTCGAAGTAGATGAGATACTTCGTTTTTCACCGAAGTCTCGACGGGCGCCGTACAACGGCGTGGACGTCGTGCGAATTGTAGCAAGTAGCCTCTCTTTATAGTGTTCAGCACCCAGTCTGATACCCCGGGTAGCTTCGACCACGCTTCTGCGCGAGCAGCTAGGGGTAGGATGCATACCGGGCTCTGGCCGTGACCTGGCAACGGCTCGAGAGCCCCGGTACCCTGGGAACACGACGCCGTGTTTACAGCGTTCGAGGCGGGGGGCGCGCTGGGCACAGCGGGCAGTCTGGCCGCGCTCATAATCTCTATGGCGGGACGCACAGCGAGAGTGAGCGGGGCGAATCCCGTGGGATTCGGCGTGCTTGCGGGAGGATGTGGGCGCAAACCTACGGGCACATCTACAGCACTGTGCACGCTTTCGGCCGGAGCCGATAGATTGTGTGTTGGTTTCGTTTTTACAGAAACCAAGGGACACGGGGCATGCAGCGTGAGCGGGCATTGTATGGGCGCAATCGCTACATTGTTTGCACAATCGACCTGAGTCAGATTTATGTGTGCTCGCCTCGCACCGTGGCGGGCTGTGTCTGGGTGTGGGAATGGGCACTGGGGCGTGGGCATTCTTACAACACTCATAACACCATCGGCCGTGGCCGGCATACCAGAAAATACACTCTTTATTGGATTTATCTGGGTAGCCATGAAAACGGCTTTTTTGTGCAGGCAAGCGGGCTGAGACACCGGCTGCTTCACTGCTAAATACACTGGCCCAGTCACATCGCAAGGAACTGAACGAGCGAATCTTTTCGGTGGGGAGCCGGCCGCAGCGGGATCCGAACACCGTCGCTTTCTTAGAGTGGCTAGGAAAGCTTCGAGGCCTCGGGCTTGAGCTCAATCTTCGGCCGAGGCCCGCGCTGAGCGGGGCGGCGTCCAGCAGAGCGAGAGCGCGGTCTCTGATCCCGGGCCTGGCGGCGCTGTGTAGCGGCGGCTGCGGGCGATGCAGGCCGGGGCTGCGAGCTGCGAGCAGACGGCTGCTTAGAGCGACCTGCAGCGGAGCTCGAGCGCTTCGGAAGGAAGTGCTTCATGGCCTGCGAAGTCTTCTGCTCCTCCGAGAATCTGTCCGCGAAATCCTTGACGGCAGATCCGAAGAGGCCCGCAGGGGAAATGGGCGCGTCGAGGAATACAGAGCGCTCAGCTTCCGTCATCTCAGACAGCGTCAACCACAGATGTCTCTCAGCAACGGCGAGAGAGGCCATATTCCGCCCCATGGCCTGAGCAGCGGCTTTAGCGGCGCGTAGAGCAAGGTCCGTAGCGCCTCGTAAATCCGCCACATTGATCGCACCCGGGCCTTCCTCGTCCAGTTTAAGGAGAAGGTCGGCCTGGTAGATCTGCAAGATCGCCATCGTATGCAGCGCTGAGACCGCCTGTCCAGCGGCTGTGTAAGCACGCCCGTGCAGCGATGAAGTCACCCGGCAGGCTTTAGAGGGGAGCGTCGTCTGCGCGCGCCGTCCCGCAGAGGGCGGGCAGAGATGCGACGCGACCGCCGCCTCGACAGGAGGAATGGAGAGATATCCTTTATCTCCCGCGCCGGTGACAGAAGAAAAGGCCGCAGAAGTGGAAGTGCGCAGTCTGGCGGAGAACGGGGCGGTCCATGACTTGGCGACTTCGTCGTGGAGCTCAGGGAGGAAGGGGGCGGCCCTAGACTTAGACGGGGCTTCGTCTTTCTTGAGAAAGCGCCCGTCGAGTCTGTTGCGCGGCGGCAAGGCGGGCGCCTCCCACTCGAGGCCGATGCTTTCTACGGCCTGGGTGAGCAGACGCATCAGCTCAGCCTCAATGCCGGGTCTCCTCCCAGAGGGTTGGCTAGACACGTCAGCGGGGGGGAGGTCCACAGAGCTCGCCCAATCCTCGCTATCGGAAGCCACAAGAGAGCATACCTCGGCAGGCTCGTCCAGCTCGGGAGCGGAAGCGGCGGCAGACGGCGGGCGCTGTCCGTCCGGGAGCGACTCAGGTGAAGCCGGCGAAGCAGGCGGGCGAACCGGCAAGCTTTGGCGGGCTGGAGAAGGCTCGGGAGCGCGCTGGGCGCGACGCTTCTTACGGCGCGGCACAGAAGGCTGGGACGCGGGTTCAGAGAACGACGCCAGGCGAGTCCGCAGAGTCGCCATAGGCAGAAGTTCGCAGTGCGGGCATCCACCATCCGCGAGCGCGATAGCCGCGTGCTCATGACCCAGGCAGGTCACACAGATGACGTGACGGTCCTCATCGCTGAGTTGAGAGCGGCACGAGCCACAGAAAGGCATCTTTAAAAAGACGCAGCTCTTTTAGAACATATAATGGGTGTTGCGTCACGTAAGCAAACACACACACACACAGTGACAGAGTAAAGGATATAGTACGCCGGAAAGCGCAGCAGGTACGGCAGTTGAAGGCGGCTGGGCCAGCGACTTCAGTAGATGGCACGTCCCGCTGAGAAGGCTACAAGTCAACGGCGCGGCTTCTCACTCTGGATCCCGCGATGCGTGAGCTTCGCGTGAAGAATGAAAAAATCAGAGAAATACAGCTATCGAGGGGTATTTATAGGGCGAGACCACGCCTATACTGGCGGGACATGACGAAATGAGCGCGAAGCGTCTTCATTCGTCATTACGTCACGCAGTGCCTTCACTCGATAGGCTGCAGCTTTTCCAGCGAGGCAGCCAATGGGCGCGCGAGCTGTTTCGCCCTTGTCTGCTTGCTGCTGCAAAAGCGTTTTGCATGATTAAAAAAATTAAGGATAATTTTTGGCTTCAATATCTCGAGGAAAGAGTGTTTCCCCATAGCGTAAGATATTACGCAGTACGAGAGATACTCTCGTAAGAGAACCATTCGTCTTGAATTCTCTTTGCGTTCTCAAATCACAAAAAATCTTACTCTGAATGACACCCTCACAATGACTGCAAGATCCACACCTATATGTCCCCCACAATCCTTTTTCTAACCATGTTTTTTGTTTAGGACCTGGAAGGTAGCTTCTTACAAGTTTGTCCCTTATGGATGGTGCCTTCTTAAACACAGTCATAGGTGGCTCTGGAAAAACGTTTTTCAGAATCGGATCACTTTGAATTAACCCCCAATTGGACTTAATTATTTGTTTCATTTCAAAAGCACTACTACTATATTGAGTAACAAAGACAGGTCTGGAGTTGTTTTTAGCCATGTCTTTCCTCCTCTTTTTCTTTTTTAGTAGTAAGTCAGAGCGTGTTACGGAGCGTGCTTTTATTATTGCTTTTTCTATTGTCATTGGTGAGTAGCCCCTAGCCCTGAATCTTAATGACATATCTTGAGCCTGCATTTCGAAATCAGAATCTTTGTTACAGATGCGTCTAAGACGCTGAAATTGTCCAAACGGAATGTTATCTTTCAGGCTCCTTGGGTGGAAGCTGTCAGCCCTCAATAAAGTATTTCTATCTGTGCTTTTCCTATATATTGTTGTGTACAAGAAATTGTCATCATCTATGGAGATAGTCAAATCCAAAAAATTTATAGATGTTTTTGAATGTTCAATTGATAGTTTTATATTTGGGTTAGTTGTATTGATGTACTCATGAAACTGCAAAAGTTCTTCCTCATTCCCAGACCAAACAAAGAGAATATCATCGATAAAGCGTCCCCAAAATATTATCTTATCACAGAATTTGTTACTAGATCGATTATATATGTATTGCTCTTCCCAGTGACCTAAAAATAAATTGGCATAATTAGGAGCAAAACATGCACCCATCGCTGTGCCCTTAAGCTGTCTAAAAAAATTGTCTTGGAAGAGGAACACATTATTGTGCAAAATCCATTCTGTGAGAGAAAGTAAAGAATGGTTGGGGGGTGACGTCTCCGACCTATGTACCAAATAATGTTGTAAGGCTAATAGGCCTTCTTGGTGTTTAATGTTGGTATACAGGGAGGCTACATCTAAAGTCACCAAATAACAATTTTTTACATCTGTGATATTCATAAGTTTACATAACACATCATTAGTGTCTTCAATGAAAGAAGGGAGATCCCGCACTAAGGGTTTTATAAAAGAGTCCACAAATTGGGAGCAGGGCTCAGTCAAAGATCCATTGCCTGAGATAATGGGTCTACCCTCAGGTTGTTCTAGATTCTTATGGATCTTAGGCAACATGTAGAAACATGGTATTTGGGGATTCTCATTCATTAGAAAAGCAAATTCATTGTCTGAGATCCATTTTTGGTCTCTACCAAAAGATAAAATGTCCCTCAGTTCGTTTTTCATTTTCATAATTGGAATTCTCTGCAATTGTTCATAATAAATATTATTTCCTAGTTGTCTCTGAGCTTCAATAATATATGAACATTTATCCATTACTACAACAGCACCCCCTTTGTCAGCAGGTTTTATTATTATCTGCTCATTCTTTGTTAGAGAATTTAGTGCATCTCTTTCACGTTTTGAGAGATTGTGTTTCATTCTATTCTGTCTTTTGTCAAACATATTATCTATATCATGAGAAACCTTTTTGGTAAAAGCAATCAAAGTGGGATTAGAACTCATAGGCATAAAGTTTGACTTAGGCTTAAACTGTCTCCTAACATCATGAGTGGTGTCAAAATTCAATTCAGGTATGCTATTCAAGGATTTATTCGACTGATGATACCACACTTTCAAATGAAGATTTCTATAGAACCTAAAGAGGTCCACCTTAGTTTTAAATGCATTAGTTTCACTTGTAGGAGAAAAAGTCAATCCTTTTGATAGCACATTCACAGAGTCTTGAGTTAATACATTTTTTGAGATGTTAATTACCGTGCATTCTTCCTTTGGTTCCGAAGATTCCAACGCGGTTTTTGAAGAGCTTGATCGACCTCTCCCTCTTCTGGTTTTTTTCTTCTTCCTCCTCCCTTCCAAGTCGATTGTCGACCTTGAGCTGTTGAGTGTGGTGGGTCCTCCAGAAAATCCTCAGACATGTGTGTAGCATCAGATTCCTCTCCACTTGTACTTAGGTTGAAGGACACAAACCGTTGACAGCGTTGTGGTCTTGTAGTTTCTTTCCATTGGTAAACTTTGCCATCT
Organism: Chrosomus eos; assembly: GCA_036326025.1. Classification (NCBI taxonomy): domain Eukaryota; kingdom Metazoa; phylum Chordata; class Actinopteri; order Cypriniformes; family Leuciscidae; genus Chrosomus; species Chrosomus eos. The sequence continues at coordinate 5,981,625 of CM070819.1, read as the reverse complement.
TTGTAGTCTCTCTCATCCCTCTTGAATTTTTTCAACTTATACTGTTTTAACTCCATAGTAAATTTTTCCAGGCTTTCTTTCAATTTATTTTCAAATGGGGTTGTTTGTATGTCATCTTTAACTTTTGATATTTCTTCTCTCAGTTCACGTATTTTCTCCTGCGCTTGTTCTCTTTCTTTTTTTGTTTTCTCAATAATTAGCAAGATAAGATCAAGAGAGCATTTATTTAAGATAGCCTCCCACTTCTCTCGGAAAGCAACCTCATCTATTTCAAACGAGTGAAATTTCTTGATGCGTAACCCCCTTGGAATGCGTTTTTCTCTCCAATAGTCCGAGAAAGTAATGGTGTGCCAATGCAATCGGATGTCTTTCTCAGATAGTCTCTTCAAATCAGAATATAAATAATCCCGGTCTTTTATCTCATGTGGAGGAACTTCAGCCAGAAGGGAATCAGGTACCACAATGTGTTTGCCCTCCTCAGTGGAGTATGAGAAGGAGTTTGTTTTTGTATCAGTCATGTTTTGTGACACAAAATCAGTAGTCACACATTTCACAGGAACACTCACTTCTTCGAGTGGAGCAGCAAGCCAAACGAGGGTCAACCTTGTAATGACCACAAAAATGCTGTATAGATTCAAGATGAATGGCGTGCTCAATTCCTTTCAGCATTTTTGTGGTCATTACAAGGTTGACCCTCGTTTGGTTATGGGCAATATCAGCCGTTAGAGTGCGCATGGATCTGCACTTCGTATTCTGACCGGAAATAGTAGACCATCCGGGTATCTGTGGAAAACTCATTTCGACATACTACGATTTGGGATGTACTAATTCTATTTTCGAATACTATTTAGGACGGATAGTATGCGAATTGGGACTGGGCCACAGTCAGGACATTCAGAGGCGGCACGCGCTCTTTTGACTTGTCGCGCATGAAAGCATTCGCACGAATAAGACCGGGATAATGGAACACCAAAAAATAACCGATGCCGCATTGCGTTAGCAGCCCTAATTTGTCTATTTCATATAAAATCACAGCATTTTGCGTCATATAATCGCATATACTTGACATTGCGATTGCGATATGATTAGTCGTGCAGCACAAATTTTTGTAAATGCAGCCTTAGTGAGCAGGAGAGACTATTTTCAAAAACTTTTAAACATCTTACCAACCCCAAAATTTTGAACGGAACACTCTTAACAATATATGTTCTGTATTGACATCTGTGGTTCCATAGAGAACCTTTAACATCAATGGAATCTTTCCATTCCACAAAAGGGTCTTTATAGCGTGTAGTCAAAAATCACTCTGGGTCTTGGGGTTTTGATGCCAGCAGACTTTGTTGCAAATAAAAAAAGCCGAGTTGGCCTGCTGAACAATAACTAAATATAGTGTGCCAATAGCTCTCCTCCATGAAATATGCAAACACATTCCATTCTTGTATACACCCTCTACTACACATACACAGAAACATGATTATATCAGAATAAAAGGGCTACATTCACATTGATTATACTTCATTCTTTTACATTCAGCTTAATAAAAATCTGCATGTGGGGGAGAAAAGGGTTATTTACTCATATAAAGTAGTTCTTTTAAGAACTGTTCACTGAAAGGTTCTTTGTGGAACCAAAAACGGTTCTACTATGGAATCGTTTCGAACCCTCCCTTTATATTTAAGAGTCCAGTCTCCATAAAATGAGTTTCAAAGGTGGCAAAAAAACTGTTAAAGAAGCTGTGGGAACCTGTAAGTTGAGCCGCTGCATGCTTGTTTTAACAGAGTTTGGAAATGTGAGCTGTTTTTTGTTTTTGTATCATCCCAGAGACCGTTACACTGTCGAGGTGCCTCTCCCACATCATGCCTTCCAAACGCTCCCGGACGAGCTGCGCGAGGGCAAGCCGCTACGCGTGCTTCCCGTGCTCTTCAACGTGGGCATAAATGAGCAACAAACCATCGCTGAGAGGTACAAGCACTGACGGATGATGAACATGAAACATGAGTGCACAGCCAAGCGTGTCTGAGCTGATGCATGATGGTTGTGCTCTTCTGTGCGTCTCTCCCTCTCAGGTTTGGCGACATATCTTTACAGGAGAGAATAAACCAGAAGAACTTTGAGATTCTCGAAGGTTACTATAAATCCTTAACAAACACAGTGCCGTCTGAATGTAAGTTCAACACTCGAGAAACTGAGCTTTGTGTTTTATATTACAGTCAGTCGATTAGCAGACGTTTGAGCCGCATGCAAATGAGGAACATCAGAGACTATGTATTTAGAAATTAGGTAGAAACTTAGGATTGTGCACTGCAAATGTTGATATTGATATTAAAAATGAGGTTTACACTTTACAATAAGGTTACTACATTAGTTTACTTGAACTATCACTGAAATATAAAGTATTTATTAATCTCAGTTGGTGTTCAACATTTACTGATACATTATTAAAATCAAAATTTTTGCATAAAATCCAATAAACAGAATTAAACAATGTCATTTTATTATAATGGGACATAAACCCTTTGATTATGGGCTGATAAAGAGATTTAAATCAGGAAGAAATATGTTTGTCTCGTCATATTTTTGTCTAAAGTAGTTGTGTTTAGTTAATACTTGAAAAGGAAGTAATACGAATGAGGTCTAGAATGAAAATGAGGCTCAAAAAAAAAATTTTTTTTTTTTTTTTTTTTTTTTTTTTCATGTTCAGTGCGGCAGTGTTCTCACAGCGTCTCATGTTTTAAGGATTTGAGAGCAGGAATTTATTGTTCTCTGATATGTCAATCACGTCTATGGAGCGTGACGGCTTGGGATGATGAATGCTCCCAGCAGACGGATGCCAAACTGCATCGCTGCGTGTCACATCTTGTCTTCTTTCCATCTCTCTGTTTATCAAAAAATAACATGTCCCCAGACTTTTCAATCTCATCTTTAGTGCTTGTCGATACAGGGACAAACAAGCCCTCTTTAAACTCGTTGATGCGTGACATCTCAAGTGTCTTCTCTCTTTGTGGCTTCTTTCCGAAGGCCTGCCGTGCTTTCAGACGCAGACGGACATTAAGGAACTGCTCGACACACTCGGACAGAATGTAGTAACTAAGAAGAGGAAGAATGTGGAGATCCTGTGGCTTGCAGGAATGGTGAGGCTGAATTGGAGGTCATTGAGTTTGTGCAGGACGTGTACACTGATGTCTTCCATTACCTCACATTTGCAAAAACAAATATCCTTTTAATTCGTGCCAAAAATAGACTTTTGAGGGGGTAATTGCTTCCATCTTGAATTTTTTCTTTTGCTTGTTAGTTTGGTCTAATGTGGTGGGGGTGGGGGGAGGGGGGTAATTAAAGGGATAGTTCACCCAAAAATGAAAATTATACCATGATTTACTCAAGCTCAAGCCATCCTAGATGTATATGACTATCTTCTTTCAGACAAACACAATCAGAGTTATGTAAAAATATATACTGGCTCTTCCTAGCTTTATAATGGGAGTGAACGGGGGGCCACAAAAAAATGCATCCATCCATCATAAAAGATATTGAATTAGAAGTCTAAAACAAGAAATTTTAAAAAGAAATATCTGAGGATTTCGCTTGAGTTTGTTGCACAGCCCTATTTGTTTAAACCACGAGGCGTCTATAAGCTCCTACATCTCACGTTAAGCTACTTGCACTTGAGTCCGAAATTCGCGTCCCAAATTTTCGCACGTTAAAAATAAATACGACCTTTCGTTGTGTCAATCACGTTTACACGTGAAGCTTTCGTCTGGATCGGGTTCGATTTTCTGCGTTTTTCGCATTCGTAGCAAGCATTTTGAGAGTTGTTTTGACAATTCAGAGCGATACACTTTTTTGGGCTTTTAAAATCCCGCCCCACATTCACTTCCATTATAAAGCCAGGAATTTTTTTTTAAATATATCTCTGATTGTGTTCGGCTGAAAGAAGAATGTACATATAGACCTGGGATGGCTTGTGGGAGAGTAAATCATGGGGTAATTGTCCTTTTTGGATGAACTATCCCTATAATGCACGTTCATCAAAAGTAGGGGTGTAAAACTCTGTAATTGTGATCTGCAGATTAGTTCCAAATTTAAACCAGCGTAGAGGGAAATTTTATCAAGTTTATCACCATCAATTTGTCAACACCATGCCTCATCCGAGGCAGCGAAATTAAAAACGATCCCATCTGTCACGTCTCTCCCCAGATCTGTCGACGGATGAATGGTATCCGCTTCACCAGCTGTAAAAGTGCCAAAGACAGGACGTCTATGTCAGTGACGCTGGAGCAGTGCTCTCTGCTGCGGGACGAGCACCAGCTCAATAAAGATTACTTTGTGCGAGCGCTGGACTGCATGCGCAGGTAAGCTTCATCAGCTTACATCAGGCCTGCGTTCACATCACACTGACCTTTAACCTCTTACTTGACCTTGAACATCTCTTTCTGATAATAAAGTCTGTCTCGAGTGATTTAATGTAGCAAAGATTAACTATACTGTTTGTAACGAGCAGCTATATCGGCATTACACAATGGCATGAAATCACAAAGAAAGAAAAAGTGATAGAAAATAGTATTAATAATATAATATATGCATTTAGATTTGTTCCTTTCCTATCTAGCCTAAAATAATTGCTCTATTCTATGGAAGGGAATAAAAAAGGTAAATGTTAAAAAATTTAATCTCGGATTTTGGACGGAGGCCCTAAAGGACAATTTTTATGTAAAAAATAAGAGATGGGAGAGGGAAATTATGTCAGCGCTTTTGCGTTCCCATGAGAAACTTTCCGTTCGCTCACAAAATGTTTGAGTTCTTCGCGAGCGAATGCAAAGTTTCTTGGTGGAGGCAAAAGGTTTGCGAGCGAACACAAACGTTTAGAAATATATATTTTTCTCCCATCTCATATTTTTTTCCACCAACATGTCTCTTTAGGAGCTCTGTATTTTCCTCCAAATTGTGAGAAATAAGTCAGAATTCGGGGAGAAAAAAAGTTAGAATTGTATGTTGTGTTTTTATGCTATTTATAATAGACTTGATGATCTTAGTTAAAACCTGGGATGTTTTAATGGATTTTTTCCCATTGTAGTTAAAGTATTAGCAAAATGCTTTATCTCGGAACAAAATGTGAGGGAAAATGCTGTCAGTCTGGATTTATGGATATGAAATGTGCCTGAAAAGCACATGATTTTAACAGCATTGTCCAAGAGGTCGGTATTCCATAAGAGAAACAGGACCAATTATTTATTGATTTCTTATATTATTTAAAAGAGGTTAAAATGAGAATGTCTTGGATGTTTGCCAAAAACAAAGATGCAGAAAAAGTCACCCATGACCAATAAAATATGAAACAGGGCCCTCGTCTCTAGCGGTATGTGAGCACACAGTTTGGTTGAAATCCAGTCCAGTGTAGATAATGGCTGATGATTGACTTGTACAGAAGCTAAAATATGTGACACTTGCTTCCTGTTCATGTTCGGAGAAGAGACCCAGCGGAGAGGAGTTAAATATCTGTGTCATACACCTTTAAAGAGATTAACCCGTCATTGTGAAATGTAGGCGACCGGAAGATTTGACCACAAAAGAGCATTCAAAAGCTGCACATATAGATGAGCAGGCTTTAAAAGAAGTCATGTGAAACAGCAGGAAACTTGTGCAGCTGTCATTGAGTGTTTCCAGCTGTTTCACGTGTGTGTGTGTGTGTGTGTGTGTGTGTGTGTGTGTGTGTGTGTGTGTGTGTGTGTGTGTGTGTGTGTGTGTGTGTGTGTGTGTGTGTGTGTGTGTGTGTGTGTGTGTGTGTGTGTGTGTGTGTGTGTGTTTGTTTGTGTGTGTGTGTGGGAATAACACACAATATATCCCAAACAAAGGCTCTTTCATCTGTGTAGGACTGTGCCGCCTACCGAAATACTTTCATTTGGCAGAATTTCTTGTTTAATCATTAAATAGCTCTCCTGAGAACACGATTGCTAGATTTCCAATAATATTGGTTTAATAAAATTGCACACTGTTATCTTGTTAACAAAATTATTTCTGCCATTACATTTGTGCCAGTTGACACCTCATTTGTTTGTTTTATTTTCAAATATGTCTGTCAAAGTATTCATTTGCTCAGCTCATAATGTGCGTATCGGTCTGGTTTACTTAAGAGCGCAGGAAAATATTTGGCGATATTCAGCGAACGTTCTTCCAGTGTAAACAAACTTCCTTAAACTGCATTGCTCTCAAGAGACCGTATAAAACATCTAGTTAAAATATCTGCTCGGCTGTAAGGTATTTTAATAAGGCTTTCTGAACCAAAGGTTTGTGTTGCTATCATGCACGTTGCATGTAAAAGTATTTTTAGGGAACCCCTTACAAGTTCATTTAATGAAGTATTATTAAGTAATGTTCAAGTATATTTTTAAGTATACTTTATGTAGTAAGTTTACTAATATCAATGTGTACTTGTAGTAAACTTGTAAGTGTACTATTTCAATACTGCTTGGGTTATTGGCCCACTTTAATATAGAAAAGTATACGTTCAAGTGTACTGTAAGTGTGTAACAGTAGTAAACTTTAAGTACACAACTAGGTTTCTCATTTGTAATGTATACTACAAGTAAACTTATAAGTATACTAGTAGTTTACTATTAGACATTTTTTAGTTTATGAAAGTACACACTGAAGTGTACACTCAGTAAACTACTAGTAGTTTATACTGCAAGTATACTTGTAAATTTTCTTTAAGTGAACATAACATTATACTTATAGTTTACTATTTATATATTATGTTTGCGATTGCAGTATACTACTATGTTCAAATGTATTATTTTTATACTTGAAAAATACCTTTAAAGGATTAGTTCACTTTAAAAAAAACTTTTGCTGATAATTTACTCACCCCCATGTCATCCAAGATGTCCATGTCTTTCTTTCTTCAGTCGAAAAGAAATAAAAGTTTTTGATGAAAACATTCCAGGATTTTCAGTGCAGCTTCAAAGGGCTTTAAACGATACCAGACGATGAATAAGGGTCTTATCTAGCGAAACCATCGGTCATTAAAAAAAAAAAAAAAAAGTTTAAGTTTTATTAGCACAAATGCTCGCCTTGCTCTGTTCTGTGATGCACGTTCGTGACTCTCCTGTTCGAACTCGTTCATCAAAATGAACAAATCTATTTTCGAGTCATATCATTCATTCAACGAACGAAATGACTCGAAAAAAGATTCGTTCATTTTGAACGAGTCTTTTTTTTTCGAGTCATTCCGTTCATTCAACGAACGAAATGAACTAAATGACTCGAAAAAAGATTAAAGTCGTTATTTTTTGCACACAAAAAGTATTCTTGTCACTTGATAAACTTAAGGTTGAGCCACTATAATCACTTGGACTATTTTAACAATGTCTTTAATAACTTTTCTGGGCTGGCAGATGCAATTACCTAGCAGCCTATGGAGGAGTGATCCAGCTCTCAGATTTAATCACAAATATCATAATTTGTGTCCCGAACTTGAACGAATGTCTTGCGAGGTTGGAACGACATGAGGGTGAGTAATTACTGACAGCATTTTCATTTTGAAAATTTGAAATACGTCTGGGATTCTGCTGTAGACTTTGGTTTTCTCCGAACAATTTTTTACCGGGCCAATCAGCGAACAGAGGGAGTGGCTGAGAACGATGACGTTGATGTCGACTCGTGTGTTATTTTTAGTTGTAGTTCAGTAATGGCCACGGAGAAAGATGCGAGCGAAGCCATTCGGTCCGTTGTGGCAACGCTGCCGAATATCAAGAAGTTAAAGCCGGAGCAAGAACAATCTTTGCTTAGTTTTGTTGGTGGCCATCCTCCCCACTGGTTTTAGACTTCAATAGAGTTCCCGCCTACAAGGAAGTTAACGCTTGTTAATGGAGCGGTGCCAGACTCTATGGACAAACGAAATGAAACGTACGAGAGTCTGGTGGGACCAGGGTAATTGGTTTTAGCACATATTTGAGAAATCAGGAGTCATTTTTTAATATTTGAAATGCTATAAGGAGGCATGAACTTTTCAGAGAAAATAAAATAAGCACAATGATTTGCAAGTTTGCTTCCCAAAGCCGTAAGAACCTGCTTAAGATGTTTATTGTGTATGTGATGTGGAGTGTGAAGTGTCTGCGCTGATGGGCGATTCTCCTATTAGTCGTGTTGGGTGTTGATGCCCTGAAGGCTTTAGGTTTGCTTGTTTTGCAATGGCAGATTAGAAGGCTGTTGATTTCACGTAGCAGAACCGGTCTGCAGAAATTGTTTAAAGCTAAAGAAGAAAGTTGAGCTGTCACACATTGTGACAAATTTGGATTGATGTCAACCTGTGTGATATTCACTCATCTTTATAAATTTACTGTGACATTTCAATGAGAGATTGTGTAAATCTGGGACAAAAACAAAACTCTTTCATTACTTTTCAAAAGATTATCATCATCATCAGCAGGTCACCTCGATTGAACTTTGCGTGCATCTATAAATAGAGCTCTGGATTCTTTTTTTTATTCACATGAAACTTAACTCAATATGAACACAGCTTACTATGATTGACAGGTGTTTTAACACATTATTTGTACAATAACGTGCTGTCAACATAAGTTAAACGATTGTGCTTTGGTGTTAAAAAAAAGGATTCAGTTATTGATAGTGAGCATTTAAAACCTATTAACTTGTGCCTTCCTTTGCAACTTATAAGGGAATTAACTTGTAAGGGACATTCCCTTCGTAACTTGTAAGGGAATGTTTGGGAAACCTGTTTGAAAATGGTGATTCGTTTTGCGATTTAGCAAGTCAGAAACAATCTGCCTGATGCTGATCATTTATGAGCTTGGGTTTGTTTGTGAATCAGACTAAAGTTATTGCACTGTTTGTCTGTGTGCACAACACAATAGAAATACAGTGTAATTCTGCTTTTTATATTTGTATCGTTTTCCAGCTCCCAAATTGTCTCTCACATCAAATTCAATTCATACTGCAAACAAGTCAGCTGAAGTTGTTTATTTGCTGTTGAATCAGTACAAGAGTATTGTAGTATGGTGTTTTATCTTTAGTTGTAAAAAAATATATATAGTTTAGTAATTTTATTAAGTTTTAATTTTATAGGTGCCCCTATTATGCTGGGGATATGTGACCAGTCAGACCAATCACAACAGACTGGGTCATCTGATCAATCAGAGCAGAGTAAACCAATCACAACAGACTGGGCCATCTGACCAATCAGAGCAGAGTAAACCAATCACAATGGACTGGGCCATCTGACCAATCAGAGCAGAGTAGACCAATCACAACAGACTGAGTCATCTGACCAATCAGAGCAGAGTAGACCAATCACAACAGACTGGGTCATCTGACCAATCAGAGCAGAGTAAACCAATCACAACAGACTGGGCCATCTGACCAATCAGAGCAGAGTAGACCAATCACAACAGACTGGGTCATCTGACCGATCAGAGCAGAGTATACCAGTCACAACATACTGAGTCATCTGACCAATCAGAGCAGTGTTTATCATTATTTTGTCATAATTTTAAAAATCGGTGTGTATTGGCATTTTGTTGAATGTGTGTGTTTGTGTGTCTATGTCGGACTAACCCATTTCACCTTTTCTTGAATTTGTTTGAGCCTGTGTGTGTGTGTGTGTGTGTGTGTGTGTGTGTGTGTGTGTGTGTGTGTGTGTGTGTGTGTGTGTGTGTGTGTGTGTGTGTGTGTGTGTGTGTGTGTGTGTGTGTGTGTGTGTGTGTGTCCAACCCGACGCATTGAACTAACTCTTGTTGGATGTTTGCTTGTTTCTCTCTGTCGTCTCGTCTGGGAACGCTCAGCGGTCTCTTGGCCCAGGGAGAGGTAGCCCAATGGGACGACCCTGAAGCGGGATCCATAGCTATTAACAAGCCGGCGTCCCGCCACTTCTATCCCATCGCCCTTCTGCTCGTCAGCTCGCACCTGCTGGTGGTGTGGCTCATTTTAAGTCTTGTTTTTCTGCTTGCAAAATACCAATAAACTGCTGATTACGCTATAACCCAGCTGCGTCTAACTTCTTACTTGCTTCCTTGAGTTCTTCTCTCTGTCTTCACCAATAACTCTGTGTCTCGCACAGGACTGGCTACTGTATGTTTACGGGTATTTGATGTTTTAGCACTATAGCAACTAACAAGTACTTTCACTTTGAGCGTTTTAAACGGAGGTTTTTGGTAATATTTATTAGTTTGAACCCTCATGTCTTCCACCCTCATGTTATTTTCTTGGTGAAGCATGAAATCTCTCATATAGGTTTGGAAGGGCAAGTACAGTAAACAAAGTCAATCATTCCCTTAAAATAAAACCAAAACCAAGATCTTAAATGTAAAGCATTTTAGCCGATGCATGTTTTCCCATCAGAAGGAAGTGAGGGTGTTTTTAAATGCGCCGTGTACGTCACAGATCTTTTGCATTTCACTATCATAATTGAAGTGTCATTAGTGGAATTTAAATGTTTCCTCATTCTTTGCATATTAAAGGTAGAAACACTTTGCACTGTTGTGTTGGATAGTTTATGAGTTCATCGTCCTCATCATCATCCCTTTCCTTTTTCTTTCTTTCTTTCTTTCTTCATCTTCCCCTCATCAGAGAAGGCTGCCGGATTGAGAATGTGCAAAAGAATATAAAGTGCAGGAAATATGCTTTCAACATGCTCCAGCTGATGGCCTTTCCCAAATACTACCGGCCTCCTGAAGGGACGTATGGGAAGGTGGACTCGTGAAACACCACTATTACAGTATTATCTAGAGATACAGTGAGGTTCAAAAGTCCACATTGATTTAAAATTTAGTTGAAAAAAGAGTCATATAAAAAACCATATGGAATTAATTTAAGAATTTATTTATAAATAATGCTTTAATGACAGAAGCACTTGAGCAAAACCTTATGTACCAAATACTTCATTGCCCGGTTTCACAGACGAGGTTAAAACCGATGATGCATGTTTGAGCTGGTTTAACTAAAAGCATATTGCACTGATATTTCTTAAAAATGTCTGTGTCATTGTTTTGTCTCAAGATGCACACCAGTAATGTTTTTAAGGCATGTTTATAAAAGCTACATGTCTTAATTGTCCTAAGGCCTAATCCTGGTTTAATCTAAAGAATTTTCACTCACCAGTTTCAGACTTTTGAACCTTACTGTGTGTGTGTGTGTGTGTGCGTGCGTGCGTGCGTGCGTGTGTGTGTGTGTGTGTGTGTATATATATATATATATATACACCCACACACTCACACACAGTATGTGTGCACATGAACATTACATCCAACGAGAAGCATAAAAGTTGCTTCTTTACGTTTTTAAATGTTTTATGTTATAAATATGCAGAATATATTCAAACAGAATCTTTTTTTATGGTTTCAAGAAACAATGCGGTGCATTATTTAAAAATAATTTAAAAATACTAAATGTAAACTATAGTAAATACACTTTTTTTTTTACATGTCAAATGTGTACAAATGTTTTCTATTAAATGCGAGGAGAAAGCGATCGCTCTGAATATGTCGCTTTGAATGCCAAGTAGCTGTTTGCACCCGTCACAGTCGTCATGTGTGTGTACAGATGTGTCTCAACACCACAAATCTTTTGCTGTTACTGTTTTCTTTTTGTATTGAGGCGTTTCTGAAAGTGTGTACTGTATGTTTTTATAATTGTGTTGGTATATAAAGCCATTTCACTGTCATATACGTTTTTTTATTATGATTCTTGGACATGTTTCTTTAATTTTGCAAATTTGTGGTATTTTTAGATCTTATCGCGGTACCTATTCATAATGACTGATCCTTCAAGCCAAACAAAATGTTTTGTAAGAAATGTGATGTGCCTTGTACGGTTGAGTTGGTCTGATTATTCTTGCCTGATCGCATTCATGTTTGTCGTCGGTCAGAACAGAACGTCTCTGGAACGAGTGACTTGCACTTTTCAGAAACAAACAAACGAGAAAGCTCTTGACATTTCATCACTGAATTTGTGCGGATCAGTTTACGCGGTGAAGTCCGCTGATTCATTGTGACATTGATCTTTTGCTATACAACAGTAATTTCTCGCTAAAAAATGACATCAGAAGTGGAAAACATTGGTTAAAAACGTGCATTTACTCACAAACTGACCAGCAGAAACTTTCAGACGCCATCTTTATTTTAGCTCAACTGTCACAGAATGGAAAGCACAGGATTGTGGGATATCAAACATGGTATTGGATGCGTTTCAGTCGATAGGATCGCAAGTGGACGACTCCAAGGTTTTTTCGTCCACTTTCCACCACTTCCAGAGGCATTTGAAAACTCATTCGACCGGATTGCTTTCATAGTGTCTTTTTCTACAGTGTACAAAGGAGAAATATTGTCTTTGACTATCACAGCTTAATTTTCCTTCTAAATTTGGTTCGATTTATGTTAGAACAATTAAAAAACAATTGGGGACAAAAAGCAATAAACATAATTCAAGAGATATAATTCAAGATGTTAAGACCGAAAACAAGTCTTAACATCTTACACAGTTTTGCGTATGTGAATGTATTTTGTTGTAAGGAAGTTTGGCTAATTTAAACCCGTTTACGATTTGAGCGCAGGATGCATTAAAGTGCTCCTCTGACCGGATGCGTTTATGGTTTGACATTAAAGTACCTCAGCAGATGTTACAGTATCCGCTTCTCTTACCGGATACGTTGTATTCCAATCAATAATTCAGAAATAGTTGTTTGCATTGCCTATAACACATTCCCTCCTTAAGTGCTGGCATTCATTTGTCCTGTATGGGAGCCTGTTCATTCACAAACACAGCAGTTTGTAACTTCTTCACGGACAGTCCTCGGTGAAAACTCAGAGTATGTTCACCCTGAAATGAGGGAAACTCTGGGTTTTTCCCCCAGGAAACAAGACTTAAATACCTGTCATTTTTCATATGTAGAAAATGCATTTTGATTTAAGAATCTTCATATATTTTGACTTGAAACAACAAACCAAAATTACTAAGTAAGAAAAGCACCTTTTTGCAGTGCAGAGCAGACTTCAATTATTCCTAAATATAAGGTTTATATAACATCAGAGATGCAGAGTACATAAGGCCGCCATACGCCATAGGAAAGTGTCTCGCTCTCACGCTCTTCCTGAGAGATTTTGGTTGCTTCCTGAACACAAACCCATGAGAGCCATTAACGAGGAGTTTCACATTATTGCAGGTCAGTGGTGTAGAAATCACTTTAATAAATGAGGCTAATTTGATCGATAGCATTCACTTGATAACATATTGCGACCTCTGGAAGTGAAGTAATCGTTTGAATTTCCTTTAAGATCTCCAATGTTGTTGTTGGATGCATTCAGGGTTCTCAAGTCTCACGTATTGGCTCAACCAGTTCACACGCCACACCACGTAGGCCTATTTCTCACGCTGAAAAGGCAATGCCAACCAAGTTGTCCTTCAAGCTTTATATAACGTTGTATACGAGGCGCAGGCACACAAAGTGAAGTTTCCTGCCGCCAGCGCGTCCGTATCTCGGCCAGATTGTGTTCGTTACTAGGCGACATAGATGCGCGAACACACGGAAGTTGACGGAACATTCTTGGCCACCGCGACATCGCGCGAACACACGCACACACATTCGCGGCCACCGTACGTTCGTTACTAGGTAGCCAACAATATCGCGCGAACACACGTCGTGATCATGGGTCGTGATGGAGAAGGTAAGTTGGAAGAAAGCTCGTCTAACATTTTTAGGCTAGAACATTTAATATAGCCCATCGTATACATTATTATTGATGCAGTCAAAAACTCTACTTTGCAACCAGGCCAGAAGCTTTGGCTAAGGGAAATGTCAGTGGAAAGGAATGAAGATGTATTTCTAAATTTTATTTTAAATGATATATTATACTGTATTAATAGTCTTTCTAGTTACATTAAGGCCGCGTGTCCACCAAAGCGTTTTTTCACGCAGCTGGCGTATATTTCCAATTGTTTTCAATGGGAACGCCGCGTTTTTTAAACGCCATGAGCGCAACGAGGCGCTGAGCGCTTTTTTCACGCTGAGCGCACGGCGTTTTTACTGGTCGCCAAGAGTTGAAAAATGTTCAACTTTGAGTAAAACCAGAGACAATTTATATGAGACATGTCACTTCCTCAATCCTCAATAGAACTATATAGGGAAAACCTGTAACGCCAACGATGGCGGTTGTATGCACATGTCCCGCCCCTCCCGCTTGACAGCCAATCGTCTGCTTTTAACAGTCAAGCCGGGAAACATTTAAGCCTATCGTCTGGTTCCTCTGACGCATGCGCACAGTTGAGGTTTGCGACAGCGGAGAATACGTTACTGTTTGAAAAGGCGGCAGATTTGAAATGTTGTGTTGTGTAAATATCAGACATCCCAAGTCTCCCGCATATTGATAGCGGCTCCCTGATGCCCGCAAATTAGTTAAAATCTCCCCGAATCTAGAGCGAGTGTGCTTTAAACCGTGTAGCGTCCGCACCGTACAAGGGAGAGAGCAAGAGACCAGGTGTGTGAACAGGTTGGTGCCAAAACAGGTTGGTGTGTGAACTCTTGCGCATGCGCAGTAAAAGTATAACCGGTGGGGGAAAAGGCGTTTTAAACCTTATTTTGGGGCAAAGTCGTCCAACTTTTTCAGCGATTTTTATCATATTTTACTGCTGTTTCTATACATGCAGTTTTTATGTCCCGGTGACCAGTGAAACTGCAGTTCTGACTCTCTGCCCATTCATTTAGATAGGAGCCTGGTCTTGTTATTCAGAAATAGCTGCCCGGAGGCGTTGCCAAGATGGCGGCCGAGTGGCAGGACTTGCCTAGAAGGACTTTGGTAAAACGCAGCACTCATCACTGTCCCTTTTTACCCAGCCGTCCAATCACAGTGGAGGAGGGGCGGGACTAATATCACACCGACCAACTGTCACATTCTGCTTGTCAACAGATGAGGACAACAAGCATTATAACGAATTAATTTAAAATAAGAGCCATAAAAAATACGTTACATTGTATCGACATTTTAATATAGAATCAACACAGAAACAAAATATGTGTGAAATGAGATACTAGTAACACTTTCGCAGATATTCCGTATCATAACATGCAAAGCGTCTCAACTGAAAAAAAAAATGCTTTTCAGCTGGCTAAAAACGCTTTGGTGGACACACGGCCTAAGGCTACTGTTAAAGCAGAGTGCTCTGGGTAATATTTTTATCCTGTCAAAACATACATTAATCATTGCCATTGCATTTTTATTTTTCAAAGATGTCAGGGAAAAATGCAAAAAGATTTGTTTTTCCAAACTGTTTGGAGCAATTTGTTATATTTTTGTAATTTTGAAATATAACATTAAAGGAGTAGTTCACTTTTTAAAAAACTTTTGCTGATAATTTACTCACCCCCATGTCATCCAAGATGTCCATGTCTTTCTTTCTTCAGTCGAAAAGAAATTAATGATTTTGATGAAAACATTCCAGGTTTTTCTCCATATAATGGACTTCAATGGTAGCCAAAACGGTTCAAGGTCCAAATGAGTTTCAGTGCAGCTTCAAATGACTTTAAACGACACCAGACGATGAATAAGGGTCTTATCTAGCGAAATATCTAGCTTTTTCCTGTGGGATACCATAAAAATGTGGTGAATTTCAAGCTTTTAATGTTGTTTATGTCTATATGGTATTTTTGATATGCATTAAGACAAACCATGTGTAAATTCGTAAGTCAACAGCATTGCTGAGTATTTTCTCCTTAAAACTGCAGTGAACCAAAGACAGTCTCAAAAACACGGTTGGAAATCGCTGGTGTTTCTGACGTCACAAACGACCTTGTAACCAATCAGATCAACGTGTGATCGTCACGAGTGGATCTCTGAGCTGAGTGAGTGAGTGGAGGCGGGGCTCATTTGCATATTCATAGAATAGGGTGTAGAGTTACATTCAAGCTATTTTAAGGCATGATGAATTATTTTTTCAAGGAAAAAACTTATAAATGTGCCATTTTGGTGATCAAAGACAAAACATATTGACAACAGGGGGACTTTAACTCAAACGGGTCCTAACCAGCTCAACATCAGGTAAGCAGATAAATAACTAATGCTGAAATAATTCAATCATTATTTTCAATTTACGGATATACATTGGATAATTAGTCATGTAGAAGTTGGCTCACATGGGACAGGCGTTCACAGAACTCTTCCACAGGAAATTCCTCCTTAGAAAAGCAAAAAATCCTCTTTGTTCCTCAAAGTTAAAAATAATGATATCGGCCCTCACATTTCCTCCAGCCAGAGTCGGGTCAGTGTTTGATTTATATAACCCTTTTTTAATCCACTTCAGAGCAAATGCATAAATACTCCGATAAGAAACCAATCCAATTCACCTCAACATGCCAGCAAACAACTATTTCTGTTAATAAAACATGCTTTAATGTAGCAGTACATGGAATATAAAACAATATATAAAAGCTATATTACATTGAACAATTTTTAATATTTCACCTTAAAATTCTGTACATTTGGAAGACATTCACAGTTTAACAATTATTCACAAAACCCCTTTGTTACAAAATATTTTCTTACAGTATTAACAAAGTGACACTTTCAGAGTGAAGTGATATAAATAGTAATAAAAAAAAAGACACTAGCATAATTTAAAATTATAATAGATAAATGAGCTTATTGTACATGCAATCAGTGAGATAAAGAATGATTCTAATCACATGTTATCTGCTTTCCATGGCAAATTGATGACAGTTTCTGGAGAAATGTCTTCATCCTCTCAAAGAAAACCATGGGTTTGGTGAGTTCTTGTTCACAGTAGTATGTTTTTTTACAATTCTGTAGAAGCAGTCCAAACACAAACTCATTAGCAACATGACCATCGTATATTGTTATGCATATCAACATCATTCAGAATTGAAGAATCTGATCTTTTCCGATTCATGACTGTGAACTTCAATTGGAAAAATCAGCCCACTAGGAATTGATTAAGTTATGGAACAAATATTGAGTCAATTTGAATTAATTGCGCGCATTTATTTTCTGATATTATGCAGAATTATTTGTCTAATAAGACTTTTTTTCTTGACCAACAGTAATCACAACAGAATGTCCACCATTTAATTTTATAAATATTATTTAGCTAAAATATTTCACACAAGTGTACTAATAATAAACTAAAAATAATATATATATATATATATATATATATATATATATATATATATATATATATATATATATATATATATATATATATATATATATATATATATATATATATATATTTATTTATTAAAGGAATACTTCACCCAAAAAATTACAATTATCCCATAATTTACTCACCCTCACAGCCAAACACTATTGGAGTTACATTTCAAAAAAAATATCCTGGCTCTTCCAAGCTGTATAAAGGGAATGAATAGGGGACAAAGCCCATAAAAAATGCATCCATCCGTCATAAACGTAATCCATACGACTCCAGGGGAATAATAAAAGGCGTTTGTGTAAAAAAAAGATAACATTTTATTGGGCTAATTTTCATTTTTGGGTGAACTTTTTTTAAATGCAAATTTCTATAGTGCCATTTCAAAGGTTGATTATTAATATAATGTGTTTCTAGAAAAACTCCATATATTGTGTGTATAGACATGTTTTATGAGTCATTTATGCTTGAAAAAAAATGCATTATTTAAAAAATTAGTTACAATTCTGCTGCCTCAATAGTCAATTCTGCATGACACACACATTGTGGTTATTGCTTTGACTTACCTTTTCATTATAATATTGTAAAGTCTTCTCTATCATGTACTGCTTATTATTTGTTGGGTCTTCTTCATGCAAGAGAACGTTCATCTCCATCAGAAAACAGTCAATAGGCTTATATATACAATCCTGCAAACAAACAGAATAACACTGGATTCAGTTTCACATCACCATGTCAGTGTAACTGGAGTCATTTGTTGGCTTACATTTTGTTCAACTGATTTAATTTCCTTTAGTTATATAAGTGAACTTACATTAATATCCTCAGTATTTGGAGTGTACAAGTGTGCATCAGATTTCTGGGAAAGAAGATGTTTGGAAATTAGGATTCTGAATGATAAAGCCAGATGGTTTATATTAAATATATATAGCAGGGAAAAGACTGTGCAGTTTCTCCTTAAGTTGTACAATGCATTAAAATATCATATTTCACACTTACATTGAATAAATGCTTCGTCTCGTCTAGTGCAGTCTGGAGGTCTCGCAGCGCCTGCGTTGCATCAGCCATAGGCAATAGAGCACTTAGACAGCTAAACATACACAAAATACATAAACAGAATCGTAATATGGCATCGGTTAAAATTGCTCAGTATTCCTGCAATAACAAGCCATTATAAACCCTTAACCGCCATTACACGTGCAATGCCACGTGTTGCACTTTCAACTAGTGAGGCGCTGAAGTTTTCCAGACAGTAACAGACATTTTGTATCTTAACCCTTTATTCCCCACCCCTGTGTTTCAATGCATTGTGTTGCTCTTCTGAACATAAACCTTATGTTTATGCATAAGCCCTGACACAACAATGCAGCGTATGGCTCTGTTCCAAAACCTAGTAAGCTGCTTTGCTGTCTACAGTTACATCCATATGAATAGAGAACATTGTAATCGACTGATTTGGATCAGTATGATGATTTGATGCTCATTTATGATTATGATCAGTGTCGAAATACATGCAAAGCACTGATTTCAAGAGGCTGGTTATATCATGTTGCTAAAATGATGACACAATCCTCCAAAAAGCAGAACATATACACAGCACACAGATGTTCAGAATAGAATAGTCTATTTGTAATCAGATACTTTCTTGGTATTTGAATGAATCATAACTATTAATAATCGACATTTCACTTTTTTTTCAGTAAGCTTAATGCATTATAGTGTTACCATCTCTATGTGCAATTTGGCTCAAAGAAGGTATTTTTATAACAGAGTAAACTCTTCTTAAACTTAAAAGCTTCTGCACTTCATTTTTTATATATATATATATATATATATATATATATATATATATATATATATATATATATATATATATATATATAAAAACCTGATCATTTCTGGCAAAAAATTTTTAAATAGCCCAAAATATGTATTATGCACAAGTATTATGCAATAATTTAAGACATTTTTCCTTAGAACCTTTAACTCTTTCCCAGCCAGCATTTCTTTAAAAAGTTGACTTTTTTTATAAAGGCCCTCGGAATATCTGAACATGTAATATATTAAAAGAAAGAATAGAGCAAAACAAAACAACCCGTTTTAGTCTAGCTTCATACTTTTTTTTTATGAAAACTTGAATGTGGGTAAGTGTCAAAAATAGAACAAAAAGCTGAGAAAATCATGTTTTTGTTAAAGACTGCAACAATGCTTTGTTCGCTTGTTGTTGCTTCTTCTTCTGTGTTTTGATCAGGAGGTTCAGTAGTCTTTTAGAAGATGTGTAATAGCGCCCCCTACCATACATGAGATCCAGGGGGCGGAGTTGGACCCAGATATAAGGGGCGGAGATGGGTAGGATTAGGGGTGGGTTTAGGGATCAGGGGGCGGAGATGGGTAGGATTAGGGGTGGGTTTAGGGATCAGGGGGCGGAGATGGGTAGGATTAGGGGTGGGTTTAGGGATCAGGGGCGGAGATGGGTAGGATTAGGGGTGGGTTTAGGGATCAGGGGCGGAGATGGGTAGGATTAGGGATCAGGGGGCGGAGTTGGACCCAGATATAAGGGGCGGAGATGGGTAGGATTAGGGGTGGGTTTAGGGATTGGGGCGGAGATGGGTAGGATTAGGGGTGGGTTTAGGGATCAGGGGGCGGAGATGGGTAGGATTAGGGGTGGGTTTAGGGATCAGGGCGGAGATGGGTAGGATTAGGGATCAGGGGGCGGAGTTGGACACAGATATAAGGGGCGGAGATGGGTAGGATTAGGGGTGGGTTTAGGGATCAGCGGGCGGAGATGGGTGGGGTTTAGGGATCAGGGGGCGGAGTTGGACCCAGATATAAGGGGCGGAGATGGGTAGGATTAGGGGTTGGTTTAGGGATCAGGGGGTGGAGATGGGTAGGATTAGGGGTGGGTTTAGGATCAGGGGGCGGAGATGGGTAGGGTTAGGGGTGGGTTTAGGGATCAGGGGGCGGAGTTGGACCCAGATATAAGGGGCGGAGATGGGTAGGATTAGGGGTGGGTTTAGGGATCAGGGGGCGGAGATGGGTAGGATTAGGGGTGGGTTTAGGGATCAGGAGGCGGAGATGGGTAGGATTAGGGGTGGGTTTAGGGATCAGGGGGCGGAGTTGGACCCAGATATAAGGGGCGGAGATGGGTAGGATTAGGGGTGGGTTTAGGGATCAGGGGGCGGAGATGGGTAGGATTAGGGTGGGGTTTAGGGATCAGGGGGCGGAGTTGGACCCAGATATAAGGGGCGGAGATGGGTAGGATTAGGGGTGGGTTTAGGGATCAGGGGGCGGAGATGGGTGGGGTTTAGGGATCAGGGGGCGGAGTTGGACCCAGATATAAGGGGCGGAGATGGGTAGGATTAGGGGTGGGTTTAGGGATCAGGGGGTGGAGATGGGTAGGATTAGGGTCGGGGTTAGGGATCAGGGGCGGAGATGGGTAGGATTAGGGGTGGGGTTTAGGGATCAGGGGGCGGAGTTGGACCCAGATATAAGGGGCGGAGATGGGTAGGATTAGGGGTGGGTTTAGGGATCAGGGGGTGGAGATGGGTAGGATTAGGGGTGGGGTTAGGGATCAGGGGCGGAGATGGGTAGGATTAGGGGTGGGGTTTAGGGATCAGGGGGTGGAGATGGGTAGGATTAGGTATATGTAAGGTGGGAGGAGTTGGATCTGGATCCAACTCCTCCCCCTGGATTTCGTGTTCTGCAGTGAGGACCATCTCGAAATTTCTGTCACTGCCATGGAAAGAGTTAAAAGGGAGTCAAGTTTTATACACCATTGTGATATTAGAATTGAAATCTAAATCGGATATCTAAACACTTTAAGGTCACAATTCTCCACCCTTTTCACTGTAAGACATTTGAAAAGGCCTAACAACTTTGTGCCAATTGCAGACAATAGTGTTGCTTGCTCCAGATTGCTCTTGTAGAGTCGACGTGCACGCTAGATAAAGGGCCATTTAAACTGGACTTCAGAAATCTCAAGATGATTCAACGCATCTAGTGCGTCACATCGATCACATGGTGACGTTGTCACAAGGGCTGTATCTCAACAACTATAAAGAGTCAAAAGTCCAATTAGACATGTCATATATATATATATATATATATATAAATGAAGGAAGATCTGAACTGTGTTCTCAGGGTTTTTTCTTTCATAAACATTAGGTCGGGGAAGTTGTCATGTGTTATATTATTATGTTATACAAATAACTCTCATGGCCACAACAACTGTTTTTCTTATATTTTTGCTGTTTCAAGAATTGTTTTATGTTTCATTACAGACTATTTAATGACATGTCATTGTGACAACTTACCCCATAATAAAGTGTCAACATGACCTGCTATTGGGGCACATTGTCACAAAAGGTTTTGAATTAAGTTTTTTTTTTTCCTGTGCAATAATAATGATATTTCGGAGTTATAGATTATATAGTAAATAATAAAGATTATTTAAGTATGTTCACTATTTCACACTTAAATCAATGTGTTAATTGTTGTTTCTTTGTAATTATTTGGGCAATTTCTAAGTGAAAATTATCTCTACCCTGATTTTTTTCCCCCAGTGGTACAACTGGTTTTTGCAACATTTAACAATGTTTAGCAAAATAAATAAGCAGTCTAATTTCTTAGATATACCTCAGAATTAAGATAGAATTCCAAACCTCTGAGTTCAAAAGGCATTCCATGTGATTCTCAAAGCAGCAAGAGTTACAAACACATCTTCCAGTTCTCTGAAAGAAATCACACAATCTTTTAATACTCAGAATGCTGCAAAATGCTGCAAAAATCCCACAGATAGAGAAGTGATTCTTTCATTGTTTGGAAATAATAACAGTTCCTGGAAACAAGGTGCACAGTATATGGAAACTAAAACACAAATACTGAACTACTGTAAATAAATACACAAGGGTTTAAAACTCAACTGATCATTAACCACATGAAACTAACCATTCAGCACTCATCATTAATTGAGAAACACTGACGAAGCAATACTGTTTACCAAATGAACATGCATGTTTCTGGCAAGCCATTTATTCCTTAAACCTATATAGTATCTTTAGATACGTCTTTTTGTTAAAGGATAATTCTGGTATTTAGCACTTTGAGTCTATTTTCTAGTTTGTTTTGGATGAACTAGAGTGGTGGACACAGAAATTTTGACGATGGGTCCTGTCTCGACTTTTTGACTCTTTTAGAATCGCCTCTGACCGCTTCAGAGTGGCTGTCTATGGGCATGCACAAACATGTCCTTAAAACAACCCTTAACGCTCGTTTTCAAAACTGTGCAACTCACCGAGTGGTTAGTAGTGTTCGTTGATATTAAAAACAAATATATCGCGCCAATGTATGATTTCAATCCGTGTTATTTGCTATAGTGGATCTATATTTTCAGATACCTCACAACCGCGTATAAACTTCCACTCGACATTTGAGTCTGAAGCGTTAGCACACTCCCGACCACTTGATGGCGACAACCACTTTGCCCTACAAGGACACTGTACGGAACACGGTGTCTAGCGCATAGACCTTCTGAGAGACAGAGAACCGAGCGAAAAGTAAACCAAATGTAAACGGACCCTTTTCCGTTTTCGGTAGCGCAGTAATAACAACGAGCAATGAGTCCTCCAACAGACATCAATGCGATTTAACAAAATGTCAAATAAAACACGACAGAAACTGTATTTCGCTACGCTACTTGTTTTGGAACATCAACGAACACCACTAACCACTCGGTGAGTTGCACAGTTTTAAAAAATGAATGTTAAGGGTTGTTTAAAGGACATGTTTGTGCATGCCCATAGACATCCACTCTGATGCGCTCAGAGGCGATTCTAAAAGAGTCAAAAAGTCGAGACAAGACCATCGTCAACATTTCTGTGTCCACCACTCTAGTTCATCCAAAACAAAAAGTGCTAAATACCGGAATTTTCCTTTAAATATAGGGATGCACCGAAATTATTCAAAGATGGCAAAATAAAAAATATTTTTTGTTTCATAATTTATTTTATTTGTTAAATTGCGCTTTGTAGGTATAATGTCTGCTGGAATGTTAAATAAATTACAAAAGTGTTAAATAAATATTTTTAAATTGTAGTTTTGTAATTGATTTTTTTTTTTAAAACCAAAACAAAATGGTAAAAAGCACATTGACTATAACATTTATGCAATAGTGAAAAATTGGCTAAATAAATGTGTTTCCTTTCAATGCATCCCTAGTTCATTATTAGTGATCAGTATCAATTTCAGTTTCACTTATAACTTTTCATTACAAACTAGTACATTATGATATATTACTTCTAGTATTCTCACTGGTAACAAAGGACATTTTTGCCATTGAATTGTAGTTCAACAATTTACTTACGATTTTCTTTTTACCAGTAACTATTCATGAAGTACTAGTACTTATATTTATTATCTTCATTCAAATGGATTTTGTTAACCGTTCCAGTTTTCCTAGTACTAATAAAGACATGAATGCATACAATAAGTAACATTTAAAAGCTTAGTAAAAAGTCAAATGTAGGCCCTATTAGTAAATTGTTTGGTTAATCTATAAAGTAGCTAATCTGACTAGTCTTTACATAAGTATAAAAGAAAGTAGAGTATATACTAGTACTACTGTACAACTGGGATAGTTACTAGTATCTAACAATTAAGTAGTCTAGGCTACTACTACCTAATAAACAGTACAAGACTAGGTCAAACTAGTCAATAGTAGATAATCACATATAAACTCATTGGCAAATTCGCCATTTGTTGTCAGTGACAGTGGAATAGTCTCTATGACTTGTAGCATTAAAAATAACAAATAACTGGTGTCTAATAAACAGTTAGTAGCCTAGTGAAATTAAAAATGATACTAGTCACTATTGGACTACTTACTAGTAAGTAAAAAATAAGCTACTAGTAACATAATAGCTTATAGTTTAAAATAATGTGTTAAGGCATTAAATTGGCTTGCCATAAGGATTCACAGAAATGAATAGTAAGCAATATTTCAAGATCCTCAAGCCTATTTGAAATCGTGTCGTTTCGTAATTGATTTAACAAGCAACTTGTAATGTAAAGCGTGCGCGTGCACCTGCAAGTTCATTTCAGATGACTAACAAACATACTTGAACGTCTTCATTGTTGTATTTAACGCTTTAGTGCACAATGTGCGCACTGTAATCTGATGTCTATAGAACATATCCTACTATAGGCTAATAGCAAAAAATAAATGCAGTGGAGTATATTAAATTAAGTAAAATGCTCAAAATATACATATTGTAAAATAGATTTATAACATGTTTAATGTTTTAGCCTCCTTTGTACATATTAAAAATCTTTTTTTTAAATAGCCTAAATATATATACATTTCAGAAAGAATATAAATATATATAGATTTAGTATCTATATATAAAATTATCTATATAGGCCTACATTTTGCCTATGCATTTCCAATAGAAAGTCTCTCCTGCACATTTTATATAGCCTAGGTTGAAATGGGACGTTTTACAACAATGCTGTTCGACATAGCCTACATACAACATGGTTCAAATATATTTTGTAGATAGATGATCTGACAATTCACTCACAATAAGTCATGCATGACCAGCACTATCAACTTATAAATGCATTCAACACATTAATTAGACAATCTCTTAGTGACATTATGGTGCACCGCCAGTGCGTATTTCCTACCCTTGCTTTTGGTTTTGGTGGCCTATTCCAAAATCCTGCGATGAAGGCGATGAAGAGGGTCATTAAAATCATCGAAACGAGCTTGTTGGTAGGCCAACCAGAACAGCTGCGAGAAGTTCACATGATCTCGCTATGTAAAAGTCCTTGTGGTATGTCATGGAGGTGTATAAAATCCTATTGATTATTCCAGTTGGATACTATTCCATGAGTGCACACTGAAGGCGTGTTGCTCCGTGTGCGCACTGAGCAAATCTGCTACTGAAAACACTCACACTCTCTCTCTCACACACACACATACACACACGCCCATTGCGCCTGTACGGCGCTCTTTCACTTTAAAAACATGTTGGCAAGCGCAACGCGAGTCCTCTTCCTTTTATGTAACTCAGCAACACGTTTGTTTGAGTCTAGGGTGACCAACTGTCCTGTTTTCATATAACAATATAACAAATTTCTATCCATACAGAGGAGGCATAACCTACTTTAAATGTATTGAAATTAATAAGGTTTCTTTGAGTAAACTTCGAGTATCATTTGAGTAGGCATATCTGTTTGCCGGGCCGAGTGTCCTGTTTTTTCAGGACAAAATATGGTCACCCTATGTTAGGCTACACATACATTAATCTCGGATACATCAAGAAACAAGATAATGTAAGCGAATCGCTGTTGGAGGCAGAGGTTTAAAGTCCACTGACATAATCCCTCGAGATAGCCTACGGTAAGGACTTGTAATTAAGTCACATATGAGTTGTTAAATATGTAATTAGTGAAAGAAATGAATAGCAGCATGGAGAAATACTATTAAAAAGATGTTCCACAAGATTCCAGTCATCAATCCTTAACTTGGAAAAATCGGTTTTATTTTATGTAGAGCGGGTCGCCCCCTTATGGGGACTGCCATGCTGACATCACATGACCCCGTCTGACACAATTTACTACTAGTAGGCCAAATAATAACAATAAAATGAAGTCTATAGCGCATTTAGTCGATGCTGCAAGCGCTTTAGAAAACCTAAACTAAGTTAGCCAATAGGCCTAAAACAAACAATAAACACACCACATAGGTAATTGAAAAATGTTCAAACAAGCAGGCAGCTGACAGCACATGCCAGCGAAATCCAGATTTAATTTAAGAGTGTCTATTATACGGTTGTGTGCGGGTTTATGAGATAGAGGCTGTAAACACTGAAACACACACAGCTTTTATGTGAAAAGGCAGCAGTTAGTAAACTAACTTAACACTGGCACCTATTGGCGTGAATGCATTAAATCCAAAACAATGAGTAGCCTAGGCCTACTATTAATGCATTACAAAGTAAATGAAATGAAAAACCACTTAGTGTGAAATTCATAAATATTTGAATAAAGCAAAAGTTCAAATTTTCAGGACGTCACTTTCACTAACCCTTGCACTGTTCCTATACATCCTTAAGATACAATTTCCTTTGAAATAACAAATAAATCTAGTGTAGGTGTCCTAAGAGCTGGTCTGCCTTATAGTTACATTTAAAACGCATAAAAATCCCATTGAAAGAAATACACAAAACAACTGACGTTTAAAAACATTTCTTCAGATATATTTGCACTTCAAAAACATTAGAAATTGCACTACAATTATGCACACATATCAATGCCGTCTCAAAAAACCTTAGTTAGTAAAAGGCCAAATATCTGACGCTTGTGTTTTTTTCTTCTCTTTGATGACTCCACGGCTCTGTCTACATCTGAATTTCTGACTCTCATCTGCAGCTTTTTATTGGGTCTTTCCGCTCGCTCCCAAACTCAGATTTGAGATTGAATCCTCAACCTCAGGATTGTCTTCCTCTTCGTCGTCATCATCGTCCTCCTCCTCTTCATCATCATCATCATCATCATAGTCCTCATCGTCTTCATTATCCTCCTCGTCTCGGTATCCCCCACCAGATTCCAAATTTTTCCAGTATGAGCTGTATCCGGACGCACCATAATCGTCTTCATCTGCGCCAGCCTGCCGGCCAAATTTATGGGTTCGGGCTGCGAGAATAAAAAACGAAATCATCCGGTTAATACCAGAGACTTAACCGCCGCTCCAAACTACTACTAGGTGCTGTACTAGAGTAATATTTTTCAGATTAAAAAATAGATTGAGAACTATGTTATATATTTAATAATTTTATTTTGATTAACCTTCACGCTTCCCTCACACTTTGTAACACATCTTTCCCTCGCGGGTCAAAATGACTCGAAACCCTAAAATTATACTTAATTTTATTTATTTATTGTCCAGAAAGCTTATTTTATTTAGATAATTTTATGTATTTTTTTGTTATTTTTCTTTAAATTACTTAAAGGATTAGTTCACTTTTAAAACAACATTTGCTGATAATCTACTCACCCCCATGTCATCCGAGATGTCCATGTATTTCTTACTTCAGTCAAAAAGAAATTAAGGTTTTTGATGAAAACATTGCAGGATTTTTCTCCATATAATGGACTTCAATGGGACCCAAACGGTTCAAGGTCCAAATGACAGTTTCAGTGCAGCTTCAAAGGGCTTTAAACGACACCAGACGATGAATAAGGGTCTTATCTAGCGAAACCATCGCTCATTTCAAAAATAAATAAAAAAGTTTATGTTTTATAAGCACAAATGCTTACCTTGATGCGCGTTCGTGACCTTTTCAGCGTAATTGCGTATTATGTGACGTCACATGAACATGCATCACAGAACAGAGCAAGGCGAGCATTTGTGCTTATAAAACTTAAACTTTGTTATTTATTTTTTAAATGAGCGATGGTTTCGCTAGATAAGACCCTCATTCATCGTCTGGTATCGTTTAAAGCCCTTTGAAGCTGCACTGAAACTGTCATTCGGACCTTGAACCGTTTGGGTCCCATTGAAGTCCATTATATGCAGAAAAATCCTGGAATGTTTTCATCAAAAACCTTAATTTCTTTTCGACTGAAGAAAGAAAGACATGGACAACTTGGATGACATGAGTCCATTATCAGCAAAAGTTTTTTAAAAAGTGAACTAATCCTTTAAATAAGAGTCATTTAAGCACATTCTTCACATTCTTTTAACTTCAACTCAAAATTATAAAATTTCATGCATAACCCTTTAAATTCCGCTCAAAATATCTTACATTGGGTGTCTTTGCCGACCTCTTGTGGAAAAATAATAATATAACATATTCATGACTTTTTTTGGTATAGTTTTAGCATTTTTAGTTTGAATTGAGCATTTTTAGGTTTTTCTATGTGTACTGTAGCATTCCATTCATTCCTAAGGGGGTCCAATTGGATTTGTACATTTTTTTAATTTAAAACCACAAAACTCTTCACATCCATTACATTTTTTGTGTGTATTCGTGGTTCAAGTGTGACCCTGGGTCTTGGACCCCTGTGATGAACACTCAATTGTTCAAAATGTAGTATGTAACCCTACACCATAAAACATATCTCAAAATACAGTTAAAACAAAACCGACTAGAACAGTAGATGTTAGACGGCACTCACTGGACATGCTGAGATCTTTGGTCTCCTGAGTTTCATGTCCACACTTTGGGCACGGAGGATTCTTGCCTTTCTCCTGCTTGAACACTTTGCTTCGAGCGTGATCGTCACAGAAACAAGCCTACAACGACAGGATTTCAATTGTAATTTGTCCAAACAAAATATACATAGAAGCAAATCGTACAGACAAAAATCCTAACCTTGCATCGGAGACAAGAGTGCTGTCCAAGACGGTTACAAGATAAACCTGAAATTGGGACAAATATCATTTAAGGTTACAAAAAGTCAGTTTGACGAATCTAATACTCATCAAACCACTGAAAACGAGACGTACATTTATAAGTCTCTGCTTCCAGGACCTGGCAGCTCGCCTGGTGTTCAAACTGATCATCCTCGCACAGGAAGTTGTCGCAAAAAGAGCAGCGGAAAATGCGGCCACCTGTACGTCACACAAGCAAACAGGATTTTAAAAGTGCTTTACAGTACGGTGACTGTACCGTACTGGACATGAACGCTTGCTCTTTACCGTGTTCCCAAACGCTGCGGTCGCATTCAATGCAGTCTGCATCACACAGAGGACAGGAGCACGCGTGGGTGCTCAAACACTTTTTTCCATGGCACACCCAGGCCTCGCAGAAATCACAGATGGCTCCCTGGTGGAAACAAACACCAATGCATCATCTACCAAGACACATTCACAATCAAAGACTCGTCTGTGGTCACTGAAAACAGTCCTGATAAGAGCAGTTATCATGTTTCGGTATGAAACAGCTTACAATGATTCAAATGATCACAGAAGTACTGGACAGTAGAGACATAAACACTGATGTCTACAGAAGCAATCAAAATAGAGTAAATCAGCTTAGTGGTTCATATGGAAGACCATGTGTCAAAATGATTGACTGTGACCTTGATTGGATTTGGGTTTTGCCTCAGGAGTACAGAGGTTACACCAGAAGATGCAAACCAAAGGCCAGGATGGAATTTGGCAAAACGTACAGAGACGAGCCTCAAACATTCTGGGTCAAAGTTTTATGGACTGATAAGACAAATAATAATCTTTACCAAAGTGATGGAAAGGCTAAAGTTTGGAGGAAAAAAAAAGGATCTGCTCATGACCCCAAACACACAAGCTCATCTGTGAAACAGGGTGGAGGTAATGTCACGGCTTGGGCTTGCATGGCTTCTTCTGGGACGGGTTCGTTAATCTTCATTAATGATGTAACGCATGATCACAGCAGCAGAATGAACTCACAAGTGTACGCAAACATTTTGTCTGCCAATTTACAGAAATATGCAACCAAACTGATAAGGAGATCATTCATCATGCAGCAAGATAATGACCCTAAATACAGTGCCAAAACAGCAAAGAAAAAAGACACTGAAGGGAGTAATCCCCCCAAAACTAACTAACTCACTCAAAAACTAAGCATGGAAAAGCATTACAAAAGAAGAATGCAAAAGTTTGGTGATGTCAATGGGTCAAGAACTAAATATCAAGTCTTATTCACTTAATCTATTTTAAGTGGATCTGTTCCAATACTTTTGGTCACATTTGTGGGATTTGTAAACTGCTTGAACTGACGCGCTACAGCGATCTGTCACATTTCAAAGAGCCAAAACCTTATTTATTGTGTGAATCTCGTAAAAATATTGACAGAATCTGACAGCTGTGTCAAGGGTCAATTGCGTGAGTTTCAGGTGAGAGTTGGCAGCCCTGTATTTATATGTATATAAAAATAAAATATCATGAACAAATAATTGACGGAGTGAAATGGGCTGTGATGCAAGGGCCGACCCTGTCCTCCAGTGAAGAATATGTCCAGTGTCCGATGTATATTTGGATTGCATATGTTAACCTATGACCTTTGATTCATTTTAAAGATTTAGATGGCATATTTGTGTTCCCAGAGTCTTTTTTTAACTCTGATATCAGGTTGGGTCTGTACAGCACATGCAGGGTGTGAGCAGCTGAGGAAATTAAGTTTCTAATGATGAGTTTAAAGGAGTAGTTCACTTTTAAAATGAAAATTCTGTCATCATATACTCACCCTCATGTTGTTTCAAACCTGTATGAATTTCTTTCTTCTGCTGAACGGAAAGGAAGATATTTAGAAGAATGTCAGTAACCAGGCAGTTTCTGGTTCCCATTGACTTCCATAGTAGGAAAAAAATATACTATGCAAGTCAATGGGAACCAGAAACTGCCTGGTTACTGACATTCTTCTAAATATCTTCCTTTCTGTTCAGCAGAAGAAAGAAATTCATACAGGTTTGAAACAACATGAGGGTGAGTATATGATGACAGAATTTTCATTTTAAAAGTGAACTACTCCTTTAAGGAACGTTTTAACAGACCATAAACATAAAGGTGAATCACTATATACATACACACACACACACACATCAAAAGGTTAAGTGAAAAAAACCTTGTGGTATTTTAAATGATTACAAGTGAAATAATTATCTATAATTATAGAACAGGCTGTTGAATGCTTGATTCTGATTGGTTGCCGAAAGTTCTGAGGTTTGCAATTATTTTCAGGGAAACTAAAGTAGTTCCAGGCAAGTCTTGATCGCATTAGGGTCATATCACTTCGCCAAATGATTTCAGTTATTTCAAAGGTCTTTACAGCCTACAGAACCAAAACCCACAACGACACTGACTGAGCAAATAAATATAGTAAACAATAGGATAAAAATTTTACTGATAAAATTATCAAAGCAGCGCTGAGTGTGTGTCCTGTGTGTGTGCGTTTGAGTGCGAGAAAGAGATGTGCTTTTCCAAAATAACAAAAAAAAATGCTTAATACATTAGTGCTGCACGATTAATCATATCGATGTCAAGCCTATGCGATTATATGATGCAAAATGCTGCGATTTTATATGAAATAGCCTTTATAAATTAGGGCAATTAACGTAATTTACGCAGCATCTGTTCTTTTTTTGTCATCATTTGGCTAGTGTTACATGATCCCGCTCTTATTCATGCAAATTCTTTTAAACGAATCAAGCGCGACAAGACAAAAGAGAGCGTGCTTCCTGTGAATGTGCTGACTGTGACTCACAGAAAGATGCATTTTTATCCAGACATTAATGGCTTATTGATCATTATAGGTGTGATGATCAATCATTTAGTTGTTGTTGTTTGAGTTGAGAAATACACATTTCAGCATTATCACTAATCTGTGTGTGCATTGTGTGCTTGAGAACCTGAATCAATCAAGAAGCTGAATCAATAAGCTTTCCACTGATGTATGGTTTGTTAGGATAGGACAATATTTGGCCGCGATACAACTATTTGAAAATCTGAAATCTGAGGGTGCAAAAAAATCGAAACATTGAGAAAATCACCTTTAAAGTTGTGCATTTATGTTCGCGATTCACTCACAAAAACAAATGTTTTATACATTTACGGTAGGAAATTTACAAAATATCTTCATGGAACATCTTTACTTAATATCCTCATGATTTTTGGCATAAAAGAAAAATGTATAATTTTGACCCATACAATGTATTGTTGGCTATTCCCACAAATATACCCGTGCTACTTAAGACCGGTTTTGTGATTCAGGGTCACATTTGTTTATTATATCGCAATATTGATCTCAATAATCACAATATGATATTTTCCCCAAATCGTGCAGCCCTAAACATCATTTTGTGGCAAAAAACTTGGAAATAATTTGTAATTTTAATCCTATTGTTTACTATATTTATTTGCTCAGTCACTGTCGTGGGTTTTCGTTCTGTAGGCTGTAAAGACCTTTGAAATAGCTGAAATCATTTGGCGAAGTGATATGACCCGTAATGCGGTCAATACTTGCCTGGAACTACTTTAGCCGTGCGTTTCCCTGAAAATAATTGCAAACCTCAGAACGTTCGCCAACCAATCAGAATCAAGCATTCAACAGCCTGTAGTATAATTATATATAATCATTTCACTTAAAATCATTTAAAAGAACAGGTTGTCTTTTCACTCAACCGTTTGAAGTGTGTGTGTGTGTGTGTGTGTGTGTGTGTGTGTGTATACTATATAGAGAGATTCACCCATATGATTATGATTTGTTTATTTTTCTTTTAATTCATCATTAGAAACACCTTTTTCTCATAAAGGTAGACCACAATAGACTGAGCTGGAATGTGTAGGCGGGTTGATGCCTGCATGTGCTCTACAGACCCAACCTGAGATCAGAGTTCAAAAGCGACTCTGGGAAACACAAATATGCCATCTAAATTTTCAAAACGGATCAAAAGTCATATTATCCCCTGGAGGACACCAAAGGTCATAGGTTGATGGGTCATACGACATATTCATCCCCAGAAAGAATTGTGATCTCTATTTGAAACAATAATCATATGATTCTCAATTTATCCAGAATCGTGCAGCTCTAGTCCAGGGCCTCATTTTTAAAACTTTGCGTAGGATTTGCGTCAGAAGTGGCGTACGGATGAAACATAGGACGTGCGTACGCACAGAAATATTCGGATTTATAAAACCGTGCGCACGCACATCCTACGCATTTTTCCCTTAATAAATCACAATCAATTCTAAATGTAGCGCAGCTTTTGAGGCTTCATGTCACGCCTATAGTTGCCCATAAATAGCCCGTGAAACGCCCATAGTTGCCCATAAATAGTCTGCGAAACGCCTAAAAGTTAATATTCATCGATTGTGAAATCATGGCAAAACAGAGAGGAAAACCAAGAAACGTAACTTCACTCAATGTGAAGTAGAAATTATTGTTGGCGAGGTGGAAAAGAGGAGTAAAATTTTGTTTGGAGGGCACAGTGTGGGCTTTACTAATGCCAAAAAGGCACTTGAGTGGCAAAAGTTTGCTGACGTCATTTTATTTATGAGAGACAGTATTGCCATTTCTTTAACACAACGGTCTACACTTTCACGTGTTTCTTCCATCTGCCGACGGTGTCGCCATTTCTCATTTCACCCGTTTTTGTGCGTACGCCTGGGTCAGAGCTTGCGTGAAGGACCGCACATTTTCCCGTCAAGTTTGCTTTTTATAAATACCAATTATTGCGTAGAGAGCGGCGTACGCCTTCTTTTGTGCGTACGCAACGTTTATAAATGAGGCCCCTGATCTTCAGGAATTAATGTTCTCAGTTTTACTTGAAAGAGCTGCCTGTGTTTTCAGATTCTTCCATTGTTTTAATAATGATGCAAGCGTTTACATAATGGCAAAAGACTTTCTGCCAGCTTTCTTTTTCAATTTGGAAAATTGAAGTAGGGTTAATAAATAATTTAATAACAACAAAATAATTTAAAGACAGTGAGGTATGTCCTTAACTCACTACACGCTGGGACACTGATTACTATAATACTTTGTTACATATACCTGCAACATTTGTGAAACGTGCCCTTTTCATGCCTAACACCCGGAGAAAGCTACAGGTTAGCGTTCCCCTGCACCTCAGTGACGGTTGCTTGGATTCCTGTCATTTCAAGCGTAATGGGTGTAAAATGTGAAATCAGTGAGGATGTTTAAGGGGATGTTCACACTTACCACCATGCCCATTCCAGTGCTGTGAACGCCAGGATGTTTTATGACACAGTCTGAAGACTTCATACATTTCGTTTTGCCTTCAAATAAAGAAACATACAAAAGAAGATTTTAATTTCAATATAGATGTACTGCTTCTTTTTTGTGTAATGCACTATTCGTGATTTATCTCAAGCTGTAACAAACTGATAGCCAGTTAAAACATTTGTGTAGGAAATCCTGCCTTTTTGGGAAACTTTTGGGAAATTTCACATTTCCCCAGACATGTACTATATAATGTTGATACTTTGATGTCTTTTTTTTTGTTGCTTTGCCCCTCACAAATGAAAAGCAGACGCGCATTTATCACAGGCTGCAGATTTTCCTTTTCCTCAGTGTCTTTTTCCACATTACCTCACCAATTTTGAGAAAACACTGGAGAGGCAGCAACTGGGCAATATTTGCCAGGAAATGGAGGGTCACTTATAATGAGATTGGAGGGTGTTTTGGGATTCAAAAGAAGGAAGTCCATCTCACCACACTGTGCACACGTGGGAAGTTTCTGCACTGAAGAACAGAAATAGCAGAAAGCTCTGTTCTTTTGACGCCTGGCAAACAAAATAATATTATGTAAGGTTTATCAGTTTATAAGGTTAACATGTGAAAGGTAACAATTCTAACTCGAAGCAGAAATCATAAATACGGTAAGTCACATTACCTTTGACACTTATCACACTCCTAAAAAGACAAATGAGAAAAAAGTTAGGTCAGTGTGTTAATGTACCAACTAAAAAAAAGCAACTTGCAGCAAAACTGAAACATGTTGAAAACAGCCACAACACTGGTCAAAAATGGCTAAATATTCCTGTAGGTTACATCTGAGTTTTGATAGAAATTCCCTAAGGACCCTAATGTAATTTACTGATAGTGTAGGGCTCATGAAACCGGTCAATAACATGTCTGGGTCATCTCACAAAGAAAAAAAAGTCTATTTTAATACCTACAAGATTTTTTTTTCATATCAAGATATTGTTTTTATCACAATGAAGCACATTTTCCTTTTAATTCTCATTATAGCAATGGGAAAAAAATAATACTCGCTTTAATGTAATGTGATGATTACGAGATTAGAGAAGATAATTGGTGTGAAGTTCTTGTCATCATTGGTTTCCGAGAACAGATTTATTCTCACGTTTACTTCATATTTCTTTGCAGAATATCATTTCTATTCATTTTCCACTGAATTATGTGATCTGAAGAGTGCGAGATCGCATAAAGAACACGTATGCACCCGTGTTATGAGTCAAAGAGCATTTATTTAGTCTAGATCTGTCAATCATATTCCAGGATCATAACTGCTGCCCTTCCAGATGCCAAATAGACATATGATTACGACAATATATGTTCTGAATTCAGTCCACTATAAAACACTACGAATAATGCATGTCTGCCCATTAGGTAGGGCGGGACTTGTTTGTCAATGGGGAATTGATTGGATGGCTGTGGTTTGCTATTTGTGGAACTTATGTGAGTGACAGGTTGCTTCGTCATGCCAATTTAAATAAAATAGAAAATAACATTATTCTTACCAAGAAACATATTTTTTTTAAATACAACATTAATGAGAATTTGTATGGGAGGGTGTGCTTGATAATGATGTAAATAATAAGGATCTTAAAGGGGTCATATAATGGTACATGCACGTTTACAAGTTGATTGTACTGAAATGTGTGTTGGCAGTGCCTGTACACAACCATCATATAATGATAAAAATCCATCCAGTGATTTTGTTTTAATCTCCTTAAATGTTTTCCCCTGCCTCAAATCGAGCCGTTCGTTTTTGTGACGTCAATAAAACGGACCAACTATACCTGTTCCTGCACCTCCAGAAGAACTGAAGTGAGTGCAACGTTTTATTAGGGCTGGGCGATATGGCCTAAAAATAAAATGTCCGATTTTATTTTTTTTAATTCGATGTACGATTTTTTTACGATTTCCCCCCCTACTTATTAAGGAAAGCAATAACTACAAACGGCAGACAACTTAAGCAAATTTTGCTTTTATTTAATCCCATTTCTGGAATGAATAATAAATAAATGAACACCCTCTTGGAATCAAAGTCCCAACTGTGTTTGTCTAGACTAAAAAGAGACAAACATTCACCTTGAGAGTATAGCACCATTTTCTAAAGCATTACCAATACATTCAAATCTGAGGAAAATTGTTATAATTCGAGGATTTGCCAGCATACAGAATTCAGCACTGAACAAAAAGTATGTTTTGAGCGGTGAGGGGAGTCTGTTTTAAATGCTTAAATTGGCCATTGCGTTCAAGAAATCAACACTGGTATGTCTGAGATTGGCTACATCGCTCAATGCTGCAAACATATTAGAAATAGAAACTCTGGCCTGTAAATCGTTTCTATTTTGTTTAAGTTGTTCTTGTTGCTTTTCTGCAACAGATTAATAAAAATGTATTAGTTTTTATGTTTTAATCATAGATATTTCTAGTTTGCAGGAGTCCCGCGAATCGTTTTATTCTCCCGCAAACCGCACACACAGAGTGAGTGCATTACCCCCCGCGCCCGCGCTCGGCCATCAAATCTAGTCTAGTGATGGGAAGTTCGGATCATTTTACTGACTCGGATCTTTGAGTCTCGTTCAGCAAAATGAACGAATCTTTTTTCGAGTCATTTCGTTCATTTCGTTCATTTCAGCATAATATAATTAAAATGGCATGTTAAATATACCAACACATCTAGTACTTACGAAAATGTTGATTACATTTGTAAAAATAATAAAAATAAACAATAGGGTAGCCTAATGCAGCCAAAGCCAAATTATAGGAAACCTAAATGTTTTATTAATTGATTAGTAGTTGGGTTATTGTATAGGGTATTGCAGTCTGATTCTGTTAGTTCACCTCATCTCCTGATCCGAGACGTCCTTTCCTTTGCAACTTCATAATTATATCAGGTTAGTTCTCCTCTCGTGTCTCGAGACGTTAGTTGTCGACTCGTCAGTGTCTGACTCTGATCTGTCTGCTGGGCCGACCGTGCCGTGTGTGATACAGCAGGACCGGAAAGAGAAATGATTAGTTCATCTTTCGAGTCTCGGGTTCGGCCGGGTCCGAGTCCTTCGTTCTTCCTGTCAGTCCCATAGAGCCGATGCTGTCACTCCCGGAAAGAGAAATGATTAGTTCATCTTTCGAGTCTTCGGGTTTGAGTCCTTCGTTCTTTTGTCACGTGACCGCTGGTATCTGGTATTAGATTCGTATTGACTGCGTCTGAATGTATAAGCCTATTGTTTTATATTTAGGAATATACATTTCTAAATATGTGCAATAAACATTATCTGAAAAATAAAAGTTCCATCTTATTATTGTCCCTGTCCGTCTCTTTTCTAAATGTTTAGAACTTGTGCATCTGTGGTGTGTTTTATTATATATTATACATGAATTAACTACTATTATAACTACGTGCTTGTTTGTAAAAAGGTTGTTAGTAGGCTATTCAATACGGTGACAAGTCACGTGACAAAAGAACGAAGGACTCAAACCCGAGACTCGAAAGATGAACTAATCATTTCTCTTTCCGGGACTGACAGCATAGCCTCTATGGGACTGACAGGAAGAACGAAGGACTCGGACCCGGCCGAACCCGAGACTCGAAAGATGAACTAATCATTTCTCTTTCCGGGACTGACAGGAAAAACGAAGGACTCGGACCCGGCCGAACCCGAGATTCGAGACTCGAAAGATGAACTAATCATTTCTCTTTCCGGGACTGACAGCATAGCCTCTATGGGACTGACAGGAAGAACGAAGGACTCGGAGCCGTCCCGAACCCGAAGACTCGAGAGATGAACTAATCATTTCTGTTTCCAGTACAGATTCAGAACCCATATGTTGCGCAATGCGCATGCGCGGTCAACACAAAATGAACGAATCACTCTCTGAGACAACTCGGTAGTCCCGAGTCATATTAAAGATTCGTTCAAAATGAACGAATCGTTCATGAACGACACCTCACTAATCTAGTCCCGCGCCGCACTCTATTGCGTTGGCAGTGCACGTCTCTCAAAGGCTCGCCCCGAGGATAGTGACGGGAAATATCGACCCGCTCGAGCAGAATACGCTTGAGTTCACTCCTATGCTAAGGAACAAACTTCCCACTCTCACCGGTAGCCATGTTGTCGCTTGCTGTATGCTGTTGCAGTTTCGTGTGTGCTATGATGTTGTTGTCGTCGTTTGCCATACTGCTACGTGAGTGAAACTAACGATACGGAAACTCCGAGGGGCCAAAAATGCGCCATTATTCTAAAACTCGATTTATTTATTTTTAAAATCGCCCGCAACAAAAAATTCGAATTAATTCATTTAATCGATTTTTCGCCCAGGCCTACGTTTTATTAACCTTTATATTAATATTTATATTAATCTTTGCAAATCGCTAGCTGCACACTTCACGATGAATGCGGCTAAGGTTTACACTCAGGGTACATTACGGCATGTTTTCTATGTACGACGTTCTCAATATAATTCATAATCCCATGTTTATAATGAACAACGCGTTATGGTTATTGTGTTATTAAAAACTGTGTACGCAGAGGGGCGGAGTCAGCAAAGCTCATTGTTTTTGACCAGGTAAAATAAGTGTTTTCTTACAATACTAATGAGAATTTTTAATTAAAGTTTATTACAAACTTTTAATTTAGACCCTAAAGAATCATATTAGCTTGTACAAAATGGCACGACCCCTTTAAATATGCTATATCACTTTCTGTTGGAAAACACACAAAGTCAAATTCAAACGTAAATATTTTACGTTTTAAAAAAAGAGAATGATAACTGGAATTATTTGTAAGCTTTTTTGAAATATTTTCATGAAAATATTTCTTCAAACAATTTCATTAGGTAATCTGTCAATGCAGTATGAGATCATGATGACTCTCACCATGGTTCCATTGCATGGGTGTTTGGCCACATCAATAGCCTCTCTATTGGCCCGACTCTGTTTCTCTCGCTCCTTTCGGCTCTCGGCCTTCTTACGGGCTCCAGTCTTCTTCTTAGGCATCCTTCACCTCCAATATCAAAAGCAGAATACAAATATGACACATTAACTCGAAACAAGATGAAACATATTGCGATTACCTGTTGATTCCGCGCTGCTGATTTCCACTGAACTTACATGAGGAACCACATTCGATTATCTTAACATATCAACAATTATTCAAACATCCCAGCTTAACAGTCACTTTCACGTATTTATTTACAGGTCAACGTAAATGCCATCCATCCTGTCGTATGTAAAACTTACAGGGATAAAGGTTAAACGCGTTGAAAACAGGGAGCTGACCACTGCTGATCCCGGTGCGTGTGTGACAGTAAATCGTCCGGCAGGAAACTTAGGTATGCGCTGTTATCAGTTCCACAAACATTTACTAACAGGTGTCTTTTGCGCGGCGCGAGTTGTTTAGATTGTAATCTAATATATTAAAATATGTATATTTTATATTTATTTAGAAGAATTACAGGAGATGCAGTCCCGCTCCATCACAGAGGAGGGCAACGAGTCTATTCTGCGCTGTCCGTAACGAAGCGGTTGCCAGATATTCTACCAAATCGCTTCTGGATTATTTACAAGTTTCTTCTTCTCCTTGTTGCTATTTTACGGCGGTTGGCATCAGAGAATGTTGGGATCTAGTTAATTGGTGCATTTCCGCCACCTTCTGCTCCGGAGTATTTCAAATTTTGAAACATTGCCTTTGTTAAATACATGATGATAACCTTTAAAGTAAGAGAAGACTCCAATATTGCTTATATTTTACAAATAAAAAAAAAAATAAAAAAATAAGACTTTCAAATGATATGTAAATAAGCTTTATTCAATTTTTAAGGAAAAATAATCAAGCGTATATCTAAAAAAAATACTTCTAAATCTGCTAAGACTGTGCTTTATTTTCTAATAGCCGATAATTTTCTAATATTGTAATATTTTCAATAATTTCATATTATTGCCTGTTTTTTTTATATTAGGCTATATGTTATTAAATTAATAAAACACAAAGATGTAGTATTTGATTGATCAGCAATGTATACCTTGTGTTCTACTACCTTTGTGTTCTGTTGCATAAATATTCAACAATATTATTTGCTGCATGCATTGACACCATTATATGAGAACTGAACTGAGCTGGACAATGATCCCTATTTTCTCCTGTATAGATAAATGAACTAAATTAAATTTAAATAAAAATGTACAACAGAAATTAACCATCACTGAACTTACTTAAGATGGACTGACACCATTTACTTCTAAATCTGCTATACAGCAGAAACGAACTTTGTTGCATTATTTTCCTGTTATCTCTGTAAAGATGCTTTGAAACAATCTGTAACAACAGCTTTTTTTATTGTTGTTATATTAAATTATATTATTAAAATATATTAAATATATTTTGCGTTATTCTCCAACAACTGCGTGATTTCTCTACAGTGTATGTTTAGTAATAATATCTGGCAACCTTGATGGTCCGTCACCACAGGCGCAAATGCTGCTGGGTGAATCGACATGATGGTGGACTGCATCTATAAGCCACTTTTAAAGGACGACGGAGTTGGACAGAGAGATGTTTCGATCTGACGGCCCTTTATTTGTGTTGTGGGGTTGCAAAGTGATGCCGCACTCAAGAATCATCATATACTGAAAAAGAAGTGGCATAAAGACGTTCCCCAGCTTGAAAACGGTTTGTTTGGGATTATTTCTGAAAACATGGCAATGTCCCTAAACCAAGCCTGCCGGAGTCTTGCCCTGTCTACGTGGCTGCTGTCCTTTTGCTTCGTGCATTTGCTGTGTTTGGACTTTACAGTGGCAGAGAAAGAAGAATGGTACACTGCCTTCGTCAACATCACTTATCTGGACCCAGTGACATCTCAAATGAAGACAGACAAGAGTGAATGTGGCAGATATGGGGAGCACTCTCCTAAAAGAGATGCCAGGGGTTTTGTGTTCATGCCATCTCATCTGCAGGACAGACAGGCATGTGACAGTAACATTAAATTCCCCCTTCGTCATCCCAACATCCCATGGATAGCACTGATATCCAGAGGAAACTGTACATACAGGGAGAAGATCAGACATGCTGCCGCTCTTAATGCATCTGCTGTGGTCATTTTCAATGTGGGCTTCAGCAACTCTAATGACACCATTACTATGCCACATCAAGGTAGGGGGACACATCTCTCTTTTCCTCTGCATTTGCTCTCCAATGGAATTTTGCCCATTAACTTATGCTAAAAGTACAAGTTGTGCACCCACTTTCATTGATAAAGGTCAACTTTATGTCCTACTTAAAGGGTTAGTTCACCTAAAAATAAAAATTCTCTAATTAATTATTCACCCTCATATCATTCGATACCCTTAAGACTTTTGTTCATCTTCAGAATGCAAATTAAGATCTTTTTGATGAAATCTGAGAGATTTCTGTCCTCTCCATTGACAGTCTACGCAACTACCACTTTTTTATCCAGACATCAATGGCGTATTGATCAGTGTTATCAATCATTGTTGTTGTTTCTAGTTTGAGTTGAAAAAAGCTACTTTTTCACCTCTATTCAGTCAGTGCATCCCTTTTTAAAAGTTTATGTAAAATGTAAACATTTAATGAATAATACATTTTAACATGAGCATAATATTGTCATGATTAGAAACAATATTTGCAACAGGGAAGTCCTTCCAAATTCGAATAGTGCTGATGCCAATAGTTGCAGAAACCCTCTGTTCTCTTTTCCCAGTCTATAAAATGTTTATTGTCCATGTCGTGCACAAATTTGACTTCATCACTTCACAAAAATACTTGAAAATAATGAAAATGAGCAACATTGTGAAAATCATCTGAGAAACTCTTTTGGTAGAGAACCCCCCCTCCCCCAATACAGTAATTGTGGCCAGCCTAAGGCACACCTGTGCAATAATCATGCATAGAAAAAGTCTTAGATCTTTGAGTTCAGCTCATGAAAAATTGGGGCAAAAACAAAAGTGTTGCATTTAAAATTGACAATTTAATGCATGTATTCAAATTCATGCTATTCATGCTATAATTAGTTTTTTTCTTCCTAAATTTTAGAATTTTTTGCGCTATGTATAATGTATATTAGATAGATGGGTGGATGATTGGATGGATAGAGGGTTAGATAGATGGATGGATAGACTGACAGACAGATAGACGGACGGATGGATGGATAGATAGATTGATAGATACTTAAATTCTACTGATAAAGTATGATTACAAGCTGCTTAATTAAAAAAAAAAACTAAATCTATGAAATGATCCCATGATGGATCCTCCAAAAGGTTCTTTATATGAAGTGCCTGACGGATTCTGTGTACCACCTTTCCTTCTAAACACTTGTGTAGATTTGACATTTAATGATGGGGATTGTGTTTGACAGTGATGGTGTGTTTGTACGATGTGAAGTATGTCGTCTCTGTGCCTCTAGCACTTCTGTTGAGTGAATCATTTGAGATTTGAACCCCACATCATTCCTTCAGGTACGGGCGATGTGGTAGCGATCATGATTCCTGAGCCCAAAGGTCGTGAGATCGTGGCCCTGTTGGAGAAGAACATAACGGTGGCCATGCACATCAGCATCGGCACGAGGAACCTGCAGAAATACGTGAGCCGCACCTCTGTGGTGTTCGTCTCCATCTCCTTCATCGTCCTGATGATCATATCTCTCGCATGGCTGGTCTTCTACTACATCCAGAGGTTCCGCTACGCCAACGCTCGAGACCGCAACCAGGTGCTGTAGAGCCACGCCAACAACACAACCTTTACTATACACCACCAATCTTACAATGAGACATTTCAGTGTAGCATGTTCATGTCTTTTGCAGAGGCGATTGGGTGACGCTGCCAAAAAGGCCTTAAGCAAGTTACAAGTACGGACCATCAGGAAGGGGGACAAGGTTTGGTTTGGGTTTTTTCTTCAGACTTCTTGGTATTTGAGTACTGTGAAACGTTTCAAGCACTTTATTCTATGCAATAATGCGATAATTATAATGCAAAACATTTTTTCATATTGTTCTGATTCTAAATTCTTATTGCAAGAATCACGTTTGAAGAGAAAATGATAAAAGCTTATATAAAATAAAAAGCAACTCTCCAATAATGCTTGCCATGTGACATTTCCTCATGTATTTTTATGGAGAATCTTTGATCTGTTGTC
The DNA here is from genome assembly GCA_036326025.1 of Chrosomus eos. Classification (NCBI taxonomy): domain Eukaryota; kingdom Metazoa; phylum Chordata; class Actinopteri; order Cypriniformes; family Leuciscidae; genus Chrosomus; species Chrosomus eos. Next base: position 5,938,552 of record CM070819.1, on the reverse strand, counting down.
TGAATCCTGTTCTTTAACACACATCTGTGATTCATTCTCATTAAACGTGTTTTATGACTGTATGTTTCCATCTGCTACTTTTCCTCTAATGGAGATTTCAGGGAAATGTACACATATAGTCGCCCACGTATGGTTACTCACTACATTTATCGGTCCCCTGTTTCTAGGAAACCGAGTCGGACTTTGACAACTGCGCTGTGTGTATCGAAGACTACAAACCTAATGATGTCGTCAGGATTCTGCCGTGTCGGTAAGATTTTAGGCAAACATAAAAGTGGTATGAAAAAAATGCTTAAAACTATGCATAATGCATTATTAGATTAGGTAGAGCTAGTTGGCCATATTGAAGTTCAACCAAAAACTATTTAACTAAAGCCATCATCTTTTAAAAGTTAACGTGCCTTTGCATGAATTAGTTTGTTACCATATGTTAGTTTTTACACAACAATGTAAGCATGTAACTGTTTTGCTAAAATAGCCAATGCAAAGACAAATTTAAAACCGTTTTAATGCATTAAATGCCCTTTTACAAAGTATTGATTTTGTTTTTAAGGTCTACTAGAATGTTTCCATGCTTGAATGTTTTAAAAAAAACACAGTTTTTCATATATTCTCCATTGTTGCAGCTCCTCTCTTCCCAGTCTGTCAGTAACGCTCAGTTTAGTTCCTGTCTCTATGAAGCCCCTCCTTCTGAAAAGCACACTGTGCTCTGATTGGTCGGCTGGATCAGTGTGTTGTGATTGGTCAACTCTAACAAACCATGCCCCTTTATTTAGCGTATGCCTTGGGCGGGAATTATTTAAATGAGGAATATTGTGACGTGTTTGTTCCCGAAAGGAAACTCAAGACTACAATGGAGGCGTTTCAGGAAGTTCAGAAACGGAGACACTGATATAGAGAATAACTCCTGCTGGAGTGACTTTGTAACTTTTCAGACCTTTTTCATGCTCAAACAGCAACATCACACACTAAAGAAAGATGAATATGTAAAAAAAATAGACAAAAAAAAGCAGAATAGGTGCGTTTGAAAAGTGTTAAACATGTTTTTCGTTTTTTTTTTTTTTGAGTAAGTAACTGTGCTGTTATTGTCAGGCATGTCTTCCATAAGAACTGTGTGGACCCTTGGCTACAGGACCACAGAACCTGTCCCATGTGCAAAATGAACATCCTTAAAGCCCTGGGCATCCCGGTAAGAGTAGAAGCTCGCCATGGCCTTTACATATGACCTTGTGTTTTGCTCTAAATAAGCTGTAATTTTCCGTTCAAACAGCCCAATCCAGACTGTTCTGATGACATGCCTCCTGATTATGAGATGTCCATCAGCGGGCCGCCCACCAACCCTGTGACGGGGGCGAGCGAGGTCTCCGTGGGCGAGAGCTCGGTGGTCCTGGACCCAGCGCTCAGAACAACAGGCCTGTCACACATTTACCACGAGATGGACTCCTTTCCGTTCCCGCCGGCCGGAGAGAGCCACCACATCGCCAGCAGTGAGTATATGGATGAAGCACGTGTCTTACATTACTCAAACTGCAATCTTGACATAAACATTTTCAGGAGAAAATAAGTTGAGTAATTATTCATGAATGTTATATCTGAGTAATTATAAATGATTTTTAGTCTCTGAATACATTTCGTGGCATACACTACCATTCAAAAGTTTTATATTTGATTAAAAATAATAGTTATATTGTGAAATATTATTACCATTTAAAATAAGTTTTCTATTGTAATATATGTTCAAATGCGATTTATTCCTGTGATCAAAGCTGAATTTTCAGCATCATTACTCCAGTTTTCAGTGTCACATGATCCTTCAAAAATCACTCTAATATGATGATTTGATGCTCAAGAAACATGATTATTATCAATTTTGAAAACGGTTTTGCTGCTGCATATTTTTTCAGGATTTTTTGATGAATGAAAAGTTTAAACAAACATGAATCTTTATAACATTATAAATGTCTTTAATGTCAATTTTGATCTATTTAATGCAACTTTGCTGTATAAAAGAGTATTAATTTCTTTTTTTTTAAATTGACTGTCCCCAAACTTTTGAAAGGCAGTGCAGCCTAAATATTCATAATTCACAGGTCAAAGAAAACCATGAAATATTAAGACATTTTAAAATTTCTAAACGTTTTTTATACTGAATGAATTTAGAATTGCTATTTTGTCAAAGCAATCTGTATTAAATTATTTTTAAAAATCCTTACAACTGGACAATTTATAGAAGATCATTATTCAAAAGAAGTGTCAATATAGACCTTTGTTCTTATTTTATTGTTTTAGTTGAAATGAAACTCAAAAGAGGGTCTATCAAAATGGGAAAATGTCCTATTAAAGAAATGTTTCCACATAATCCAAGGTTCTGTCTAAAAGAAATTTTAATAAAATTCCCAACTCTCACATTGACCTTCACATCTCTTCGATCTGGATTTGATTATTTTAGTCTGTTCCAGTGGTCTTCTGTGTGATCTACTTTCAGCTCTTATATTTAGGTCATTTTTTTTGGTACCGTTTGGCAAATAAAAGCACAGCCTGTCCTGGTTCTCCAGCTCTAGTCAGGTTAACAGACTAGATTAGTTTCTGCTCACAAGCACTGCAAATAAGTCCATCAAGCTTCAGAAAGGACAAAAAACACCATGAAAGTAATCTATATAACTCTTATTCTCCACCGAAGCTCTGAAATCTTATTCACATTTTTATTCAGATTCAAAAATGACGCCTCAACTAAATTTGGCGCCAAAACGGCATTGGTAATGTTCTTTGTTGTTTCAGGTGAGCACCAGCCCTCCATGAGCAATGATTCAGACACCTCACTCATCATGCCGGTGGAGCTCGTCCCGTCCGACGTAGAGCTTCAGTCCGATCCGGAGCAGGACGATGTGAAGTCCTGAAGATTACTGAAGCCTCTTGGTGCCATAAAGGGAGCAGGAATGCAGCGGGACTGTAAAAGAGCACGAGAAATAGCAGCACAGGTGTGCGACCTCCTTTTTTCGACCTCATTGACACCATTATAAAAACAGCTTGCTTGTCCTCTTCCTCTTGGCTTTATCAACCTCTGTCTTCTGTGCGGAGCTTGACTAGAAAAGCCACATGGTCCTAAGAGGGATGGTTTCGCATTTACTTTTGGAAAATGTTGACTGTTTCAACTTCCCTATGGGATCACTGCCAGTGCAAACCAGTATATTCCAAAATCAATAGATGCAATGCATCGAGGAATGTGGCCTACATTTGCTTTGAGTGTCTAAAGCGATTAGCATGTGCTCTGAACAGTGTCATCTCACAGATGCTATTTGTGAAGTATCACCAGTGCTCATCGTACGCAGGACGCTATTTTTGCATGGTGTCAAATCACGGCACAACGACGTGATCTTCCCTGTGAAGTAGAACCCAGTTTATGATATGGTAAATGTATCCGTATCCAGAGAGGCAGGGCTTGTATATCATACTGCATAGTTAAAGCACACTAATTTTGTCTTGACAAAGTATTATATATATAGTCTCAGCAGGCCACATGCACGCTGCTGAATAACTCCGGTTTGGAGTGCTTAAAGGGATAGTTTACCCAAAAATGTAAATTATTTACACACCCTCAAGCCATCCTAGGTGTATATGACTTTCTTCTTTCAGACAGACACAATCGGATCACACAATATTTAAAAAAATCCAAGCTTTATAATGGAAGTGAATGGATGGGGGCGAGATTTTAAAGCCCAAAAAAAATGCATCCATCCATCATAAAAAATAATTCAGACACCTCCAGGGGGTTAATAAAGGCCTTCTGAAGCGAAGCTATGCGTTTGTGAAAGAAAAATATCCATATTTAAAACGTTATTAGCTATAATAACTAGCTTCCTGCAGACGGCCAAACGTAATAAAAATGCCCCCAAAAACAAGAAATGGTGAAAAAAAAAAGTTGTTGTTAATATTTATAAGCAATATCACACAAGCAAAAGTGCCGTTTTCCCGAATACCAGCGCGTTTGCAAATGTGATATTGATTTTATACGATTCAGTGAACAAGAAGTTAATATGCTATTCTGTGACTTAAATTTTAGACACAAAATTGTCTGTTTTTCCTCTATTTTGCAAACGAAAATAGTTTTGCACAGTTTCAGGTCCGTTACTGAATGAATCCGCGTTTTTGAATAAATCGTTCAAATGAATGAATGACTGCGTCCGAAATCAATTACTTCCCTACTATATAGCATGTGAAAAACAGTACACCATGTATGTCTGAATACATTTGAAAAACAGTAGGCGAAAAGTCCCCGGATGACCTCCTACTTCCGTTGAGCATTCGATGGACACTTTACTATCCCATGAGGCCACGGGAGAGGATTTATGAATGGAGGTGAAGCGAGGAGGCCTGTTTCAAGTGAAACCTAGCAAAGGCCGCTACTGGAATGCGGTAAACTAGTATTTCATTGTGAACACGGTCTCGGAGTCAACCATCATGAGGAGCGATTCACTCGCAATTGAATGCAGTTGTCACTCCCTAACCAGTGCAGTGTGCTATATTTCATTTTTCTCTGCCGTTAACATCGTCTTTTTATTTTTTAAAAGTTAGCCCTAATCAAAAGGAAGTGTGTATGTTCTGCTACACCAGACTGAATTGAAGAGCTCAACCAGCGGCGTGAGCTACGTGTTTGTCCAAAAAACTTGTTCTTTGTCGTTATTTTTGCTATTTTTTGGGGTTCCTGGAGAAATTGCACTCGTAACTTTTATGGGGCAGCAGGAAAAGCACTTTGCTCAAATTGCGCTGCTCACGACACTTTCGCAGAAGGATAGTATACGACTAACAAGCCTGTTTTAAATGACCGTTTCTTTTTAGCATTCACAATAGGAAAGTGAAAGACTATTGAATGGTTATTTTGATATCAAAGGGTTTATTTTTCTAAAAAAAAAAAAAAAAAAGAAAGAAAAAAAGACAAAAGAAAAAAAACAAAGGACACATACATGAAGATAAACATTGGTGAAACACCGCTTTTAAATATTTATGTTTTATGTAATATATAATTTATATATATTACATAATTTATAATTATATTATTAAATCGATAATAAATACTTGTTATTTCACTAAATCATTTTCCCTTATATACAGTATATCAATATTGTGATCATGTAGCCTGTTAATGTTAAATACATACCGGCTGTTTACAGTGTGTATCTGCTTAAAATATTTCTGTTCTTTATTTATTTTATTTTAATTATTAAAACAATGGCATTAATGATATTAACGTGAATTATTATTAACTTCATTAGGTATAAAGCCGTTTTGTTCTGGTGTTTAAATATTTTTCTCAATGAGAGAGACTTTGTCTCAAATGTCCTTCACCAGTTAAATGCCCTCATTCCCAGAATGCACTACTGCAGTCAGATGGGCTGATGAATGTTCAGCACACTAAACCAAAGCTTCAGCGTATATGTTTCTTATGTTAGGATAGGTGGATATGGCTTGTATTCACATCTGGCCTGCACTATTGTAATGAATGATCATGACGGATGTAAACGGACTGAACTGGGATCAGTCGTAGAGCTGTGGAGGACAGCGCTGGGGTCTGTGATCCTGATATTCATATATATATATTTAGTCATATTTAACGTAAAGGCTTGTGCAGTGTTATGCGCATCTGTCGGCCAAAAAGCACATGAGATTTCCCTGAGATCTGCAGATTTATTTTATTGTAACATTAATCTGGCATGAATAAAACGGTTATATTTTATAAGATTAGATGATTACCCATGATAGTGTGTTTTCTTTCAATGATATCTGTGGTTGATATCTGTCTAGGAATCATTTTGTGAGTCCTTTAAAGCAGTCATATCGTGTATTTTGTTATTTATTTTTCCTCCTTAGGGAATTAATTTACAATATTTGTGTCCTGTGCCTTTAAGACTATGTAAATGTGATCTTCACATATGAAAGGCTGCATTTGGACACATTACTAAAACAGCTGGTGCTGAAATCTTGTTCAAAATGTTTTCGAGGAAAATTATATTCCTTATATGACCCCTTTATGGACTAATCTACATGTGTTTGTGTTGTTGTAGACAGAGATGAGTGTTTGACTGCTGTTTGTTTATTAATAAATAAATCAGACCTGAAAGCTTTGGTGTAAAGACTGATTTATCAAGCTCATGTTATTAATACATCATTGCATGTCCATGATTGTGAGGGACATTGGAAGTTGTTGACCCACAACTGTTGAAATATTTAGAAAACAGTTGTATTTGAATACTATAAAAGCCAGATGTGTTTTTAAGAGACTACAGATGTGTTTTTAAGAGACTACAGATGTGTTTTTAAGAGACTACAGATGTGTTTTTAAGAGACTACAGATGCGTTTTTAAGAGACTACAGATGCGTTTTTAAGAGTTTACAGAGGTCAAGATGAGAAGTTTGTGCAGCCACTGAGCAGTTTCCTGGTAAACCAGACGATATGAAAGAATAAGACCATTGTTAAGAAGTGTCACATGGAAGTTTCGTGGAAAAGTTGATTCTCCTTGGAGAATGTTAAAATGTTGCCTATGAGAAAGAGTTGACCATCAATTGGCAGAATGACACTATTAGAGAGAAAGGCAAACAATGTGAACTGAAGTGTGGGAAAACAGGAGGGTTGAAACTTACCAGACTATGTCACTTGGTTATTGCGAAACAACAAATAAGAACAAGGTATAATAATAATTGCGTCTAAGCCAAAAGAAAATTCCAGCAGGCATCTCGGCTTTGTTCAGTAGTCTTAGTTTTTCATTTTCTGTTCATAAAAGAATCCAACCGTATTACGTTTCCAGGAAAAAAACATAGGCCTATTACGTTTCCAAAAAATATGAAGCAGCGTAACTGTTTTCAACATTAATGATAATCAAATCATCATATTAGAATGATTTCTGAAGGGTCATGTGACACTGAAGATTGAAATAGACCGAAATAGAAAACTTTTATTTTAAATTGTAATAAAATTTCACAATATTACTGTTTTTACTGTGGTTTCTATCAAGAGACAAAATGCAACATTTGATTAAATATCTAAAGTTAAGATGCTGTAGATTTATACATTCAAAGAAGCTGAATCTGACTTCTTACTGAAAAGATTGTAATTAATTTTATTTATATTATAAAGCATGAAGTTATGAAGCATCCAATAACTGTTAGAAGAAGGGTCCAACAAGCAATTATTCCCTGACATTTAATTTGCTTTACTGCAACACATAAGCCTGCTTCATTATTCAAAGGTGAAGTGTGTAAATCTAGTTAATCTTTCCGTTTTGTCTGGTGTCGACAGAGGCACAGAACTGACACGTCTCACATTTAAAGACTAAATGGTTGCATAACTACCCTTGGTCTTCCTCTTAACTGTTGTTTCCAAGCAACAGTTAACATAAAGATGACGGACTGGACTGTATGGGTCTTCATTTGTGTCACCCGGCTGACATCTGGTGCGGGGACCATTAAACACAATGAAGACAAAGCTGTGTCAACAGCAACCGCCGCTTGAAGATGTTTCCATCATATCGACGGATGAAAGGTGAGAATAATAAAAGAGACCCGGGTGGTATGAATGCTGTCTGTCTTCATGCTGCTTTTTGACAATAAAACACTTTTAGTTGCCAGCGTGCGTGTGATCCATGAGCGTGCACACCTCTGGTTGTAGTTTCGCTTGTCACCAGAGGGGGCATCGTTCTGCAAAAACTCATATGCACCTTTAAATATACACTAGGCTAGTTGTAATTCAAGAACGCTTTGTAGTAAAAGGTTGGTCTGTATTTAAAGAAGACACTTAACATTATTGCTGAAAGCACTTCAAAAAACGTTAAAGAAGATTAGTTTTTCTGTAAAGCAAAGGTACTGTAGGCTACTAAACATTTTCATTATTTTATCAAAGTACCGGTCAGAACCCAATGAAATTATTGGACAAACATGTTTTTGATCCTGAGACTTCCACAGATGTAAATAGTATATTTAAAGATGTTGAAAATGTATATTTTGAATAGGCTATTTAGAGCACTTCTATTATTGATTGCTATTGTAGTTTCAACCAGAATACGCAAAATGTTTACGAAGCACTTTGAATTGCCATAGTGTATAAAATGTGCTATTTAACAGACTGACCCCAAACTTTTAAAGAGCGATTGCATAAGGAAATATACATTTTTTATATGGAAAACTATATATCATGTTTTTAATTTACTTCTCAACTATACGTTTATGCTGTGTTTTTGAGGAAATTTTGAAGTTTTTTACCTATTTACTGCACAATTAAATAACTAGGCCATATATTGGCACATGAAAAATGATTTTTTAAAGAAAAAATCACTTAAATTATGATATTATTAAATCTAAATAGTTTTTGGACATTGCACTATGTGTTAGGGATAGAATACTGCCATCTGCATATTTGTGGAAAAACTTTAGAAATTATAATTAAAGAAAGAAAGTGCAATGACCACATATTTCCAATAGAGGTCCATATAGGGACTCATTTCTTTTTCACTTCATTTTTCTTGATGCTTCAACTTCTCACAACTGTATGATATATTTTGTGAATATATATTTTTTAACATTCTGAAATACATAAAAAAAAATCTATTTTTGTCAAAGTTCGAATTTGTTGTCGTTGTCTGAGAAATTTTTAATTATTTGCTTTTGCAATTATACATACATTTGAAGAAACATTATAAGTCACATTTCCCTCTCTCTCTCTCTCTCTCTCTCTGTGTGTGTGTGTGCGTGTGTGTGTGTGTGTGTGTGTGTGTGTGTGTGTGTGTGTGTGTGTGTGTGTGTGTGTGTGAGAGAGAGAGAGAGAGAGAGAGAGAGAGAGAGAGAGAGAGAGAGAGAGAGAGAGAGAGAGAGAGAGAGAGAGAACATGCATGTTCCATGTTGCATTTGTAAAAAAAATCAGATTTACCGTATGCCAGTTTAGTTGATTTTTGATTTTTTGCCAATTTCTGTAAAAATGCTCTCTGTTGCAGTCACATACATGTGTATGTTTGTGTTTGTGTGTGTATGAGATGGAAAGTTCGTTCACTTTTTATTTATGCTCTAGGACCAGTCCTTGGTTTATATGTAGAAATTTTTAGATTTATAATGGATTTCCTTTTACTTTTTTGACAAACAAAATGAAAAAAAAAGTAATTTTCTTTATTTTCCCATTCATTTTCAATGTGGGGTCATTTTGACCCCAAACACCTTAAACGGTAAAAAAAAAAAATGTACACACCTTTAGAACAACCAAATCAAGCCCGGTTTTTTTGTGCGTGTTTAGATAGATTATTTAGTAAAAGTCACATAGTTTCATGCCCCTGAGATGAAGGTAACACTTTTAAAAAATGAAGGAAAAGTCCATAGGGTCAGTGTGAACCCAAACTGTGATTAAGGGTTAAATAAACTTGCCTTGCCATTGTGCAACGAGTTTTTGGATGCAACATTTTCTTCAGGAAATCTGGTTAGTTCTTTATCTTGCTGTGATCTTTGAGATATCAAATGTAATGTTGTCCAGGATGTGCCTCACCCTACTCTGGGAAATAGATGCAGTGTTTTTAGACGTGAAAACCAGAACGTTTCCTAATCTCAAACATCAAACTCATGCTGGATATCTTTGTAGGCTGATGCTTTTAAAATTATATTTTCCACTCTTCAAACACAACCTCTGCTTTATAGGGTTATCCTTTTGTTATGTCATGAGGATCTCATGTTTGCACAGTCCGTTGTAACCCAAAAGCGTGGCCTCGATTTCCAACCCGTTCCTTATTATAGACATACAGCCACCCTGCTTACGCTCTCACTTCAAGTGGATGGTTATGCACTGGTTTTGGATGTGCAAACCATATTTCTCGTTTAATTAAAAGTTAGCTAGAAAATCAGACGTCCTGACAATTTCTGATCTTGAAATTTTCAGCGTTTTGGGTTGGGATGTCAGTAACTCGTCTCAACAAGCCCCTGCTGGGTTAAGCATTGTATTAATTAATGCAGGTCTCTGAGCTGTTTGGCTGCAATCCACTTTCATTATTACAGGAATGCTTATGATGTAATTTTGATGTTGTTCTGTCTCCTCACTATCATCAGGCACGCTGATATTACCCTGACAAGGTCACCTAGCTGTCCAACAACAACATCATCATATCTGCTGGCTGGTGCATGTCAAATATGTGGCATTTGTCCTTGCATGACCCATTGTACTGCATTGAATTTCCTCTTTCAGCAAAATATGTCTTTTAATAACACTTGTCACCTAAAATCTAATAAATTTATACAAAGAGTGTTGGAGGAGACTTTGAAACTGTTGCTTGCAAAGTTACTATGATAATCATTCACAAAGTTAGGCTATGCATGCAAGCTAGAAAACTACACTGAAAAATTAAGGGGCAATATCCTTTATAAAATGTAAAACTATAGCCTAACTATAATATTGAATAGTTATAAAAAAAAAGTATAACTATCCAATCATTTATAATTGAAACGGCTGTATTTTGCGGGCACAAAAACAAGGCGGGGTTGAATGAATGTCGGTATCAGTTAGCCTAAATACTCTGGAATACTCGAGGTTAATGTAGGCGATAGTAAATTGTATAGTATAGTGAGAAAATATATATAAGGACTAAAAACTGTTCATTTATTATTTTACCTTACGTATATTGATCCTTCCAACGTTGCAGAGAGAGTGAACCATTTAGAACGAATCGATTCACTAGAATGAATCGGACTATCCAACGCTGCATATAAAAGGGAGAGCCGTTAGGACGAACCGTTTGCGATTCCTTAAAATGAATATATCTTTGCCGATGCCTCTGTTATGGCTGTTGTTCAGAATATTACTTTGATTATTGCCTAAAGACACACTGCCCTCTTGTGGAGGCCACTTTTGTCTCTTACAACAGCACTAAACTTTAAAATAGGCCTATCTTCAGTTGTCTTTTTGGCTGTCTTTTTTATCATTAGCCTGAACCAGACAACTGACTCAGTTATTCATACAGTATTTTATCATCGTTAACCTCTGTATGTATTTACATCTTCACATGTTTTTGATTTATGCATTGTAGGCCATAGCAAGGGTCTAGCTAACCAGACAGTTGACGCTAGCCATTGATTTCCAGGTTTGGAACAACCCATAGCAGCTACAGGTTTGGAACAACTTGAGGGTGAGTAATGACAGGATTTTTAAATTAAAAATTAAATTAAATTATAGCTTGACTAAAACTCAAGCTATAATATATTTCACATTGCTCCATTCTCCAGTTATGGGGTCCCTTGCCTGAAAAAGGTTTATGATTAACACACAGACACATTAGTGATTTCCCCGGTGTTTTACAGTAAGACATTTCCCCTGTCGATCTCCTGTCTGTAACATCAGTACTTTTGTCATTACAGTATGACTGACTGTAATGTGAAGTGTCTGCTGTCGGCAGTGAGGCGCGTGACATCACTTCTGCATCTAACATGGGTTATCCAGAACTGAAACATCCATGTAAACAACAAAGTTGTTGTGTTGTTTAATATTAGGTGCAATATTAGGCCATAACAGATACGCTCTGGTTTTATTGTATCAGATAACTGTTCTACATTCAGATTGGGGTCATATAGATGAGTCATATATTCTTATAGATGAGTCATACAAGCAAAATTAGAACAAGTACAGATTTTAAAGTTTCATTCTTAGTAAGGTTTCTGTGTGTGGTGAACCGACATTAGAGGGGAAAGTCATAAGTAATAAAAAAAATCCCTTAAAACAACCTAACATGTACATGTTCAATCAAAGATTTTCACACCATGCATACCTTGAAAATATGCATACAAAATATATAATGGAACAGATTGACCACAGTAGTATCAAGATTCTTGCTGGGAAATAAACTAATTTAATTTAGGTTGATGACGTCCAAATCAAGCCTTTCTTAATAGTCAAGTCACCTTCATTTATAAAGCGCTTTTAACAGTATGGATTGTTTCAAAGCAGTGTTACAGTGATAATAGAATGTGTTTATGTGTATGCTAGGCCAAAGAGATGTGTTTTTAGTCTTGATCTGACAGACTGTGTCTGCTTCCCGGACAGTGTTAGGAAGATTGTTCCAAAGTTTTGGTGCTAAATAGGAAAAGGATCTACCAGCAGTCGATTTTGATATCCTAGGATATCCAACTGGCCGTAATTTTGAGATCGCAATAGACGTGCAGGACTATAATGAATTAAGAGCTCGCTCAAGTACTGGGGAGCTAAACCATTTAGTGCTTTGTAAGTATTCAGCAATATTTTAAAATTTATATGATGTTTAATAGTGAGCCAATGCAGTGTTGACAGAACCGGGCTAATATGGTCATACTTCCTGGTTCTGGTAAGAACTCTAGCGGCTGCGTTTTGAACCAGCTGTAGTTTGTTTATTAAGCGTGCAGGGCAACCACCCAGTAGAGCATTACAATAATCTAGCCTTGATGTCATGAAAGCATGAACTAATTGTTCCGCATTTGTCAGTGAGAGCATATGACGTAATTTAGATATATTTTTTAAGATGGAAAAATGCGCTTTCAAGTGTTAAACAGTATTCTAGGTTGTTACGTGAGGACGTTTTTTGTCCAATAATTAAAATCTCTGTTTTTTTTCAGAATTTAGTAGGAAATGATATTACTATTATATTATATTACAAAGCACAATATTACTAGTCATCCAGCTTTTATATCAGCTATGCATTCCATTAATTTTGTCAGGGCGTGAAGAAATATAAAGCTGAGTGTCATCAGCATGTGAAAACTAATGTCATGCTTCCTAATGATATCTCCTAATACTGTCATGATGACATGAGTTTATTTTACACATTCTGATGTAATGCAACCTTTCATTCAGGATTTTATTATGTTTCTGAAAAAGAAGTTAGTTTCCATAATGTAACATAGAAAAGTCCCACATTATCTTTATTAAGTAAGAAAATGGATGACTAGAAAATGAAACACAAATGAGTCATCGTGACCGAATCTCAAACTGACTACCACGGACTTTACTTTTGAAGGGAATTTTGTTAGAATTAGTTTTTATTATTTGTTGGAATTATCCCAACAACAAAAAAAGTCCAAGTTGACGTGAGAAGACTTCATTTTTTTACAAACATTTCACTTTTGCATCCTGCTTAAAGTCACAATGAAATCAAAATGGATTAAAAATTCTTGTTTTTTTTTATGGAATATTGCAGTATTTTTTATAAATGATTTATCTGTGCACATTGTAAGGCTGGTGCCGAGACCAAGAGAGGGCCACTCTCTGAGAAAAAAAAACACTTCTGGAAATTAACATTTGAACACACTCTTGCAAAATTAGCATCCCCATCCGAGACGCAATCACACATCTGCATTTCTTTCCTCTCTTCTCTCCGCATATTGAGATCTCCTGAAAATCACCCAAAATGGTTAATGCGAACAATTACCATACGACACTAAACATGTTTTGTATCATTTGAGATGTCTCTGGTACAACGGACTCATCTGCACATAAGTAAACCAGAAAGGTTTTAAGAGTTACTTTGCTTACTGTGTGACGTCTCCCAGGGTCTTTCATGCAAATTACCTTCTGCCCCCAGTAAGGTGTGAACTACCCAGATCCGGGACCTTGATGTTAGCTCATGTCTCCATTTGAAGGATGTTTTGTCTTGGTCTGGGTATTTAAAGCAAAAGCCTCAGGGCGATCGCCAGATCAGCCCGTAATCTTTCAGACACTCAGCATTATGTGTTTTTCTAATGTCAGGTAGCCTATATGCCTCTTTTACTCTTTATTTCTGAGCATTTGATGTTTTGTATTGGTCCTTTTTTTGAATTGATTATGTAACTGGCATTATATGTTTACCTGACAATAATAAATTGTTAAAATTTAGTTTATTCTGATTAACTCTAAATTAAGTAAAGTCCACAACACCACAACTCTACTCTCAGGTTAGTAACGGACTAAAATACAAATTAGGTCAGATAAAAGTTTAATTATTAAAATTACTTTGCCACACTAAAAAGACTGAACGTGCGGGAAACCTTCACCCGCACTTTTGAAAACCGTCGTTGGGACAATGTGCCCTCAATGTGCCCTCGATCTTTAATCAAAATTACTTCTCCTTCCTCTCACAGCATCCCCTCTTCTCTTCTCTGATGATGTGTTTACTGGCATGAGGGCGGGGCCACCTGTCACCACATGAGATCCACCAATAGCAAACACAACCATCCAATCAATTCCCTATGGACAAAATCCCAAATCCCTACATTTGTTCTTGTTTGAAAAGCCGTTTCACTCGGATACACGTCACAATAGGGAAGACTATCGCAACTTCTGTTTCATTCTGACTTTAATTTATTACACTGCTCTCTGAAATACTTCCGTTGTCGTATAATGATTAATTCAAAACATTGTTTTCTTAGCTTTAAGCTAATAAGCTAATCTAAGCAAGCTAGCACAATGCCATGTGAAGGTTTATTTTGCTGACTGTACATTTTCACTTATTCCAAGTTCACACCACTTTCCTTCTCAGCCTCTTCAGCGCCGCCAACACAAGCTTGTTTGTTGTTTGTTTTCTTGCTGTGGTTTGGCTTAGAAAAGAGCTTGATGTCTCTCACCCACTAGCAGCTGATGAAGCACCACACTACAGAAGCGCAGTAATAGATGCATGATGCTGCTCGCACCCCTGTTTTCCTGTCGTTGTGGTTGTTTATGCGGTCGTTGTTTTGCTTCGTCCTTTTGAACTTTAATGTCCCACCTGTCATGTCGAGCAGAGGTGTTAAACCTAAATGACACAGCGGTTAGCCACGTGGAAAAATACACTTCAGATCGTATCACGTATGTAAACCCACCCGACGGGGAAACACCTCATGCAAACATCAGCCAATGTTTTATTTACTTGACCTATTTGTGTAGAATGAGGGTTTTCACTTCACCCAAAAATAGAAAGTGTGCCCTTTTGTTGTAAATATCAATTGAAAATTCGTAACATCATTATGTTTTTGACAATATTTTGATAATCAAGCACAGGAGTTGACTGAGGGAACCCTGGCCCAGACTCTCAGACAATAAGCAAAGAGACATTCATATTTGTTTTATGATGGTTTTATTAATTGAACCGAGAAAATGCTAGGCCTATATAACAAACACATTTAGAATAGGTCTCTCTCCTCTCTCTCTCTCTCTCTCTCTCTCTCTCTCTCTCTCTCTCTCTCTCTCTCTCTCTCTCTCTCTCTCTCTCTCTACTTTATGTTAGATGTGATTAATCCATCTGACAGCACTATTACAATAATTTGTATATATACAATTAATCACGATTAATCAATTTGACAGGACAAATGTGTGCGTATATAAATGTAAAATGTGTGCGTATATAAATGTGTGTGTGTTATATATACATACAGATGATCAATGATTAATGATCATCCCAACACTGTTTATACTGTGTACATTAGCCTACATTGATGCTTTTATTAACGGAACCAACCAAAGATGAAATTAAGTGTATAATAAGACCTAATGTAATAAAATAAATAAATAATAGCCAAATGAATACATGCAAAATAAATAAATTCTAATAATGAGTTCTATATTCTATGTATGAAATTATATAAGCCTATATTAATTTCTTATTAATTCTCTAAATTATTCATTTATTTTTATTACTCTATTGATAGCGATTTTGAGCTCATAAGAATCCTTATATGTTATTTTTTATTTTGTTTTAGTCAAGAGAAACTGTCAATCATTTTTTTTGTTTATGAGCAAATGTGCTTTCCGCCCACAATCACTACGTCACAATGGCCTGCCCATGACGCAGCCTGAGCGCGCGCCGCCGTCCGTGCTGCAGTGAGTGGTTGAGCATCAATAAAACACGGCTGACATGTTAGGCATTGTTTATTTTGCGTGCTTCATTAGCTCGTGTAAACGCTGAAAATATCTTTGACTTTCACTATGAATCAGCGGAATGCACTAGTTCTGCATTTCAAGGGCTCTGCTAGGCGTTAAAGTCGCGGTCGTCTTTTAGGAAAAGGTGTTCGTGGTGTTTTTATTTGTGTAGTGTGAGGTGCGTGCGCGCGCGTCTTGTGGAGCTCCAGGAGGATTATATACAGTTTTAAATGCACATATTTTAATATTTATCGATCTGCTCGACACACGAAGTTTTGTAGCCTACTGACAGCTAAGTATTTTGCTATACACCGCCGTCGGATCTTCGAAGCGCGTCGCTTGGCTGTATCGGGTGCGCGATTTGACGCTTGGATACGCTTTTGGACAGCGACTCCATACTGGACCACGTATATAAGATTTGTTAATGTCCTCGTGAGGAACTCGAGCTGAAGATGTGGGTGAACCCTGATGAGGTGCTGTTGGCCAGCGCGTTATGGATGACAGAGAGAGCGAATCCGTATTTCATCCTGCAGAAGCGAAAGGGCCATGGAGAAGGCGGAGGAGGACTCGCGGGTAAAGCCATGATTACTCTATCATTTGCTTACATTCTCGTGTTATTTATGATGACAGCTTATGCACAGGTGCGTTTCATTCATGCCTGTACAGTCACGGGGACGCGTGCTGGTTTTGGTCGCGCCGCTTGAATGGAGACGTACCTGCGCGTGCGCGTTTACCTGTGTGGTCAGATGTGATTATATAAATGTGCAATATGTTTATTTATTTTTAAGTGTATATGGCATTTTCCCAATGTAGTGCATTATTTTTTAGTACCAATTATATCATCAGCCTAATTTTGAAATATTAACATCAATGTTTTTATATTTAGAATGTCTACTTTTTGCTGTAATGACATGGACAGGTTTGTGCAAAACTTGCTGATCCTTGTTATCTAGTATCTTTATTTTTTCAAACTCCTAATGCTTTGAAAATGTTTAAGTTAGATATTGAATTAACATGAAATATTGATTGAATTGAACAGGACAAGAAATTATGTTTCCAGCCAGTTATACAGTGTTAACAGTTATTATTCAGACTGCTGATACATGGCTGACCAATCAGATCCAAGTTTTCCATATATTTAGTGTGTCCTATTGATGTATGGTTGTGCATATTGGCCTATATAGACCCACGTGGATCTAAAAAGCCTCATAATCATTATTTCCATCCCTGTAAACAGGCCATACAGAGATGTATAGATGGATGCAAACACCTTAGTATTGTTTATATTAGATGCTTCTTAATGTGGCTGTAATAACCAGTGGTTGACCAGTTTTAAAAAAAAATAATTATTTAGCATTCATTTAAATGTCAGTAGATCTTATTAGTGATGAACCTATATGAAAATTTTGGATGATAGCGATAACCGATAATTCGTATGTGAACGCCGATATATTGGCCGATAAATCTTAATCCAAATTTTCTATATTTTTTGAGAGCCTGATTACAAAAACAAAAGTCTCACCATTAAAATTCATGTCCCAAGCACACAATTCTCATTGTTCTCATTATGATTTTATTTAAGACTTGCGCTGCACATGTTGCATTAACTGTATTTTCCTTTCTTGAAGTGATTCTAATCATATTTCAAGCAATTCAAAACCATCATGGTGAACAATGCACATCTAAAGTGTCTCAGCTGAAGGAAATAATCTATTATTTATTGGCTTTAATATATCAACCACATATTCTTATCGGGCCGATAACGATAACATTAAAAATTAACATATAGTGGCCGATATCTTGTGCATCCCTATATTTTAGTACTGTTCCACAAACTCAATTGCTTTGATCATATCAGAATGACCAAATATTGGTTTATTGGCTGATACATCCATCTAATGACCCAATATAAAAGTCCTAGTAAGATAATAGTGTCCAGATAGGCTCAGTATGTTCCCTGGACAGAAAGCTGATCTGGTTTGGGGTTTTGAAATGTGTTTCATTGATCTCACCTGCTGACCTGGCCAGTTTTTATAGGTGGACTGACAGGTATGTGTGGCGCTCTTTATCTCTGATCGACAGATGTCATGCTGGAGCCTTGAGGGGAGTTCTTAAAAAACAAGGTATTTACGGATAAACTTGGTGTGGATGATAGCAGAGATCACATATTGTAAGATATTGCCGAAACGTTGCTGGTATTTGTGCGTCTACCTCTTTGTGTCTGTCAGTGAGAAAAGACAGACAAAAGCGTACTCTAGCGAGGAAAGATGATGTCATTGTTACATAAATGTGTGAGCTGTGTGCCAGTTGCCTGTGAGAGTCAGTGAGCCTGGCACGGCCCAGCAGACTGACCCGGAGAGTCTTGGGTTAGCCGGCGAGTGGCCAAAAAAAAGCACATGTATGTGTTTGGTTTGTTTGCATACGTCAAACGGACCAAATATCTAGTGAATGTAGTTGTGTTGTGTAGTAGATGATTTTCAAAAGAATTAGTCTTATTGTTTTGATTATTTTCATCTAGAGCATAGGTTCTTCTACGTCTTCCATTTACGAGCAAAAAACAACAACTGAGAACGGCAGTAAGATTACATGGAGACGTTTGCTTCGGTCTTACCTAAATCTTAGTAGAATTTTCTGCCACTTGTGTGTCCTCTAAAGCAGTGATTCTCAACCTTTTTGACCTTTTAAAGATAATATTTAAGGCCCCTATTCCCCCAAGATATTTCTCATACTGTACTTTAATGGCGGAGCTGTTCATTTAAAAAAGGTATACAGAAACTAATTAGTGGCAAATAAAGTAAATGAATTAAATTCCATGATTCCAATTAATAAATGTTCTTCATCTTTTACACTTTTTATTTCCAATAAAGTTACATGATTTTCCATTTTGTGATGGCAGTGTTTTTAAAATTTCACAAAAAACTATTTATAATTAATATTATTATAATTTTACACCTAATAACATATACATTGTATGTACTTTTTAATGTCTATCAATTGGTTTATATTAATAATGGCTCCCTATGGTCTTTATTGGCTATCCGAAAACAGAGTCTACAGAGTGACTAGCACTGAAGTTGTTGCTGAGACTGGAAGAGTTCGGTTCATGTTGTTGATGTCGAAAAGACACTGTTTTCTGTGCTGTGAATTCACTTTGCGTGCACACTTTAAAAGGATGATTAATTGTGCTGGCGTTTATATCACAACAGACCATAGACCAATCAAAACAGACTGGGTCATCTGACTAATCAGAGCTGAGTAGACCAATCACAACAGACTGGGCCATCTGACCAATCAGAGCAGAGTAGACCAATCACAACAGACTGGGTCATCTGACCAATCAGAGCTGAGTAGACCAATCACAACAGACTGGGCCATCTGACCAATCAGAGCAGACTGGGTCATCTGACTAATCAGAGCTGAGTAGACCAATCACAACAGACTGGGCCATCTGACCAATCAGAGCAGAGTAGACCAATCACAACAGACTGGGTCATCTGACCAATCAGAGCAGACTGGGTCATCTGACTAATCAGAGCAGAGTAAACCAATCACAACAGACTGGGCCATCTGACCAATCAGAGCAGAGTAGACCAATCACAACAGACTGGGTCATCTGACCAATCAGAGCAGACTGGGTCATCTGACTAATCAGAGCAGAGTAAACCAATCACAACAGACTGGGCCATCTGACCAATCAGAGCAGAGTAGACCAATCACAACAGACTGGGTCATCTGACCAATCAGAGCAGACTGGGTCATCTGACTAATCAGAGCAGAGTAAACCAATCACAACAGACTGGGTCATCTGACTAATCAGAGCAGAGTAAAGCAATCACAAAAGACTGGGCCATCTGACCAATCAGAGCAGAGTAAAGCAATCAGAGCAGACTGGGCCATCTGACCAATCAGAGCAGAGTAAACCAATCACAACAGACTGGGCCATCTGACCAATCAGAGCAGAGTAGACCAATCACAACAGACTGGACCATCTGACCAATCAGAGCAGAGTAAACCAATCACAACAGACTGGGCCATCTGACCAATCAGAGCAGAGTAGACCAATCACAACAGACTGGGTCATTTGACCAATCAGAGCAGAGTAGGCTTGCGGAAAGGGGGAGTTTAGAGAGACTGAATCTTTTATTGAACTGTTTCAGACGCTGTGAGAAAAGAGGTGATGCTGCAAGGTCATGCTCTTTTTATGCATGTAGACTCTAAATTAATAAAAAAAACCAGGAACCTTTAAAAATAGCATAATAGCGGCATCCAGCCCAGTTGCCTGTAGTTAAATATGGGTAAAGTCAACAGCTCCTTTGTTTTCTTTTTTAATGCAATTCAATACAGTTGTATGTATCAGGTTGATGCTGGATGTGGATTTTGTCCATGTGCTGAAAAAAGACTGTTTTTCTCTCAGCAGAAATGAATTCAATTGAGAGCAGAACATCCTATATTTAGAATGAGAAAAGACAACAATGAAATGTTCCTCCCACAACTCCTCGTCCAAACGCCCTAACAAGACATCAGAAACGCAGGACTGATTGAATTGTGCTCGCAGGATTTATGCACATGTGAACGGGGGAACACAAGCGTAACCGTAAAAGGCTGTGATGAAGCCCTACTACATTTGTCAAAATGGGCAGTGTACAATAGTGTTTATTATTAGCCCACCTTTTTTTTTTTTAAATTCATCATTTAAATACAAAAACCCTAGAGTATGACCTCATATCCTGATCGCCAATATTCATTATGGAGTTTAAAGTGATTTTGCATGAAATTGTACCTTAATAAAATTAAATTTTAGCCATAGTGCAAGAATATTAATTATGGCAGGAGTTCTGGGACTGTCCAAACATGCAGCTTAATTAATATTCATGATCCAAGAATAGAATAGTTCATGCTTATAGAAGAAATTGAATCATTAAAGTTGAATGTTGAATGCATTTGTATTTTGTAAATTAATTAGCTTCTTAAATTTCATTATATCAATATACTGTAATACATGTTGATTTTATAAAGTACATTTAAATAATTATGTCATGGAAAATGTCAAACATTCATATTTGACATGAAGGCTGTTGTTTAATTTCTGCCCGTCAGGGAAACCTGAAATACTTGAACTGAAGAAGGTTCATTAAAGAATGTGTTGAATGTCGCCTCTGGGCACGAAGGCTCAATCTGCAACTGAATAGATCATGTGATCCTTACAGTATTCTCAAATCTCTGCTCTCTTGTTCCGCAACCAAGGAAACCGTGGCTCATCCGAGTATATGAAAGCAGGAACAGAAAGTCATGTGTTCTGGAGGAGGGGGGTGTTATTGCACACATGAGCTCCAGCAAAAACGGGAAGCCAGATTTGTTTTGGTGGATGCCTATTCGCATTCAAGTTTGGGAAATTCAAGAGTCACAGAGACTTTACTTCAATAAACGACTACATAAATGTTGTCTCTTAATATACATTCCTGGTTTTATTGTCCATGGTTCATCATTCGTCTATGTTATTCCCAGTATTTGAGTAATTAGTTAATGTAAAGGGCTAAGTATCGTTCAAAAATTTTCGAGACCGATTCCTGAACATTCGCCGAGTTTTGTTTTATTTGTGACACGCTTCAGTTCTTCTTGCAGTCGAAGACGGAGCAACTGTCTACTCGCAAGTTTATGCCTGTGCACTGTCAAGTGCTTCATCAAATTTGTCGTGTTGCCAGCAATTATCTTGTCGCAAATATTGCATTATGCGCTGTTGGCATCGAGCCTGGTGAAATGTAGCCACACTTTTGATCTTTTCCATCGATGGGGGTTGGGAGTCGGGACGCTTGCACACTACAGCCTCACGTCTCTGGGCGTAACCGGCGTAAAGTAGTGTTTTTCCTTGATCCCTCACAGCCAATCATGCTGCATGCGTATTGGCTCACTGACATTGATGATACTAAACACTTAGATATCGAAATTTGGTACCGAACGACAAGGGATTTTTTTTTTTGATGCTCGATAGTCTCGAGGCAATTCGGTCGGTGTCTAAAAGTATCAAACTCTGTACCCAGCCCTAGTTACTGTACTTAAAGGAACACTCCACCGTTGTTTCATATTAAACTGTTATTCCCTTAGCTAAAACGAGTTGATACAAACCTCTCTCGTCTCAGTGCGTGCGCTCAATCGCTCTGGCGCGCGGCGACACTTTGATAGCCCAGTTTATTCATTAGGATCCAAACAGAGATGAAGTTAGAAGCGACCAAACACCTCCATGTTTTCCCTATTTAATAAGTTACACGAGTAGTTACACGACCAAGTATGGTGACACAAAATAAAACGTGGCGCTTTTCTAAGCGGGTAAAATGGATAACTATCCCACTCATGGCGCTCTTGGGAGCACTTCGACATCACTCCTCAATGATCCTGGTATCGTTTAAGTATCGTTTTGGCTACTTTGTACTTTGCCTAAGTATCAATAACATTAGCCATGTTTACTGTCTACTTGACTATAGTTTTGAATATATGTACTCATTACTCCAATACTTTTGAGCAATTACTCATTACATTTTGCATGGCAACTCTTTCTGCCGCAGATAAGGAGCCTGGAAACGGCACGTCCAGTGCATGTATGCTCTGACTGTTTTGAGCACTTGAGCTTAACTGAAATGAGTGTTTGCAGACGTTTAAGAGGCTGTTGTGTCAACCTTGATTTTTTGCAATATATCAAATTGCTGTAAGGTAGCTCTGCCTTTACTTAAGTATGTTTTTCTCTTTAGACCTTCACATTTTTTTTAATCTGTTATTCATGAAATCGTGCCTTTTTTCCTACCTCTCAAATCCCATTTTTGCTTGTGCGTGTTCCAACTGAATGACCCTGTCCAATCCACATTGGATTATGAAATGTGGTAGGTTTTGTATTTCCACCTTCTCAGCGTAGAGCGAGAATGCGAGCTGGAGATAAAGAGTTGCCAGAGCCAGAAGCTCCTGCTCTGATCTGCAGGTTTTGCAGGTGTTTCTATTTGTGGCGTCCGATGCTCTGACACTGATACTAGCACATCTCGCCCTGCGGCAATGCTAATGCTCCTCGCGTAGAGTCGTCAAAGCAGTTAACAATGGTTGCAGGCTCGCCTAGGGGCCTTACAAGCAACAGCCTTTCGTTCAAAAGTTTGGGGTCAGTTTTTTTCTAACCTTTTTTCATCAAGGATGCATTAAATTGATCAAAAGTGACAGTATATACATTTGTAATGTTACAAAAGATTTCTATTTTTAAAAAATCGAATTCAGTCAGTAAACTCTAGAGTGCGCAGGCTGATATATCCTTTACATGCAATCTGCAAGAAATCACATCGTAACCGCAAGGCACAAGCTAATTGGCTTCTGCTGATCCCGCAGCCAATGAGATTTAAATAGTCTGGTTCAGGGTTTGCTGTAAACTAGTCGTGCTGTACGCTATCAGAGTTTCTCTGAACCCCTCCACCTCCCCAGCTCCACCTGCCTAGATCTGCTATGGGCTTTGTGTATGTCTATTCGTGCAGCAGCAGTCATGATTTGAAATGCTGTTCTTTAGTATTAAAGAATACTGAAAAAATGCATCACAGTTTCCACAAAAATATGGAGCAGCAGTGAAGTTTTCAACATTCATAATAAATGTTTCTTGAGCAGCAAATCAGCATATTAGAATGATTTCTGAAGGATCATGTGACACTTGTATATTCAGTTTGCTACTATCCTAACCAAGCAAATTGAAAATTTTTACTGCAAAATGCTAAAATGAATCGCTTCATTGAAATAGACAGTTTGAACTGATTCATGAAAATAAGTCAAATTTGCCCACTATAATAAAATTTTTGCTCCTAAAGCAGGTACAATATTATAACATCTCTTTCTCAACGCTTGTGAGCTAAACATGGTCTTTGGGAAACTTAATATTTTACAAATAATTCAGGAAATGTTCCGTTGAGTCTTCAGTTTATCCCTTAACTTAAGTTACAACTATATATAAAATTAATAAATTAAACTAAAACATATTTAAAGTCCCCCTGTAGTTAATAATTGTATTCATTAACTCATCTTTGATCATTATTTATTATTTAAACATTATTTTCTTTGAATTTTTTTTATGCCTTAAAGGTGGGGTATGTGATTTGGAAAACGACAGGCAGATTTTGAAAATACACAATTCAAATGGTCCTAACTTCTTTCCTCCAACGCTGGCCCTGACTCCACCCATTCGAAGAACATGGACGCGCAATCATGCACGAGCGAAAACTCAGATGCGAGAGATTGTAATGACGATTTACTACTAATCATGGAACCGGCTTTACTGACGAGATGCGCATGCGTCACGAGCTTTGAGTATGCGCACACAGGGGGTCACGCGCGCTGGGGGGAGGGGGGTGTGGTACAGCCGTTTGATTGACGGACTGACTGTCCAATGTTTCTAGGTGGTCTTGGAAATGATTGGCTGGAGTTTTTCGAGTCCTGCCCGTTCCACAGATGATTAAATTGCTTAATTTTCATTTCAGTGCTTCTAACTCAGTGGCTGTAAGTGGGTTAGGAATAGGATTTCAAGTTATTTTGAAAAAATGGACAAAAAAGAGAATCACATACCCCACCTTTAAATAGCTTGATTGTAACTAATTAGCCCTGCCTCCACTCACATTTGTCTAAAATGAACTCATTTTGCATGTTGATTTCTCCTGTTTTAGGCTACTGATATCCTAGCATCATCCTAGCGTCATCCTGAGCGTGTGATGTCTGTTTCCCCTCAGGTCTGCTGGTTGGCACCCTTGACGTGGTGTTGGACTCCAGTGCCCGTGTGGCCCCGTACAGGATCCTCTACCAGACCCCCGATTCCCTGGTTTACTGGACCATCGCCCACGGTAACACACTGCTTTCCATTCTGTAATATTCCCTCACATCCCGTCCGTCTGCTCCCTGATGGCCTCTCGCTGCCGGAGCATTAGCTCATGCCCTAGTGGAAATCAATCAAACGCTGCTCATGACGTTCACTTACTGCCTCTGCTTTTTAAAGTTCAGTTTAGGTTCAAGACTTCAATGCAGGAATCAATGCTTCAGCAAAGCCGGGGTTTGTTAGGAATGGGAATTTGTGCAGGGATACAAAGAGTGTGCTGATGCAGGACACGCGGTTAATGTGCAATTAAGAGCACTTATGATGAGAGCGCCTCTGGTTATGTTAGGCAGCAGCGATACGCACTGAAACTAAGCACCATGTCAGGAACCAATCGTTAGGTCAGGGTGGCATGCAATGCTACAAATGTGTCAACCAGTATAGATTCGTAGATCTATTTTTTTTGCAGGTCTGCTTTGTTATTTGCATATCAAGAGACATGGAATTAGTTCTGTCACAATACCAAAGTTTCTGAATTTCTCAATACCAATTTCACTACAAAAGTTAATTTATTGCACAACTATTGCAATTGCAACACTATTTTATTTTTAGCTAACTATTTCACTGTTTTATTTTTTATTATTTCTCTATTTTATTTGATTTAACCTTATTTTTAATTTAAGGTAATATACTTTTAAATAGCGTATAAATACAAATAAAGTAATTTAAAATATGAATTCTAAATAAATATAATTATTTTTTTCTGTCAAGTAAATATTAGTTAAAAAAGGCAAATAAGCATTAAATTATTAAATTAAACCAGGGCAGATTCTGTTGTAGATATATTTGTGTAGGAGCGATTTATGTTATTTACACTTGAAGAAACAGAGAGATTTGTCAAAATACCCAAATTTTGGTAGCCAGTAGCAATACCAAATACCATTACAAAAACAGTTATTGAGCAATTAACTATTTCACTATTTATCTCAGTATTTTTTTTTAAATTGTACTTCTTAAATAAAAATAAACTTATTTAAATTCATCATTTTAAATAAATAGCACATTAACACATTTTCATGTGGCCTTCAATAATTATTCAGTTACTCAAGTAAATATTCAAAAATAAAATGAAAATCAAAGAAATATATGAAATAATGCTTGATGTTTATTAGTATTTACTTTGTGGAGGG
This sequence comes from Chrosomus eos, assembly GCA_036326025.1. Lineage (NCBI taxonomy): Eukaryota > Metazoa > Chordata > Actinopteri > Cypriniformes > Leuciscidae > Chrosomus > Chrosomus eos. The sequence continues at coordinate 5,912,691 of CM070819.1, read as the reverse complement.
ATAATAAAGCTATCTAAAGTTATCCTAGATCAAAAATACGAAATTATCATATATCGAAGAGCATGCTCTTAAGAGAAGGGACAACATGGAGTGGAATACAAGATATTTCAATAACATTAGTATTTACGCCACGCAGTATTCCCCATCATATTATCCGACCCTAGCCGAGAGCATAATGTCTGAAGCCCAAAGAAAGCGCTGGCTCTCCCAGAGGAGAGCGGAGAGTGCTTTGTTTCTGAGCTAATCTGGTTTAGGGGCAACTGCGAATGCTGGTTCATATTTCACGAGCTGTTACTTTGGTTGCTGCAAGCCATTTGGTAAATCTCTTTATTTAAGGCAAGAGAGCCGTTTGCCTGCTCTGAGATGGTGCATGTGTTGTTCTGTGAAAGGCTTTAGCATGACTTTGCATTTTCACTTTTTTTTATTTTTTAAATGAGATGCATATTCTAGAAATAATCCAAGGCTGCATTTACAGTACATTGGTATTTTGAGACTTTTGGTAGAATAAACAATTAAATAAAATGAATATTATATATAAAGAGAGAGATAGGTGGGTAGATAGATGGATATATAAATAAGTTATTATTGATATATAAATAATTAATATTAAATAGTACAGTTATCATTAAATATTCATTGTTAGTTGTCAGAGATGATAAAAAACTAAATAAATGTTAATAATATTTCACAACACACACACACACACACACACACACACACACACACACACACACACACACACACACACAGACACACACACACACACAAAATGTAATATTCAATATATATATAACATTTAATATTCAATATTATTTTACATTTATTCAGTTGTTCAGAATATATGTAATATTAATACATATAAATGTAATATTAATTGTATCATCTTACATTTATTATATATATATATATATATATATCAAACAAATTTAAAATGTAATAAACTTAATATCAATATTTTATTTAATATTATTTCATATTTAATTTACCATTTTATATCAAACTTAAATTTATTTATATATATATATTTTTTTTACACGCATACAGTATGTGTGTAAATATATACTGTATACACACACACATACAGTTTGTGTGTAAATATATATATTTATATATATACACACATACAGTGTGTATGTGTGTATATATATTATATATGATTTATTAATGTAAAATTATTAAAAATATTGCATTTATTGTTTTTTATGTTCTACAACTGTATTTGTTTTCTGAGTTCTGGTTAAATGTCAAACAACCTGGGTAGTTTGTTTTTAAAATCATTGTGTATTTCCACCTTTACCTATTTTCAGGGCACTTGTCACAGAACAATCTTAATGAATCATTTCTCTTGCCAGTTATGTGTGTGTGATATATTGCCTGAGGAGAGCTGTGCTAATTAAAGGATGAATCTGGACCCATCTGTTCAGTACTGGAAGCAAATGAAGTAGCTGCGGATAAAGACTTCAAATGAAATTCATTCCCCTAAACTGGTGGATTAGTATTATTTGACAACTAAGAGGTGCCCAAATGTTTTTGTTTCTCGCAGGGAGCTCTCGTAAGGAGATCACGGAGAACTGGGAATGGCTGGAGCAGAATCTGCTGCAGACGCTCTCCATCTTCGAGAACGAGAATGACATCACCACATTCGTCAAGGGCAAAATACAGGTTCGACAAACATTTGAAACTGTATTCAAGTACTTTGGTTTATATGTGCCTGTAAAGATCTTGCTTTTGTTTTTGGGTTCTGCTAGAATAGATTTTCATGCTTGAATGCAAAGTTATTTTTCGTTTTTCGCTTGGGGGTAAAAATAAGTTGGAAATACCTTTGCAGAGATATACTGTTACCGAACGCCCCACGCTGCTGAGAGTGACGTTTAGATGAATAAGTAAATGTGTGCTGCGCACTTTCCTCTCAGTTACAAAATAAACACAACAGAAATGACAGGGGTGAGAAAACAGCAGTTAAAGTCCATCATTTTATCTTTTAAAACTCATCTTTGGTCACCAAAATTACATAAGTTTTTACTGTGAAATAATGCCTTCATACCTTAAAATAGCTTGAATGTAACTCTACACCGTTGCCTCCTTTAGTATACGCGGTTCTATGAATATGCAAATGAGCCCCGCCTCCACTCACTCACTCAGCTCAGAGATCCACTCGTTGACGATCACACGTTGATCTGATTGGTTACAAGGTAGTGTGTGACGTCAGAAACACCAGCGATTTCAAACCGTGTTTTTGAGACTGTCTTTGGTTCACTGCAGTTTTAAAGCAGAAAATACTCATTACACATTAGAAAGCACATTACAAACACCATATAGACATATAAAAACATCAAAAACTTGACTTTCACCACAGGGGACTTTAAGAAAGATCATCTGATAATAGCGATGTGGAAATGTTTGCACCAATTCGGCACTGCAGTCACTTCACGTTTATTTATATAGCACTTTATACACTAGATTATTTAAAAGCAAGCAGCTGTACAGTATTAAACATTAAAAATACGCTATCAGTGTCTCTTTCTATTATAATTACAACTTTAGTTTCTGCTATGAAGCAGCTCACCATGTTTTTACTCACAGAACAGAAGAAATGAACCGGTTTTCACATCAAAGAAGGCGGAGCCTCAGAGCCACACCTACTTATTACGTAATCACCTCGGGCCAATGGTAGTACGAAGGGGTTTACCAGCCGTAGCAAACTTTTCTTGAAATCTGTCTCCAAACAAACTTCGTTTTGGCCTGATTTTGTTCGAAATGACGTCACACCAGTTCGAGTGTCGGTGTTCACATGTGTCTGTCTGTGTGTTTGTGTCCAGGGCATTATAGCAGAATACAACAAGAGCCACGACATCAAAGAGGATGACGACACGGACAAGTTCAAGGAGGCCATCGCTAAGTTTCGTAAGCTCTTCGGCATGCCGGAGGAGGAGAAGCTGGTGAACTACTACTCCTGCAGTTACTGGAAGGGGAAGGTGCCACGACAGGGCTGGCTGTACCTCAGCATCAACCACCTCTGCTTTTACTCCTACCTGCTCGGGAAAGAGGGTGAGTACGGCATACTGAATTTAAAAAGGGCTCATAACACACACAGTTTCTGCCAATCTCATGTTAATCTTCAGCAGTGTTGGGGAAAGTATGTATTACAATATTGTGTTACTCCCTTAAAAAGTAACTAATTGCATTACTTAGTTACTTTTTTAGAAAAGTAATGCGTTACATTACTTCTACAAATGTAAAGACCCTTTTACAGCAAAAGTGAAATAATAAGCCTCAGGCTGAAGGAAATGTAAATTCACGCGTGTACAGTAGAAGGTAAACATCCCAATGTTTAAACCAGCAAAATTATGCATCAGTCATTGTTAACATAATCTAAAGTTTTATTAAAAACCGACAATGAGTAATTAAGTCAGAATGCATGAAATAGCATTAGACATCGCCTTTAACTCTCTGAGGGATAGACTAACAGTGTGGTTTTTACTTTCAAAGCCACTATATTTTCTGCCAACATGCTCGGTCTCAACGAATCTTAACGTCTGCTCTTCTTCCATATGAATCTGTGTGTTTGTAACTGTTTGTTTCAGCTAAGCTGGTGATCCGCTGGGCTGACGTCACTCAGCTGGAGAAGAACGCCACGCTCCTGCTGCCGGACATGGTGCGCGTCAGCACACGCCTCAGCGAGCACGTCTTCTCCGTCTTCCTCAACATCAACGAGACCTTCAAACTCATGGAGCAGCTGGCCAACATAGCCATGAGACAGCTCCTGGACAACAAGGGCTTCGAGCAGGACCGCTCTCTGCCCAAACTCAAGAAGAAGTCGCCCAAGAAAGTCTCGGCCCTCAAAAGGTCAGTGCCAGTATCGCTCATGAAGCCAGCGAAGAGATTAAACTGAGAGAAACTGAGTGACATTTATACTTTTTATGGAGAAATGGTGATATTAAAGGAGTAGTTCACTTTTAAAAAAACTTTTGCTGGTAATTTACTCACCCCCATGTCATCCAAGATGTCCATGTCTTTCTTTCTTCAGTCGAAAAGAAATTAAGGTTTTTGATGAAAACATTCCAGGATTTTCTCCATATAATGGACTTCATTGGGAACCAAATGGTTCAAGGCCCAAAAGACAGTTTCAGTGCAGCTTCAAAGGGCTTTAAACGACTCCAGACGATGAATAAGGGTCTTATCTAGCGAAACGGTTGGTCATTTAAAAAATAAATAGCAAAGTTTAAGTTTTATAAGCACAAATGCTCGCCTTGCTCTGTTCTGTGATGAGCGTTCGTGACTCTCCTGTTCGAACTCGTTCATCAAAATTAGCAAATCGTTTTTCGATTCATGACTCAAAGGGTCCTAGATAAGACCCTTATTCATCGTCTGGTGTCGTTTAAAGCCATTTGAAGCTGCACTGAAACTGTCATTTGGACCTTGAACCATTTGGTTCCCAATGAAGTCCATTATATGGAGAAAATCCTGGAATGTTTCATCAAAAACCTTAATTTCTTTTCGACTGAAGAAAGAAAGACATGGACATCTTGGGCCCCATCCACACTACTACGTTTTCGTTTAGAAACGGAGACCTTTTGCTACGTTTGCACCTCTCGTCCAGACTAAAACGGCAAAAACGAAGACCTAAAACGGAGAAGTTTAGAAACGCTGCAGACCCGTTTTGCGTTTTGAATCTCCGGAGGGCGTTTTAGTGTAGACGGGTCAAAACGGAGGAGTTTAGAAACGATGACGCAGACGCTCGCGCTCGGCTCTCTGATTGGGTGTCATCAGTCATGGCGTATCCTTACCTGATGCTATAACGTTAACTGCCTACATGCGCCGGAGGCAAGCTATTATTCCAGCGATCTGTGACAATTCCCATGCCGTGTGCAGCGCCGATATCGACCGTACATGGAGCGTCGGTTTTGGGTTAAGCCGGGAAGAACCAGCGCATGGTGGGATAATTTTATCAATGAAGTTGTGTTGTGTTTACACCGGCACGCGCATGCCCAGTGTAGGTGAGTGGTCACGTGATCCGCGTTTTCAGTCGTTTTAATGTGGACGGAGATCAATTCTGATACGCAGCTAAAACGCTGGTGTGGATGGAGATCGTATTCGTTTTAGGGCTGGAAAAAAATCAATCGCGATTAATCGCATCCAAAATAAAAGTTTTGTTTACATAAAATATGTGTGTGTAGTGTGTATAATTATTTTGTATATATAAATACACACACATGCATGTATATATTTAAGAAAAATGTGTTATTAATATAAAAAATATGTATATTTATATATAATATAAATGATGTATAAATATATATACAGTATATACATGCAAATATTTCGTACATATATACATGCATATGTGTGTATTTATATATACAAAATAATTATACACACTACACACACATATTTTATGTAAACAAAACTTTTATTTTGGATGCGATTAATCGCGATTGATTTTTTTCCAGCCCTAATTCGTTTTAATTCTCTTTCTAAACTAAAACGCAGTAGTGTGGATGGTTGGTAAATTATCAGCAAAAGTTTTTTTAAAAGTGAACTACTCCTTTAACTGAACTGATTCACTTTTTTAATAAGCTGTCGTTGCACTGCTGTTAAATTTGTGATTATTCTTCTGAAAATTTGACTATAAAGTTTAAAAATAGGCTTTTTTTATTTAAAAGAGAAAAACGATGATTTGAGTGAAGTACTTTTAATATGTAGTAATTTAGTTAAAGTATTACTTTCACTAGATATATGGTACAATAAAAATATATACATCACTACTTGATTGTGTGATGTAAATGTTGAAAAAAGGTGAGGAAATTTCTTGCAAAAAATAATTACAAACAAGAAAATTGCTACCCCACACTGAAAAAGTCTAGAAAACTTTTTTTTGTTTTCTGCATTGTGCAAAAAGTTAAAAGTGCATATACATTAAAAGCTAGACAATCAAAAAAAAATAAGCTTTTACTGTGAAAGAAAATTATTAAATAAAAGGTATATTGTGATTAAATAAACGATTTTTGTTTTGTCACAACGGCTTATGGAACTTTTTAAGTTAATATTATAAGAGTCAGATTTATATTGCAATTGTCTTAAAGATGGCAGTGGAAATGCAAAATAGTGAAGGATTAAATTTTGGAGTAAATGGCCGTCTGGCAACTGTGTGAAATTGGAAGTAGCAAATCTGGTTTTGCTTCAGATCGCTTTGAAAGCCGCCTGTGCAAACTAAGAGGATTATCTGAGAACGCTTTGACGTGCGGAATGGCTCCGCTCCACCAATTTTGTTAGCAATATGCATTTAGAAGAAGTTTAGGAAACTTTATAGCAGCCTTTTTTTCAGTATTATATTTGTTTCTGCACCTTCAGAGATTTGGACGCCAGGGCTAAAAGCGAGCGATACCGGGCGCTTTTCCGCTTGCCGAAGGACGAGAAACTGGACGGGCACACAGACTGCACGCTATGGACCCCCTTTAACAAGATGCACATCCTCGGACAGATGTTCGTCTCCACTAACTACATCTGCTTCACCAGTAAAGAGGAGACCGCCTGCAGCCTGATTATCCCACTCAGAGAGGTCCGTCAAAACCTTACATAATTGACCCCCGGTTTCACAGACAAGGTCCCAGACTAAAAGGGATGTTTTAGCGGTTTTAACTGAAAGCAACTTGCACACATATATTTTAAAATATGTCAGTGCCATTGTTTTGTCTCAAGATGCACACCAGTAATTTCCAGTTTTTTCTAAGGAACGTTTATAAAAGCTACTTAAATGTCCTAATTTACATTTATTCATTTAGCAGACGCTTTGATCCAAAGCTACTTACAAATGAGAGCAATAGAAGCAGTTAAGCTAACAATAGGACAGCAATGTGCAAGTGCTATGACCCTTCCCAGTTTAATCTAACGCAGTACATTGTACACACAGTAAATCTTGTATAATATGACTTGTTGTTTTTGTATTTGTTTTTATTGTATTTAAATGATATTTGTATTTTTGTAATTACAATTTTGCCATGAAAATAGCTTTGAATGCTGACATGGCGTTAAATAAAATAATCTGAATCTGAATATGTACACACAAAGCCAGGATTAGGCCTTATTCAATTATGCACTATTCAATTATGCACTATCTAAACCCTGTCTGTGAAACCAGGCCTTAGTGTTTATAAGCATTTATCCTCCATCTTACACAATCCAGTCAGTTGCAAAAGTATAAACATTTTCATTGTTTCTCTCAGAAATATGTGAAAATAAAATGGGTTGTGAGTTGCATGTTGCATGATCCTGTCCTTCTCTCTCTTGTCACTAGGTGACCATCGTTGAGAAAGCCGATAGCTCCAACGTCCTTCCCAGCCCCCTGTCAATCAGCACCAAAAACAAAATGACCTTCCTCTTTGCCAACCTCAAAGACCGGGACTTCCTGGTGCAGAGGATCTCGGACTTCCTTCAGCAGACCTCCTCCAAAATCTACTTTGAGCGGGAAATCACAGGCAGCCTCAGCAGCTCAGACGACGAGGTGGGAACAACCCTGTTAGTTTGCATGTGTATATGTGACCCCTACTGGCAAAATGAGTCACAATCAGCACATTTTCCAAAAATGACTTATTTTTGTTTTCACATTCTCTATTAAAAAAACCTTCAAAATGATGTATGATTTGTTGGAATCAGACAAAAAAATGACTGAGTTGCACCTGTTTGAAGTCGATTAAGTCAATTTTGAGAAAAATCGAGTCTGAAGGTCACAAAACAAAATCACCTAGCAACCATCCCTTTAAAATCCCTGGTAATAACACCAAATTTGGCACACACCAAGTCAAAACCAAATATCTATAGGATGTATATTGATTTTAACATTTTATTTAACAGACAGCCTATATTCAGACCTACTGTACCGCACATATGTCACATATCAGATGATTTTCCCCAACAGTTAACCAAACATTTATTTAAGACATAACAGATACTGTTTGCGTGAACACTCGTAAAGACAGATATTTTGAAATACTGTTATTCTGTGTGTATCGCGGGATCGCGGGCTGTCTGAGAGCCTTTGTGCGCACGCTTCGGATCTGTCAATCAGAGTGAGTAAGATCGTTTTTTTTACATCAGCATGAGTTTGAAAATCACATTTCATTGGTTCAGACTCATGCCATCGAGAATTCGAATTACACAAAGTTGTAATACTGCGCTTTACACAATACCAAACCTGTGCTGAGGGAAAGCGCGAAAAGTGAGCAGAGAAAAGTTCATGGACAAAGGAAAGGTACTCCTCTCAGAAAACACACACTTTTAGATGTTTTATAGCTATTTGGAGCATTGGGATCGCTAGACAAGGGCTTAATGAACAAATTTGTGAGAACCTCAAAATCGACTACATTTTAAATTTTTCACTTGTTTTGCCTGTAGCTCGAAATCAGTTCAGACTCCTTTTACCAGCACGGGTCACACATATATGTATATATGTATATGTAAATGTGTATCTAGAGATGCTCTGTGTAATGCTGTCCTCTGTGTGCAGGTGTACTCGCAGCAGGGCAGTGTCCTGTCGTGTAGTCCTCAGTGCAGCGCTCTCGGCTCGGAGGGAGAGAGTGAGAGGCAGTTCAATCTCAATGATAGCAGGGTTCCCACCGCCACACAAGCCCTGATGACCATGTACCGCCGGCGCTCCCCGGAGGAGTTCAACCCCAAACTGGTACAACACCCTCATTTACGCTTTTTTTCTCCTTAATTGTGTCACTTTTTACTGATAGGACTACGGAAGAAGCCTGGTTCTATAGAGGGTTAAGCAGGGGCAAGCGTAGTTTCAGCCGTCACGCCCACGGACCGTTGGATAAACGTTTGATGCATAAAGTCACAAAAAAAGGAAACGGTTCTGGGGTTTTGAAGTCGTCATCTGATTGGCTGAATTCTACAGGACTTCCTGGAAACGTGTGTCACGTTCTTTAATGGTCCGCTGGAAACCAAGCCACTGTGATGCCAAACCCCCTCATGGAAAAAAACAGCTGTCGTGTTTACAACTCAGGCCCTGTTTACTCCTGGTATTAAGATGTTTTTTGGTCGATCGGGTCACAAGGAGACGAGGGAGACACATTCCCGTTCACTCCTGGTGTTTTAATCCGTCTCTTTTGTCCACTTTCAAACACTTCTGTCCTGATTTCTTCGAGAGGAGGGTCTATGGGCGGGTAAATGTGTGTGTTTTCAGATCTTTCAATCTAATGGACAAAATAATCTTGTGCAATTTACATAAGAACACGACCGAAGGCGAAGGAAAACATATGGAGAGCAGCAGCTTTAATTTCTGCTCTGATAGACGATAGTGATTTTTACCATGTTCAGGAGCTGCTTTTGCTCCTAAAATACCCTTAAATCACTGCGTAGAACAACAGGAATATTCTAAAAATACACCAATGTTAAGTAAATAGTTAGGTTTCTAACTTTACATTTATGAGTAGCATTATTTGTTTGAGTAAACTATTCTTCTTTGAAGTTACGTAGTTCTTTAGCTTAATTACGGGGTGTTTGGTGCTTTAGCATATAAAGAGGCAACCTCATCCACTTAGAATTCAAAGCCTGAAGTTAGATACATGTTATATTGTGTTTGTTGTGGTTAAAGCAGATGCTTCAGTAGGAAACACAAAGGAAGTGCAACTCATGAGAAGACAAGTTTGTTCTGTTTGCTGACCTGAAACAAATTACCTGAAAAACCTGCTGATTCAAGTCATTTACTTTCAAACTAGTTATGCATTCAGAGAAGTATTTAAGTGATTCTGCTCACAAGCTTTCATATACATTAAATGCACCAAATTTCAGAATCGAAAGCTAATGTTGTTCACGGCTCACTGGCTTCGCTTCTTTGTTCAAGTCAGAGTCTCCGCCATCAGCACTTCTGAAGTTGAAGTCTGTGCAGCAGTGATGAGATGCTCTCTTTAATCACTTGTTTTCAGGCTAAAGAGTTTCTGAAGGAGCAGGCCTGGAAGAATCACTTCACCGAATACGGCCAGGGAGTGTGTATGTACCGCACGGAGAAGACCAAAGAGCTAGTGCTGCAGGGCATCCCGGAGAACATGAGAGGAGAGCTGTGGCTCCTGTTTTCTGGTGAGTCAAACGTCCCACACGGACAACAGGGAAAAAAACTGATCCGAATGCAAGCAATAAAATGCAACTAACCAGGGGTGCTTTTCCCAAAGCCAATTATGGTCACAAGTTCTGTCGTTACCAATAGAGCTCAATGGAACTTGCGACCATAGTTGGCTAACGATGCTTTTGGGAAACACACCCCAGATAATCAAGCACATTTAGGGCACCAAAATAAACACATTTTACATATATGCATTTGCTTTTATCCACAGTGACTTAACAAAAGACGAACAAAAGCAATTTGTCAAAGAGCAAACAATATTCGTAATTTACATCTGTCTGCTCATATCATTTGTTGTTGACGTCAAAGAGTCTGTCAAAATATTTTGGTAACACTTTATATTACGACCCGCAAACAACTGCGTAAGTAGGGCTGAAACGATTCCTCGAGTTACTCGAGTTACTCGATTACAAAAATTCCACGAGGCAAAAACTCTGCCTCGAAGCCTCGTTAAATTCCTATGACGCGCACTATACGCGGATCTATACTATAGTGCGTGATACATTTTAAATTTATTTGGCGCGATGGCGGAGAGTAAAGATGTCCATAAACGGCAGAGAATGTCTAAAGTTTGGGATCATTACATACTTAAAAAGGAAGAGAACAAGGTGCAATGTGTCTACTGCAAAGTAGACCTGGCATACCACAACAGTAGGACAATGAATCAGCATCTGAACCGAAAACATCCACTCCATGCTCTCACCAAGCGTCGCTGAAACAAGGTAACCTAATGGTGTGTTCACACCGAACGCGAATAGAGCGTCAAATACGCGCCTATCGCGTCTGCTTGAACATTCGCTCGAGTTCAAAATTTTCAACGTGCGCGGAAGATTCGGCGCGAATGATGCGTCTATTCGCGTCTTTGCATTGACTTTGTATGTAATCTACTCGCGTAAATAATTAAATTTGCGTTCGGTGTGTGAACCCCTTCACTCACACACACGCATACACCCGCGTCTCTCTCACGCGCCAGTCAGATCAATTGCGCAATGCATCATTATGCTTAAACTTTTATGTAGCCACGCAACAATATTTCAGCATGCATTCACTGTATACACCGCGACGTGATGGAGGAACAAATATTGTGTTGCAGTCTTTGCGAGACCTTGTTTGTATGTCACGTCTTCCAAATAGTTACAGACAACAACAAAAAATGAAATTCCCCAGCCTGCTTCTCCAAATCCACTCATACTTTCGGGGAAGACATGTTAATCTGCTACCAAAGTAATTGAGCATATAACATTGTTGCCACTTATACGAAATGGGTAAAAATAGCAGTAAATAGGCTTCGTTTTGGAGCCAAATGTTGGAGTTGGAATAAATACCAGTTTTTTTTTTTTTTTTTTTTTTTTTTTTTTTTTTTGAGAAATAAAAGCCAAATGCTTGATCATTTTACAGCCACATCATTTTCGTTATGCATTATTTGTTTTGGTTGTTTAAAAATTCACACAAAAAAATTATCCGATTACTCGATTAATCGATCGATTAAGTGCTAGATTAATCGATTACAAAAAGAATCGATAGCTGCAGCCCTATGCGTAAGTAAACCGAAATTACGGTGTACGTTTATGTAATTATAGTGTACCTCCGTGTAGGTATAAGGGAACAATATGTTAAGTTTTGGGTAATAAAGGGGTACAAAAAAGGGGTACATAATACAAAAAACATTTTTGTATTATGCAATAAACAGTAACCAGGACACCCCTTCATGTCCCTTGTGAAATCTGGGTCGTGAAGCAAAACCAGCCACTGCAGTAGATATTTGTATTCAATAACAACCTGGACATGTTTAAAGGTGTTTGCTCTGTTTTATACACACACACGCGCACGCACTCACGCACACACACACACACACACACACACACACACACACACACACTGTTTTGTTGTGGTTATCTCGTGGTGCAGTGCATGTACCTGTTTGTATTTTACCCTGCTTCCTGTTTGTAGATTTGAGTACCTTATTCGTTTCGAGTCGAGTTTTATAGGCCAGTGCAGAAACTGAAACCCACGACCGCACCAGCAAACAATCTTGCTGCCTTGTGTTTCTTCAGTTTCGTGTAATAGCAGGGGGAAACAACAAGTTTTTGAAATCTAGTAGCTCAGCTACTGTTAAAGTAACACCAAGTAACTTTTCCTCTTCGGTCGCCCTACTGGTTGGAAACGAAATTGTCCATTACCGCTGTCGTAAATAATTTAGCCTACCGCCGAAAGCTCGCTTGCTGTTTACCCAGCACCGGCTTTAGAATGAACGATGCCCACAGACAAGGTAGAGTATGTTACATGATTTCATGAAAGGATGATGTATTGCGACATCAGAAATGAAGAAAAACGAAATAATGACTATTGTAGCGCTTGACGTAAAGCAGACGAATTTTGTAGTTATTTTTGTGGTCGGGTTACTACCCGAACCCCGAAGTTACATAGTGCCAGTAAAAGCGATACAGACCCCTTCAGGCGATGGCAGAAGTGCCTTTCACCCTGATACGACTTGATGAACCACTGATAAGATTTTGGAAACATTATTTTAAGGTAAACAATGTTACATAGTGTTGCTTTAAATTACCCTTTTGAACAAGTAGTTCACTACACAAGCTACTCACTACTCAGCTTCAGTACATTCATAAGTACATGGTATTTTCAGGGCGTTTTTTCAGTAATAGTTTTGGTGATGATTGACACATTTTGTTGGTAACATAAAAAAAAGCTGTTCAAAATGGTGAATACAATTTATAATCGTAATTTTTGCCTAATGCACTATAGTTATAACAAACGTTGGTGTAATTTATACATTTTGAACTGTAGTTAACCAAACGGCTCATGTGGAAATGCAGAAGCAAGTTTCATGTCAGTACATCAGAGCATTGCAAAGATACAGCATCACTTCCTGTATTACAATCACCACTATTAAACTCATTGATGCATTTCATGCAAACTGTTTAGTATATCAAGAACTTTTAATCACTTTTGACTAGCATGGCCAAACAATAAAACTAGCAGAAAATGTAGTTTATTTATATAGTGTATCACATATTAAATATTTTTAAATATATATTTTATATGAAATAAATTTTAATAAAAATATTATGATATTTTAAAACAAGAATGAATCAAATATTTTAAAATGTTTTGTCACTAGCGAAAGGTTAGATTCAGCAATGTCTAGAATGCATGTTTTTAAAAAAGAAGTCTAAACAGGAAAGATTTTTGTATCTGTCAAATATCAAATTGTAATTTTGGAGTTTAACTTTATTGTACCTGTAAATTATTGCATAATACATGCATACAAAAGTAGACTTGAATTGAATTAATGTAGAATTGAATTGAATTAAAGTAGAGTTGAATTAAATTGAAATAAAATAACCAGTAAAATTAGACTCATCATGACCTTATAAAATGATTTTGTTCCAATAGTGTTTTGTATTTAAAAAAAATTATTAGCTAAATGATTTGTGGAATTTTGAGTGTGTGTATTGTTGTGTGCAGGGGCGATTAATGAGATGGCCACTCATCCTGGTTATTACGAGGATCTGGTGGAGAAGTCGATGGGGAAATATAATCTGGCCACAGAGGAGATCGAGCGAGACCTTCACCGGTCTCTCCCGGAGCATCCGGCCTTCCAGAACGAGATGGGCATCGCTGCCTTGCGTCGAGTCCTCACTGCGTACGCCTTTCGCAACCCCAACATCGGCTACTGCCAGGTATGATGCACATCTCCACAGCTTTCACAACACAAACTCACACACACACACACAGAGCATGGTCATAACGCCAGCTCGTCTTCCTCCACAGGCCATGAACATCGTGACCTCCGTCCTGCTGCTGTACGCTAAAGAAGAAGAGGCCTTCTGGCTCCTGGTGGCCTTGTGTGAGCGGATGCTTCCCGATTACTACAACACCAGAGTCGTAGGTGAGCTCCAGGATCCTCCAGCCTCTCAGCCACTAGGGCTGCACGATTAATCGCTATGAAACCGCACGCGATGTGGAAAAAGCTGCGATTTATTTTATGTGCACCTTGTCAGTGCAGCGGCTGATCGGTAGTAAATGCTGCTCCATCTGAACACCAGAGGGCGTCTCACACACACACACACACACACACACACACACACACACACACACACACACACACAAACACACACACACACACACACACACACACACACACACACACACACACACACACACACACACACACACACACACACACACAAACACACACACACATATTCACCAAATATGCCCTGTAGAAGAACAATAACAAGCATCGTTCCTGGAAATCCCTGAATCGAAGTAGCTGAATAAACAGAAGATTGAAACACGTTGATTAATTAAACATGACTAATAAACACACGACTGCCTTATTCTGTGTAAGAAGCCACATCATCTCACTGAAGGATGAGCTCAACTGTCGTTATGAAGTGAGTTTGGAGTAAAAGCATGTTCAAACGGCTCGGATACAAGAAGATCTGACAGCACTTAAAGTGTGTGTGTGTGTGTGTGTGTGTATCTCAGGTGCTTTGGTGGACCAGGGTGTGTTCGAGGAGCTGGCTCACGTCTACGTTCCTCAGCTGTACGACTGCATGCAGGCGCTGGGCGTCATCTCCACCATCTCTCTCTCCTGGTTCCTCACACTCTTCCTGTCCGTCATGCCCTTCGAGAGCGCCGTGGTGGTGGTCGACTGCTTCTTCTACGAGGGCATCAAGGTCATCTTCCAGCTGGCTCTGTCCGTGCTCAACGCCAACATCCATCAGCTGCTGGACTGTAAAGATGACGGGGAAGCCATGACCATCCTGGGCAGGTAGGACAACCGCATACTACTGAGTATGTGTAGTATACAGCATAATGAGTACGTTTAGTGTGCCACCTAGTAAGTGTTTGGCATATGTACTGTACTGCAAAGTGATTATTTGCTGCATGCATACTACATAGAGTATACACTATACTGCAAATTTAGTGTATGTAGCTGTTGTGTTCACTTAATAATGTTGATTGGAAAATGCCCACTAGAGGGAGTTGATGTATTATGTGGGGAACTGGTATGCATGTAAAAGGGGTAGAGAAAGTTGTTTTTTTGGTACATGCAATGCTAGTAAAGAGACATGTGATGCTAGTAAAGAGACATGTGAGTTACCTGAATGTGATCTCTTGATTTACAGCATGTGACTATACAACAGTAGTGTGCAATGTAGTGAGTAAAAATAGTCTATAAGCAAAGTTTTAGTATACTGCAATATTATTATATGCTGCATATACACTATTTAGCATATTTAGTATTTGCAGCATACTATATAGTGAGTATAAATATTGTCTATAAGCAAAGTTTGTTTGTATACTGCAAACATATATGCTGCATACTACATGGAATATACACTCTACTGCAAATTTAGTGTATGTATGTAGCGTAGTACAGGAGTATAAATATAGTCTATAAGCAAAGTTTGCTTGTATATGCTGCATACTACATAGTATGCAATTTGCATAGTACAAGAAATTTGCAGTATAGTGTATATTCTATGTAATGTGTGTGAATATGTATTTTATAAGCCCAGTTTGTGTGTTGTGTGCTGCAAAGTGATCATATGCTGCATACTAGAGTATACAGTATACTGCAGATTTAGTGTATGCAGCACACTATGTAATTAGTCTGTAAGCAAAGTCGTTATACTGTACAAATTACAAAGTACACTGTATATACTGTCAGTTAAGTTTGTATTGTATTACATAGTAGTGAGTACATATTGCCTGTAAACTAAGTGTATGTTGTGCTGCAAATAATTATACACTAAGCTGCATATTACACTGATTATACACTATACTGCACATTTGGTGTATGTAGTGTACTACGTAGTGAGTCTATAAACAAATGTATTAAATTATGTTCATACAAAGTGATTATGTGCTGCATGCTACATAGAGTACACAGTACAGTTACGGTGTACTCAGTATACATAGTCTATAAGCAAATTCAGCGTTTGTGTGCAGCAGAGTGAGTATTGTATGTAGTATGCTGCATAATGAGTGTATGTTGTGGTGCAATGATTATATGCTGCATACTGCATAGTGAGTGTACAGTATACTACAAGTTGACTATAAATGTAGTACAATATGTTTGTAGCATAGCGAGCTACATTTATAGTATGCTGACACAAACGATGTGTGTGTGTTGTAGGTATCTGGACAGTGTGACCAATAAGGACAGCACCCTTCCTCCGATCCCTCATCTTCACTCTCTCCTGACGGATAACGGCGAGCCTCATCCTGAGGTGGACATCTTTAAACTCGTGCGCTGCTCGTATGAGGTTCGTTCATCTGAAGTGTCTCCTTGTTCTGTCTTTTTACTAATAGCATGGTGATCTATATATTACAGGGCTCACCGGCTTAAAGTGTGTTCATGTGTTCTTCTGTCTGTGTCATATTTCACGTTTGCTCATTTTCACTGTCATCGGCAGAAGTTCGGCTCCATCCGGGCGGATGTGATCGAGCAGATGCGTTTCAAACAGAGACTGAGAGTGATCCAGGCTATTGAAGACACCACCAAACGCAATGTGGTAATCTGACACTCTCCATACTGACTCCATCAGTGGATCTGTGACTTTCAGTTTTAATGAAGCACTGCACACTCGTTCATGTTTGCCTAATCCGCTGGTTTTCCAGGTGCGGACCATCGTGACGGAGACGCCCTTCAGCATTGATGAGTTGGAGGAGCTCTACACACTCTTTAAGGTCAGTCACATGACAAGGCCATGAGCCGACTCCAGCAACATGAGTGTGTCAACTCAAGTCACCTTTATTAGATTCGTTGTAAAGATCATCAGTTATTAAATTAGTTCAACTATAAGCGGTTCTGTAGAAAACTCAGTTCAGTTCTCATCCAATAGTGTCAGTGCAGTCAAATCAGTAAAGGTCCTTACACACCGAGTCCAAAATGTTCTCACGTTAAAAAATAAATACGACCTCACGTTGTGTCAATCAGGTGTACACACTTTAAATTTAAATTTATGCATTTTTCGCATCCATTGCAAGCATTTTGAGAGGTGTTTTGACAATTCAGAGCCACCGTACAAGCGAACGCCAAAATCCTGATCTGTTCAGGATCAGTTGGTTCACGGAAATTGCTGGTCTTAATGACATGGATATAGGTCCCATGACATGGATTATTTTATTATTTTATACTGTTTCCTGGTTTGCCTTATGATATTAGAATATTTTTTAGATCATAAACTGTAATAATTTAGAAATAAAAGGGTTTTTTCCTAGCCTGATTTTAGCCTCTGATTTGAACACTCGTGTCTGCTGTGAGATTCAGTGTAGCCGGCCACTGCTGTGATTGGCTGACATGCGTGCATATGAAATGGCTAGAAATTTTTTTATTTAGCAAGTTTTACTATTACAGCTATTATACGTTTTTACTATCGGGATTATCGAATCGTGAGAAGTTTTTAAAGTAGCCTATTTAGACCTATTCCCATCACATAAAGGTTGCAGTGATGATTGAGCAGATGACACACTGTTGATCGCGTGAATAAAGACCTTATCTTTACAACGCAGTTTCTGCACTCTCACTAATGCTTTCACTAGTGCAAACATGATGTAAATACAGTAAGAGCTTCGTTGTGCAGTGTAACAGCGTCATTGATTTCATAACGAGTTTTGGCAAGTATCCAGATAAACTCGCGCTGTGTGATTGACAGCTTGGGCGATTGGAAAGGGATTGTTCTTTGACCGCTTTCTAATTTTAATCACAGTTTAAATCCGATTATTTTCATCCTACTAAGAGAAAAGATGTGAAGTTGACATTTTAGTCACTGGCTTGATTTACTGATTCATAAACAGTATTGAACGATTTTGAGAGAAAGAATACCTATCTGAACTTGAACAATTACACATCAGAAATTCACATAACCCTCTTCAGAGCTTTCATTTTCTCAAAGGCAGAGAAAGATAGCCAAAGCTCGGTTTACACCGATTTAAATTTTTAGACACTGGGGGATCATATACAGGTTAGGGGAACTCATATTAATGTAAAAATTTCATGTCATGGGACCTTTCATATGTGGCTCCAGTATCGCTGGCAAAGCATCAAACTGAGCCATTGACATCCTGAAGTAAACTTTGGATGGATTGGATGGACCCAATTATTTTTTTTCTCTTTTTATTAAGTGAGAGGACAACAAAATCATCCTCACTGCTTGAAAGACTCCATTTTGCATTGGTTTGCAAAAAAATTTCAGCAACGTATAAATGAATTCGCATCGGACTCAGTGTGCAAGGTCTCTGTGCGTGACGAATTTTTAGGATGACGAATACGGAAAAAAAAAATTCTGACTCGGCTTGCAAGGACCTTTATGTTGTTGAATATTAAGTGTCCCAGACTAAGCAAGCCAGAGGCGAGAGTGCCAAGGAACCCAAACTCCATCAGGTGAGAGAATGGAGGAAAAAACCTTGTGAGAAACCAGGCTGGCGAACGAACATGGTGTGATTATGATTCAGGGAGTTAAAATTCAGATCAGGATCGGTAGCATTTGAATATTCATCCGGTTCCTTTTGCTTGAAGATCGGATTCATCACGCCGGTACGGAGCCGAAGCTGGTCATAGTGTCTGTGTGGAGGACTTGTCTGGTTCTTGTGGTCTGAGTTGTGGTCGTGTCTAGGTGATCTGGATACGGACCGGATCCGGCTGATACGGTAACCTCGGGATACGCAGAGAGACTAATATTAGCGTAGATGCATGGGCGTAATTTCCTATGGGGACAGGGGGGACATGTCCCCCCCACTTTTCAAAATCCCGTTTGTGTCCCCCCCACATTCAAGTTCGTTTATGATTTTTTTAACCGCACGCCGTCATCGCCCTGGAGGAGCAGAATATAGCCTGTGCCGATGCGCGCGTCCGCATCCAGGTACGCCGCGTCCACACCATAGTCCACACTCTAAAAAGAGCTCGCTGAAAGTTCTAATGAGCAGGTATAAAAGAGAACTGGATTCTGGCGCGCTGTCTGTGTGTCGTGTGCGTGTGCGTCAGGACTCAGGACATTCACAGACAGCGCGCCAGAATCCAGTTCTCTTTCGCACTTGAATAATAATAATACACACATTTATTCCAAAATTTCCGTTTTGTCAATTGTATCCTCACAAGAACAGTCTTAAATGAGTTAAATAAAACCTTAAATGAAAGTCAAGCGTAAATGAGAAAATTAAATGGGTAAGATCCTGTCATCAGCGATAGATCTTAAAGGGACAGCAGCCAATTCTGTCTGTTAGTAAAGTTAACCAAAGAACAAAGGGGAACAGAGCAAATTACTCACCGATCTTGTCTAAAGAACGTTGTAGATTTAATAAGGATTAATCTATATTTAATTTAATGTATGCAGTGCAGACTATTTTATAACCTTATTCAATTTCTGTATATTTCGTACCTGTTAGACATGAAGGGCACAGGTAAATATGACATTTATTATGGGTTTAAGTGAAGATTGTTTAAAGTTTACTTAAATTTAAAGTTGTTATATTTTGAAGCCTAATAAATGTTTCAAATTTGGGGGAGGGTGGGGGGGGGTCATTTTCATCAAGACGTCAGTAGCTATATTAATATCATTGAAACTGGCCTTCATTCATAAAAAGATGCTATTAAACAATTATTTAAAATATACTATATGTAGTTTTTACATTACAGTGGAAATTGGGTCTCACATGATTTCAATTTTATTAACACACAAAACATTAATGGTGAACATTTTTGACTTTATAAAATTATTACCTCAAGTCTTGGCAATCGGCCCCTATTAAACAAAAAACTAAAATCTTTTGTTTAATAACACTTTATTTTGATGGTCCCTTTTGAACATTCTGGTGACTATAAGTAACTTTGCAACTACATGTCAACTAACTGTCATGAGTATTAGTCTGCCTAATATCTGATAACTTTATTGTGATGATCCTCCAACAGACAGTCTACTGACTATAAGTAACTATGCAACTACATGTCAACTTATTCTAACCCTAACCCTACCAATCTACTAATACTCTACTAATACTCTCTAATGAGAGTTAGTAGACATGTAGGTGCAACGTTAGTTTATAGTCAACAGAATGTGTTAAAAGGACCATCCAAATTTTTGTTATACATAGTTTAGTAGCCTACTTTTATTTTTGGCAGAATTTATCATTATAATCAACTTAATTATTTCCTGGATTTTGTATCACCATAGTACCATAGTCCCTAAATGTATGTAAATTCAGGGAATGGGATTCAGATCGGGAAAAAAAAAATCCCCCATTTTGTGTCCCCCCCACTTCTCAAACCCAAGTTACACCCTTGCGTAGATGCCTCTCTTCTTACGATGTAACAAGGGTGTTCTCCTAATTTATGCAGCCTAATAATCCAGATGTGAATATAGAAATGTGATGGTGTTCTGTGTATGCCAGTTTGAAGATATGTGTTTTTGAAGAGTGTGTCTG
Source organism: Chrosomus eos (assembly GCA_036326025.1). Taxonomy (NCBI): domain Eukaryota; kingdom Metazoa; phylum Chordata; class Actinopteri; order Cypriniformes; family Leuciscidae; genus Chrosomus; species Chrosomus eos. The sequence continues at coordinate 5,892,113 of CM070819.1, read as the reverse complement.
CTTCCCGAACAAGGCTAGGAAGACTTGTCTTAGTGGTTTAAGATAATGACTCCTTATATGGGCTGATGGGTGGATGGAGTGAGTGTGTGAATATATTGCAGATGGATTACTTTTTTTTATTAGAGAGTCGTTTATCTTCCCCTTTAGCTGATCTTCAGGACATTCATTAGCTCGCAATGGCAAGAGTTTTCCCGTTTCTGGATCAAAGCCATTTATGTCCCAAGTTTCTTGCTCATTTAAAGGAATAATTGTGGTTATTAATCAGAGGATGCTTTGCATATGGAAATGCATGAAAAGTCACATAAAACAGTTTTTTCAACAAATGATGCCACCTAGCTGGAGTTAAAATAAATAACAATTATATTTACTTTATAACAATAATTATTAAATAATTTTTAATTAAAAAAAATGTAAATGTATTACTAAACATGTGATATTTTTATTATTATTTAATGGTCCTTGCTAAATAATTTTATATGATCATCCTCATTATGATGTACTTTATAATAATAATTAATAAATCAATATTCATTTAATATAACAATTTAAAAAATCTTATTATATGTGCTGTTTTTAGCCTTTTTATTTTTTTATTGTTGTATTGAGTTTATTTTGGTCATATTTAGTGACGCTTGATAACTAATTTTAATAAACCCCTAACCCTAAATGTTGAACTTAGTTACAGTGTGCATGTAACTCATGTGTAACGACTCTAATCACACAGTTTGTTAAGAAGACTATTTTATTATTCAGATGATGAAGCACATTAACACCATTGCAGGTGCATTCAGGTGTTAATGTATAAAAACAAGTGTTCCATATCCACTGACTTTATAACAGAGTTTCATGACCTGTGTGTGTGTGTGTTTACCACCTTTAGGCTGAGCATCTGACCAGCTGTTACTGGGGCAGCACCAGCAACCCCATGAGCCGCCACGACCCGAGCCTGCCGTACCTGGAGCAGTACCGCATCGATCTGGAGCAGTTCAAGGGCCTGTTTGCTCTGCTGTTCCCCTGGGCCTGCGGCTCACACACCGACGACCTGGCCCTGCGGTTCTTCCGTCTGCTAGACCACAACGCAGACGCGCTCATCAACTTCAGAGAGTTCATCAGCGGCTTGAGTGAGTGTCTTCAATCAGGGAATCAGATTTTTCCTTAAAGTCAGCATGAAACGGAAGTTGCGGTAGTCTTTTCTTCCCTATTGTGACGTATATCCGAGTGAAACGGCTTCTCGAACAAGAACAAATGTAGGGCGGGGCTTGATTTTGTCTATTGGGAATTGATTGGATGGTTGTGGTTTGCTATTGCTGTGATGTCATGTGAGTGACAGGTTGGCCCGCCCTCATGCCAGTAAACGCATCATCAGAGAAGAGAGGAGATGATGCTGCAAGAGAGAGGGGGAAGTTATTTTGATGAAAAATAATGAGTCACATGAACTTAAAAAAATAATGATGCGCAAGGATAAAATATTTATAATAAATACTGCAATATTCCATTAAAACATAAGAACTGTCAATTTTGATTTCATGGTGTCTTTAAATCCTTTTCCATAAAAGTTTGATGTACTATGAAAGCTTACATTTAGAAGTCAAAACATCCAAGTCAGAAAATTGTATTATGTAATGTGCAGAAAATATGTAAGTGGACCTCGGTGTAAAAAATAATAATATTAATGAAAATGAATTCTAATTGTTTAATTATTTAATATAACAATTAAAATTATTATTATTAATATAAATGCAATTTTATTTGTTTAGTTTTTTTGTAAATGCTTAATCTAGCTAAATAATTGTAACCTGACTCCGCCAGATGGATTTGCTCCGCATATCCATCTGGAAACCTTCCGTTGAAGTAGTTTTGGTAAGGGGCGAAAATACTGGTTAGCTGATTGGCCTATGTTGGTGATAGACGGGCCAAATCAACCAATCAGATCAACGAAGCATATGACGTACTAACAGTCAAGTCAAGTCAAGTCAAATATATTTATATAGCGCTTTTCACAATACAGATTGTATCAAAGCTGCTTTACAGTATCAATCAAAACAACTCAACAATGTTTGTTTATTACTGGACATCCAAAAAGGACATCCAAGTTTGGTAGAGCTGATCAATGGTATGATTGTTTAATTAATTTGAATATCCCCAACTGAGCAAGCCAAAGGCAACAGTGGCAAGGAACCGAAAAACTCCATCAAGTGACCCAATGGTGTCCTAAAACTCCATCAGATCACCCAATGGAGAAAAAAAAACCTTGGGAGAACCCAGGCTCAGTCGGGGCCAGTTCTCCTCTGGCGAACGTTCTCCTAACAGAACGACGACGAAAACACAACCACAAGCCAGGCTACTCTTGCTGCTGCAGGTAAAGGCTCGTTAGCTCAGCAAATAAGCAACATGTCGGCAAAGGATTTGCCGTTTATGTAACTACAATTTACAAATAACTGAAGCCGCCATGTTCTTTAGACTGAACTGTTGCGCTTCTCGTTGCGTCACACCTCAACCCGGCTCAAAGCCAACGCTGATTGGACGTTCGTTTGGTGAACTGCTCCCAAATTTTCTTTAACGGAAAGTATCCAGACTGATCTGCGAGTGAAACATTGAAAGCTCGCGAGATCAGGATGGTCTCACGAGGCTAAAATAATTGATAATTATTAAAATAAATGTTTTGATTTTAGATGATTTTGATTATATTTAATGATCCTTGCTGAATCATTTTAAATTATTATGAACATAAATGTTATGATTTTTATTTACTTTTTATTTTAATGTGATGATTTTGGTTATATTTAGTGCTGGTTGTTAAATAAAAAATGAAATTATATGATTTGATTTAAATATGTTTAAAAAAACTGAAGTGCATCGGGTTGATTGTTTTTGAGCACATATAAAATGCTTAACTTGACAGTTTGGTTTGTGTTGCAGGTGTCCTGTGTCACGGTGACCTGACGGAAAAACTCAAATTTCTCTACAAGATTCACGTTATTCCAGGTAGGCGAGAAAGAATATGTGGGTTTAAATAAGAAAATGATTTTTTTATCATTACGCTGGTATTTATTAAAGTTCAAACTGGTTCATTGATTATTTTCAGCATTTGTTTCCCTTTGCACACATGCATATAATACGTGTGGCAACTGTGCGATTAGTCGGGAGGAAACATGAATAAAAAGCAGAAATGAAAGTGAAGTCGGATGTTTTGCTCTTTCTTCATATTGCACGCTTGAGTTGTTATGCACTGCGTTAGTGGTGAATCTCATGAAATCTGTCACGAATTATATCAGGGTCATATTTAACCCCCAAATCAAAAGAATAAGATATTAAATTCTCTTTAAAGAGGATTCAAGATACTGAAAATGTAAGATACTTTATCATGTCATCCTTGACAAAATACTTTTTTGTGAAAGAAAATCTTAAACTTGATCGAAATGTTACGGAAGTGCTTTTATAAGCCTAATTATAATATCCATTTACTCTTCAGGAGATGTTCAGGGTCTTTTCTTTTTTAGGATATAATATAATATATTCAAAGATTAAATGTAACCTATCAAGTCACCTTTATTTATATAGCGCTTTATACAATTCTGATTGTTTTAGTGAAACAGTGATAACAGGAAAATGATAGATTCAGTTCAGTGTTGATTCAATTCTGTTGTAAAGATCATCAATTATTAAATTAGTTAATTTTATCTATATAGCAGTTCTGTAAAAAATTGTCATCGTCCAGCTCAGTTCAGTTCTCATAGACAGCGTCAATACAGTCAGATCAATAATGTTCAATATTAATATATTTTGTAGTGCTTGGCAACGATTAATCGCTATTAATCGCATCCAAAATAAAATTTTGTGTTTACATAATATATGTGTACACTGTGTATAATTATTTTGTATATATAAATAGACACATATGCATGTATATATTTAAGAAATATTTGCATGTATATATATTTATACATCATTTATATAATATATCAATATTTTATATATAAATAAAAAAAATCTTATTTTTTATATGTATATATATATATATATAAATAATATATATATATATATAGTAAACACATTTATGTGTGTGTATTAATATATAAAAAATAATTATATACAGTACACACATATATTAAGTAAACACAAACTTTTATTTTGGATGCGATTAATCATTGTCCAGCAGTCATTTTTATATTGTTATCTAAATAGAAATGATTTGTATCGAGCCGTATACTGAATATGCAGTGTTTGTTGTTGTCAGAGCTGCACCATGAGCAGGAGGAGCCGGACTCGGCCTGTGAAGCCACGCAGTATTTCTTCGAGGACATCACCCCCGAAACCTCCAGCGGTACTGACCATATCTCACTTGCTCGTTCACTCACTCACTCACTCACTCACTCACTCACTCGCGCTCACTCACTCACTCACTCACTCACTCACTCACTCACTCACTCACTCGCGCTCACCCGCTCACTCACGCACTCACTCACTCACTCACTCACTCACTCACTCGCGCTCACACCCGCTCACTCACTCACTCGCACTCACTCGCTCACTCACTCACCCACTCACTCGCGCTCACCATCGCTCACTCGCACTCACTCGCTCCACTCCCTCACTCACTCACGTACTCACTCACTCACGCACTCTCTCACTCGCAATCACGCACTCACTCTCTCACTCGCTCACTCACTCACTCGCACTCACTCGCTCACCACTCGCACTCACTCGCTCACATCCCTCGCTCGCATCACTCACTCACGCACTCACTCACTCACTCACGCACTCACTTACTCGCTCACGCACTCACTCACTCACTCACTCGCACTCACTCGCTCACCTCCCTCACTCACTCACGCACTCTCTCACTCGCAATCACGCACTCACTCACTCTCTCACTCGCTCACTCACTCACTCACGCACTCACTCACTCACTCGCTCACTCATCACTCACTCACGCACTCACTCACGCACTCACTCGCGCACTCACTCACTCACTCCGCCCTCACTCACTCACTCACTCGCACTCGCTCACTCACTCTCCACTCGCTCACTCACTCTCACTCGCTCACTCACTCTCACTCGCTCACTCACTCTCACCTCGCTCACTCACTCGCTCACCGCACTCACGCACTCACTCACTCACATCGCTCACATCACTCTCACTCACTCACTCACTCACTCCTCGCTCACTCTCACTCACTCTCACCTCGCTCACTCACATCGCTCACTCACTCACTCCTCACTCGCTCACTACGCTCACTCACTCTCACTCATCCTCGCTCACTCACTCCCACTCACTCACTCACTCACTCACTCACACTCACTCACTCACTCACTCACTCTCGCACTCACTCTCTCACTCACTCACTCTCGCACTCGCTCACTCACTCGCTCACACTCGCTCACTCACATCGCTCACTCACGCACTCACTCGCTCACTCACACTCACTCGCTCACTCACTCGCTCACTCACTCGCTCACTCACTCGCTCACCATCATCACTCGCTCACTCACTCACTCGCTCACTCACTCACTCGCACTCACTCACTCTCACTCACTCACTCACTCACTCTCGCACTCACTCACTCTCTCACTCACTCACTCGCTCACTCACTCACTCACTCACTCACTCGCACTCACTCACTCCCGCACTCACTCACTCACTCACTCACTCACTCACTCACTCACTCTCGCACTCACTCACTCACTCGCTCACCACTCGCTCACTCACTCACTCACTCGCACTCACTCACTCGCTCACTCGCACTCACTCACTCGCTCACTCACTCACTCACTCACTCACTCACTCACTCGCACTCACTCACTCACTCGCTCACTCACTCACTCACTCACTCACTCACTCACTCACTCACTCACTCACTCACCATATTAACATGTTGATATGCCTAACACACAAACTGTGATCACTGGCACTGATGCTTTTACCTCTTATGCATAGGACTCGACCCCAAGAACAGAAGTGAGAAGGATGATGGATTTGTCAGGGTCACCTTTAAGAATGATAAAGGTGAGAGAAACATCCTCTCCATTTATACAGATGAAAGTGAATCAGAGTTGACCGATTTTAAATGTGCAGCATGCAGTAAGGCTTCTTCCTGTCTGTGATGTAGCTAAGAAAACACACACCCCAGATTACCGCACGTACCTGCGCCTGTGGAACCAAGAGACCAAAGCTAAGCTGGAGAACATGAAGGATCTGCCCAAACTCAACCAGGTACATCTGGAGACCAGACAAAAGTTACTTAAAGAGCTATTTAAGATACATGCTTTTCCATTCCCAAACAATCAAATCTAATAAACATATTTAAATAAATCTCCTGCGAGACAAGCACATCAGGTTAGTTTATTCACAGGTTAAATGTGACTGTTCTGATGTATATGTTTCTCTTCTGTCTTCAGAGTCAGTTCATCGAGCTGTGCAAGACTCTCTACAACATGTTCAGCGAAGACCCGAGCGAGCAGGAGCTGTATCACGCCACCGCCACGGTCACCAGTCTGCTGTTGGAGATGGGAGAGGTGGGAAAACTCTTCAACTGTCCCAACAAGGACCACGAGGAGGAGGAGGAGGACGACGACGAAGAGGACGACCGCATACCAGTGCGCATGAGCAAGCGAGAGAGAGCGAGACACAAACCTTGCGATGCCGAGATCGACTCCTGCATCACGGGCCCATTAGACATCATCAAACCAGAGGATTCGTCACCCAAAGACACCGGCACATCCTCCGCCATGCTCATCTCAGACGACGAGACCAAAGACGACACGTCCACGTCCTCGTACTCCGTCCTGAGCGCCGGCTCCCACGAGCTTCAGTGCGAGGACATCACGGACGACACGGTTCTCATACGCAACGGTGGGACGCATAGAGGAGCGGTGCATCATGGGAGAGGTGGTCTCCCTCACAGCGCCAGCGTGGATAAGGACTGGGCCATCTCGTTCGAGCAGTTCCTGGCCTCGGTGCTCACAGAACATGCCCTGGTACAGTACTTCGAGAAGCCCGTCGAGATCGCCGCGCGGATTACCAACGCCAAGAACGTTCGCAAGGTGGGACAGCAACACATGTCCGTCAGTGACTATGAGATCTCGCTATCAGGCTAACGTGCTACAAAAAAAAACATTACCCCTCCATTTTACAGATTGTAGTTCATCCAAAAATGTGAATTCCAGCATCATTGACTCACTGTCATGTCCTTCCATGATGGTTTTTCTTCTGGGAAACAGTTATTTAGTGGAAAGTTAATGCTAGTTTTTACCCACACAATGACAGTAAGTGTTAACCAACTCTGTCAAGCTAAAAATTGACTAAAGCACCATAGAAATTTTTAACCTAAATTAAACCTTCATTTTTAGGTGAAATTTCACCTAAAAATTAAAATACTCGCCCTGTCATTTCAAACCCGTAATATTTCCAATCATCTTTGGAGCACAAATGAAGATATTTTTAATGAAATCTGAGAGCTTTCTGTTCCTCCATTGACAGGCTACACAACTTCGTCGCTTCATATAGTTCATAAAGAGATCGTAAAACTAATCCATATGAATCAAGTGGTTTAGTCCCAATTTTCTGAAGAGACTCGATCGCTTCATATGATGAACAGATACAATTTAGATTGAGTTCATGAATATTTATATGTGAATACAAGCCTAAATTCAATCTGTTCCTCATATAAAGCGATCGAATCTTTGAAAATTTGGACTGAACCACTTGATTCATGTGGATTAGTTTTACGATCTCTTTATGAACTTCCTGAAGCGTTAAAGTTGTAGTTACGTAGTCTGTCAATGGAGGTAAAGAAATCGTTAAAATATCATTAAAAAATTATCTTTATTTGTGTTCCGAAGATGAACGAAAGTCTTACGGGTTTGAAATGACATGAGGACGAGTCATTTTTGGGTGAACTATCCCTTTAAACCATACAATAGCAAATAACGACTTAACATTGAACGTAATAGTCATTATTTTGGCCACATTTATTGTCATTAGGAGGTCAAAATCTCCAGTCCCCATTAACTTGCATTGTATGGAAATGAGCAGCATGGACATTCTACTAAATATCTCTTTTTGTGTTCTACCTTAAATAGTCAAATTTGGAAGGACATGAGGGTCAGCAAATAATAAGAGAGCTTTCATTTTAACTGGCCTCGTGATTCATCTCCTCTAAACCAATGTATCTGGTGTTAAATCAGAGCGAGACTTCAGAGGCTTCACGTCTGCGTGAGCTCGTTACGGACCGACAGTAACGAGTTTTCCCAGAGGCTCATCGTGTGACCTTTTTACCTGTACAGAGTCTGAGAGGAACTGTTGGAGACTACAATGTGCTTGATGTACTTTATATACAGAAATGTTTACTAATAGTATTTAATGCAGTTAGACTGTTTATCACAGTAATCGTGACTAGAATAGCTCACTAGTCTGAGAAAAACTTTTTCTTAATCAGTATTTATAGGTTGTGTTCCAATGTATGTATCTAACCATTCAAAAAACAATATCAGTTTACTTGGGGAAACAAAACTGCGTGCAATCACATGACTTTTAAAAATATATATTGAATTTATTTATTAATAAAAAAAAATTGGTAAGGATGAACCTCAATAGAAATGTTTAGATTTATGCTAATAAGAACGTTTATTTGGAAGAACGATACAAAGAAACTTGGCATACTTTAAAATAAATCATATTCTCTAAAATAGCCTTGTGCAATCTAGATATTTTTATTTTAAAAATAAGACAAAAATACAGATTAAGAGAATGGTTTTGTTTTTACAGTATAGTAAAGCATCTTTAACGTGAGAGCGTTCACTGGGATAATGGGGAAATGCGTAAGTGATGAACTGGGATGTGAAATACTGGGATTGTTGGAATGATGTGCCACAAAATCACCTGTAATTTCCCAGATTTCTCATTTCTCTCTTCCGCTCTCACTTCTTTTGCACCTGCACTTTGAGTTTTTCTTCTTCGTAGAAAGTGAGGATGTTCGTAACCTGAAGATATGAATGGGCTGAGAGATGATGCAGTCCAGCTGTGTATAATATCTGACGTTCACCGTTTATTATAGTGTATCCTGTACAGTTTTTCATTTGCTGTGTTCTCGATGTCTGTGCACCTTCTCCTAACTTATTATTGTTTTTTTAAATGGACGAGTTTCTGCTGCTGTTTTTAAGTTTACGTTTTTATTGTGAATGGTTCAAATTGACCTGTAAATGATTCAGACCACTTCCCGGAATTAAACGTATAAAAGGAAACAAAGTCCTGACACTCTTCAGTTCTGTTTAATTTATTGCTTACTGTATTTCAGCCCATTTGCTGCTTGGCCATTTCCATGAATCAGGTACAGAAAGGGTGTGAAACTATTAAAAATTAAGTAAATTGTCTCTTCAAAGAATGTTTTCTTTCCATCTCAGGTCAACCTAAATACTAAACATTTTATGCAAGTTTTGCCATTTTTGAGACATGCTTGAAGTAATTGAAGACCACCTGATTTGTGTGGTTTCATTGTTTTCTCTCAATAAATCTTAAACTGCAAAAAATGTATAAAAAAAATGTCTTGGGTGGACAGGGGCCGCAAAGTTTCTTAGGGGTCATTTTATATCTTGGTGGACAGGGAATGCAATGTTTCTTAGGGGACATTTAATGTCTCGCTGGACAGGAACAATGTTTCTTAGGGGACATTTTATGTCTCAGTGGATGGGGAACAAAGTTTCTTAGGGGACATTTTATGTCTCAGTGGATGGGGAACGCAAAGTTTCTCAGGGGACATTTTATGTCTCAGTGGATGGGGAACGCAAAGTTTCTTAGGGGACATTTTATGTCTCGGTGGACAGGGAATACAAAGTTTCTTAGGGGACATTTTATGTCTCGGTGGACAGGGAACGCAAAGTTTCTTAGGGGACATTTTATGTCTCGGGGGACAGGAACGCAAAGTTTCTTAGGGGACATTTTATGTCTCAGTGGATGGGGAACACAAAGTTTCTTAGGGGACATTTTATGTCTCGGGGGACAGGAACGCAAAGTTTCTTAGGGGACATTTTATGTCTCAGTGGATGGGGAACACAAAGTTTCTTAGGGGACATTTTATGTCTCGGGGACAGAAACGCAAAGTTTCTCAGGGACATTTTATGTCTCGGTGGACAGGGAATACAAAGTTTCTTAGGGGACATTTTATGTCTCAGTGGATGGGGAATGCAAAGTTTCTTAGGGGACATTTATGTCTCGGTGGACAGGGAATACAAAGTTTCTTAGGGGACATTTTATGTCTCAGTGGATGGGGAACACAAAGTTTCTTAGGGGACATTTTATGTCTCGGGGGACAGGAACGCAAAGTTTCTCAGGGACATTTTATAGGTAACGCAAAGTTTCTTAGGGGACATTTTATGTCTCAGGGACAGGAACGCAAAGTTTCTCAGGGACATTTTATGTCTCAGTGGATGGGGAACACAAAGTTTCTTAGGGGACATTTTATGTCTCGGGGGACAGGAACGCAAAGTTTCTCAGGGGACATTTTATGTCTCAGTGGATGGGGAATGCAAAGTTTCTTAGGGGACATTTTATGTCTCGGGGGACAGGAACGCAAAGTTTCTCAGGGGACATTTTATGTCTCAGTGGATGGGGAACACAAAGTTTCTTAGGGGACATTTTATGTCTCGGGGGACAGGAACGCAAAGTTTCTCAGGGGACATTTTATGTCTCAGTGGATGGGGAATGCAAAGTTTCTTAGAGGACATTTTATGTCTCGGTGGACAGGGAACACAAAGTTTCTTAGGGGACATTTAATGTCTCGGTGGACAGGGAACACAAAGTTTCTTAGGGGACATTTAATGTCTCGGTGGACAGGGAACACAAAGTTTCTTAGGGGACATTTTATGTCTCGGGGACAGGAACGCAAAGTTTCTTAGGGACATTTTATGTCTCGGTGGACAGGGAACGCAACATTTCTCAGGGGACATTTAATTTCTCGTGGACAGGGAAAGCAAAGTTTCTTAGGGAACATTTAATGTCTCGGTGGACAAGGAACACAAAGTTTCTCAGGGGACATTTAATGTCTCGGTGGACAGGGACCACAAAGTTTCTTAGGGGACATTTAATGTCTCGGTGGACAGGGTACACAAAGTTTCTCTGAGGACATTTAATGTCTCGGTGGACAGGGAACGCAACATTTCTCAGGGGACATTTAATTTCTCGTGGACAGGGAAAGCAAAGTTTCTTAGGGAACATTTAATGTCTCGGTGGACAAGGAACACAAAGTTTCTCAGGGGACATTTAATGTCTCGGTGGACAGGGACCACAAAGTTTCTTAGGGGACATTTAATGTCTCGGTGGACAGGGAATACAAAGTTTCTTAGGGGACATTTTATGTCTCGGTGGACAGGGAATACAAAGTTTCTTAGGGGACATTTTATGTCTCGGTGGACAGGGAACACAAAGTTTCTTAGGGGACATTTTATGTCTCGGGGGACAGGAACGCAAAGTTTCTTAGGGGACATTTTATGTCTCAGTGGATGGGGAACACAAAGTTTCTTAGGGGACATTTTATGTCTCGGGGGACAGAAACGCAAAGTTTCTCAGGGGACATTTTATGTCTCGGTGGACAGGGAATACAAAGTTTCTTAGGGGACATTTTATGTCTCAGTGGATGGGGAATGCAAAGTTTCTTAGGGGACATTTTATGTCTCGGTGGACAGGGAATACAAAGTTTCTTAGGGGACATTTTATGTCTCAGTGGATGGGGAACACAAAGTTTCTTAGGGGACATTTTATGTCTCGGGGGACAGGAACGCAAAGTTTCTCAGGGGACATTTTATAGGTAACGCAAAGTTTCTTAGGGGACATTTTATGTCTCGGGGGACAGGAACGCAAAGTTTCTCAGGGGACATTTTATGTCTCAGTGGATGGGGAACACAAAGTTTCTTAGGGGACATTTTATGTCTCGGGGGACAGGAACGCAAAGTTTCTCAGGGGACATTTTATGTCTCAGTGGATGGGGAATGCAAAGTTTCTTAGGGGACATTTTATGTCTCGGTGGACAGGGAACACAAAGTTTCTTAGGGGACATTTTATGTCTCGGTGGACAGGGAACACAAAGTTTCTTAGGGGACATTTTATGTCTCGGGGGACAGGAACGCAAAGTTTCTTAGGGGACATTTTATGTCTCGGTGGACAGGGAACGCAACATTTCTCAGGGGACATTTAATTTCTCGTGGACAGGGAAAGCAAAGTTTCTTAGGGAACATTTAATGTCTCGGTGGACAAGGAACACAAAGTTTCTCAGGGGACATTTAATGTCTCGGTGGACAGGGACCACAAAGTTTCTTAGGGGACATTTAATGTCTCGGTGGACAGGGTACACAAAGTTTCTCTGAGGATATTTAATGTCTCGGTGGACAGGGAACGCAACGTTTCTTAGGGGACATTTAATGTCTCGGTGGACGGGGAACACAAAGTTTCTTAGGGGACATTTTATGTCTCGGTGGACAGGGACCGCAAAGTGTCTCGGTGGACAGGGAACGCAAAGTTTCTTTGGGGACATTTTATTTCTCGGTGGACAGGGAACGCAAAGTTTCTTAGGGGACATTTTACTTCTCGGTGGACAGGGAACGCAAAGTTTCTTAGGGGACATTTTATGTCTCTGTGGACAGGGAATGTAAAGTTTCTGGAGGGACATTTAATGTCTCGGTGGACAGGGAACACAAAGTTTCTCTTGACATTTTTATGTCTGGGTTTTTTCTCACATCTCATATGTTTTCCCCACCACCGTGTCCCTTTAGGAGCCCAGCAGACGGGTTGTGTTTTTCTGCTTGGTCATGCTGAGTGTGAGTGTGACGCTGCTGAGAGTCCTGTCCAGTGTCCACTAGAGGCCAGTATAGAGAAACGCTTTCATCTGCACACATTTGACTGAGTGTTTCAACTCTCTGCGGTCTGTGAGAGTTCAGGGCTGTAATGTCCTGAATGAAATACCCATGCACTCCCTGCTCTCTGTCGGGCCACCGCTGACGTTCAGAGGGTGTGAGGGGAGCCGTCCAATCAGACGCTAGTGTCCCCTGATCGTCCCAGCACAGGAGACACTTGGCACTCGAATAAAGACACCATGCTGTCTTCGTCAACAAGCCTTGCGTCATTACCTGGCAGAAACCCTTCTCTGAGCTTTAATGAGCACCTCTTCTTTTCTCCGAACCCCCCTGTAAAGACAGCTCTTTACACACTAAAGCAGTTTCCCATCATTACTCTCTGCATAGGTCAGCTGGTTATCTGTTCCGGTTATCCGCTTACCTATCAAGGATTGTTTGATCTTTAACCTCCTATCTTTTGTACTCTCGATCCAAGTATTGTGCCATAGATTGTAAAGCCATACAATCAGTCAATCATCCCTGTACATTTTGTCGTTTATGAATTAACCTAAAATCAAAGTCTACTTTAATCTGCACACTCGGAAATCTGCGTAACAGCACTCTGATGCAACTTAAGCGTCAGCTTCATTAATGCACTGATGTGTATGTTTTAAAACGCAAAAACTTGTTAAAATTATTTTAAAGTTTTAAGATATTTTATTAATTTATGATGAATGAAGTTAAACTGCATTTAAAACATGGTTATTCCTTCAGCCTTCGAGGTCAATATTATACATGCTGTTTTATTTTTTCAACTTTCTTTCTTTCTTATGTATTAACATATTCATTACTTCATGTATTTGTTAATTTTTTCATTATGTTCATTCATTCATTGATTTTATCTAATTAATTGGTTAATTAATACTTTTTACAAACCCAGGAAAAGGCAAGAATTATTACTATTATGATGCTAATGATTATTATTATTATTATTATCATTAATAGTTTAGTATTAGTTTTTTTAGTATTACTAAAAAAAACGTAAAGCGTTTTATGCGTCTTGGTCGTTCATTTGCAGTTCAAAAAGTTTTTGAAAACTATAGCGTTATCGTCTCAGTGTAAACTACAAACATGCAAGAATGGTAACATCACGCGCATTAGTATTATGTGTTCAGTGTTTCTTTACAAAGTGACATCGCTGACAAAAAGTTGAATTCTAGTTCGTCAAACCGTTCTCAAGTAACGTGTAAATTAATTAGATGAAGAGCATGCCAGAATGAACGTGAGTCTTTATCTCCGCAACACTTAAGCGAATTCAGTGACACCTAGTGGTCAGGAGGTTAATTTGAAGAAATTAATCAGGAGAAAAATTGATATTTTTGCTTACAACCTTTGAAAGGTTTGCCAAAAAATCAAAACTGGTCACTTTAGATTTGGTGCAGCATGCCGAGTCAAACGTTAACGATACATTTTTATTTGTTCGTAAAATGCAATATTTTATGGATACATTAAGTGCAGTGTTACGAAACTATGTGTCTTTGGCTCCATGCCCTGGTTTCAGGGCAGCGCCACCTTGTGGTCAAACGTTATAATGAATTTTCAAAATAAATTCTAAAAAATCCTTTGATTAAATTAGCCTATTATTATACCGGTACTGGTCTTAAAGATTCCTTGGCTCATGCCGAGAACATAGATACCAAGTTTGCCACAGTCTTCCGAACTTCCTGTCTGCCATTTTGATTTTCTTAAAAACATATTTTAACTCTTATTACTGAGCTGAGTCAAATGATTCGGTTTGGTTCCCATCATGAGGAAACAGCCTGTCAGTCACAAGGGTTTAATGTGTGCTATGTCAGAATTTTTTTGGCAAATGCATTTCCGTCTCGCATTAACTCTTAAAAAACATCTCAAGCGAAAGTAAAAACTTTTTTGCGAATTAAGAGAAATTTTTTTTCAGAAATATGACGTTTCCATCTCTCATTTCTGATGCGATGCTTCAAAATGCGCATAAAAACAGGGTGATTGAAACATAGCTATTACCAAACCACATCAATTTGGTCACAGCGCCACCTATCGGTCGAAAGGGATAAACCATTCAAATAATATCACTAGTGACTGCATTTATGATTTTTTCAGCCATTTTGAATAAAATAATCTTAAAATGTATTTAATTGCTCATTGTCTCAGTTGGTCTGGCACTCCCTGATAATGGCTCCTGCAGGTATATTTATTATTATTATTATTATTACGACAGTGTGGACCAGATGAAAAGCCACAAGAACTGGACGTAAAGTAAGTGTCAGTCTTGTTGTACCTGTGATAAGCTGTGGTTCATGAAAGAGTCAGCAGATGCTGAAGGTTATGATCCAGCTGCATCTGGTGGCTTTTGTCTGGGCTCTGTTGCATAAGGGGAAAGCCTGTTATCAGTCCTCATGAACTTCAGTCGCACCTTCACATGACTCCAGTGGGAATCACACCGTACAGTGAAGCTCAGATTAGATTGATATATATATATATATATTTATATATATATTTGAATAGCTCATATGTTTTTCATTGAATTCCATCAAGCATGTACAGCTTGAATATCCTCCCTCTTTCTGTAAATTGGTTCTGACGGTTATTTTTAGGAAATCGGTTCATTTCAGTGCATTGATTTGCTTGTTCATGAGCACGACTTATTGTCAATGGTAGTAAAATGTTTGGTTGTGGTTTGATGTTAATCACAATTCACCCTTTTTGTCTGATTTATTGATTTATTTTGGGTAGGTAAAAGTTTAATGCTGTCACTGTTATTGTCTTCATGCCATAAAAATACTTATCTGTTTTTTATTATTATTATTATTATTATATAATACATTATCTGAAAGATACTGCTCTCTTAAAAAGCTTTGATTCAGTTAGCTACTTTAAAAAAAAGTTGATCTGTGTGAGATTAATATTTTTTATATTTATAGGGTTATTTTAAAAACAAGTTTTTTTGTAATGCAGTGGCAGAGAAATCAAATTTTTGTTCAATTTTAACAGTTGTTTGATATATGTATGTAGAATTATTATTATTGTTATCTTAATTATTCATAATATCTACATTTAATTTAAATATAAATCTAGCATTTATAGTTTTTGCTAATGCAGTTGCGGAGAAATCACAGTTCTATTTTAATCATTTTAAATTATTATTATTATTAATAATAATATTTAAATGTTTAATTTAAAATACATTTAGCATTTATAGTTTTTTGGTAATGCAGTGGCAGAAACATCGCAGTTAAATTTAAATAATTTTGAATTATTATTATTATTAATACTTAATGTTTAATTTAAATATACATTTATAATTTATATTTTATTTGGTAAAGCAGTGGCAGAGAAATCACATTTTATTATGTTCATGATATTGATGGTTCAATTAAAAACCATATCTGCTCAAAGATCCAGAGAGGTGTTTTAATGATATAAAAGTGTATAATTGGAGCACTTTGTTTAGTTTTAGTGGGCGTGACATGTTTGTCAAGGAACATACAGGTTGTACTATTGTGTTTGATTAGACTTGTGCAGTGATTGAATGTTTTCCTGCATCTGTTAAACAGAAATGTATAGACTTTCCTAGAGGTTTGTTGTTTGGTTTCCCACCCTGCCATGAAGCCAATCACCTTTGAGACCCCGCAGGACGGTCCTGGGTCATGCACTTTCATTATTAGCTATATGACAAACATCTCCAGATATAATCATACTGTCCTGCTTAAAGCTGAAGGGAATGTTTTTACACACCAACACGTTGTAATTGTATTCATTCATTGATGCAATGATTCAAGTTTTTGTCAGCTTTGTGTCCACTAGGTTATCTGAAAGGCTTGTTTATCTGGATGTGGGATGTTTTGGACTCTGTGCTGGAGGGTGGACTTTGTGTTGGCCAGTAATCGTTCCCAGAGGAACACCTCCCCGAGCGGAGGAGGGAAAAGCCCGTCTTGGAGAATGATATAAAGAAGGAGAGAACCCGTCCTCTTCCCTCCAAAGCGCCGGTTTTCATCCTCTCAGCCCTGTCACTCCATCAGACAGAGGAATTCACTCGCAGGTCAGTCATGTGTGTGTGTGTGTCTATAAATTATAATATGAGTTTATAATAAAATGTTTTATTAAATAGATTTTGAATATGAATAAAAAATCTGATGCATATGGGAAATATAAATATATTCTTTAAAATGTATTATTTGTAATGCTTTTCATATTGTGTTATGACAGTGCACACGCTAGCTGAAATACTTTGATCTTTACTTGGAGATCATTTGCATGTGTTGTAAATATTTACACCGCCGGTTTATATTTCTCATGATTTTACAAACTTTTTGATCTGAAGGCATCTGCTGAAATGCTTGAAGTTAGTGCTGCAGACAATTATACATTGTGCCTAGATATGAATTTCTTTAATATGCTTATGGGTGAAAAATCGAGTATGCTGCACTGTGTGCAACAAGTGTGCAGAATAACAGGCATGTGTTTTCACACCTCAAAGCTGTGACTTTAGTTTATTAATGTGAAATGTGCAGGATGGTCATGATGAAGATTGAGTGTGTGTGTGTGTGTGGGTGTGTGTGTGTGTGTGACAGCGGTCAGTATGGTGGGTCTGAAGCCGTCCGATGTTCCTCCTCCTCTGGCTGTGAAGGTCCTCAGTGCGGGAACGGCCGCCTGCATCGCTGATCTGGTCACCTTCCCTCTGGACACGGCCAAAGTGCGCCTGCAGGTACAGACGGGACGTCCCAGCACAGACTCTGGACTCTGAGCTGATGCATCACTGCGTTACTGTGTTTGCACCAATACATTTATATTATATATAAATAATCTGGGTGGTTAGGAATTTTGTTAATTCATTTTTCATTGTTTAATATTTATATAACATTTCAAATTTGTATTAATAATAGTTTTCTTAATATTTTTTCAATTGTAAATATATTCCTTCTTTTTTTGATTTCTGAAGAATATATTATCAATATAAAAAAATATTTAAAATGATTATAATCTGTTCCTGAACATGACTCTGTTTTAAATTATATTTAAATATTATATATTAAACGCTATTTATGATACCATATATTGAAATGTTATATATTTGCGCACCAATAATAATATATTTAGAATTATAATAAAATTATGTAAATAATCTGGGTAGCTGTTAGGAATTTCTGAATTTTAATATTAATATCTGGTTAAGAAAAACATATTGTATTAAAGTCTATTTAAAATGTGTGTATACATATATATGGCTTATAATTATGTATATTGTTAGGTTTTAATATTTCAAACTGTAAATGTTACAAAAAAGGTTTCTGAAGATAAATATAGCAATTATTAACATAAATCAACTTAAATGTATTATATAATATTTTCATGAATATGATTAATTTAATTTATATTGAATTATTATATAATTTAAATATAATATATTGAGTTTTTGTACAAATAATATTTTATGAATATTATATATTCTATAAATAATCTTGGTTGTTAGAAATTGTGTTAGGTATTAATATTTAAAATTGTAAATGTATACCTATTTTAAAAAAAAGATTTCTGAAGAAGAAATATATGATTTTAAATGTATTTATTATCATATATTAAATCTTATATATAAAATATTACATACATACAATTTTTACATTCATACAAATATTATCACATATCACATTTGTGCACTAACAATATTTTTATTGTTTTCATTTTGTAAAAATGAAAACAATATTTTCATTTTTATGAAATATCTAAATATTCTAGATATTTAGAATTTTGTTGGGTATTAATATTTAAAATTGTAAATGCATACATTCTTTTTTTTAGGATTTCTGATATGTTATAACAAATTTATTTTGTGTTATACTATAATATATAATCTGTTCCATGAATATGACCGCTATGATATTTAAATATTAAACACATTCCCCCGCTAGTCCCAGATGTTTGAGCTGTTTTAACTGAAAGCACTAATATATATTAAAATATGCCAGTGTCATAGTTTTGTCTCAAGATGCACACCAGTAATGTTTTTAAAGCATGTTTATAAAAGCTACTTGCATGTCTTAATTGAACTAAAACCTAATCCTGGCTTAATCTAAACCCTGTCTGTGCAACCAGTCCTATATATAACACATTTTGGCTTTTAAAGTTGTATTATGATATATCGGTTTTAATTGCTTTCATTATCATATACTTGCAACTCAAGCATTCCTCTGATCCACTGTCCACGTCCCTGTAGATCCAGGGAGAGAAGGCGGTGGAGGGCGCTGCTAAGGGCATCCGTTACCGAGGTGTGTTCGGGACCATCAGCACCATGGTGAGAACCGAGGGCCCGCGCTCGCTCTACAACGGCTTGGTCGCGGGTCTTCAGAGGCAGATGGCCTTCGCATCCATACGAATCGGCCTCTACGACAGCGTCAAGAGCTTCTACACGCGGGGCAAAGACAGTGAGTTCAGCTCTCTCTAACACACATCACTGAGTCCCATCTGTGCGGGTTCTGCTAGGCCAGAATGAGAGTGTTGGGATGAAGGTTTGGTTTTGGCCTCGCAGACCCTAACATTGGCGTGAGGATCTTGGCGGGCTGCACCACAGGAGCGATGGCCGTGTCCGTGGCTCAGCCCACAGATGTGGTGAAGGTGCGTTTCCAGGCCCAGATGAACCTGCAGGGTGTGGGCCGACGCTACAACGGGACCATGCAGGCCTACAAGCAGATCTTCCAGCTCGAGGGCCTATAAAGGCCTGTGGAAAGGTGTGTGTATAAGTTTGTACCAAGCCCTACAGTTTTATTCACTCAGACTCTGGCTAATAGTGGGTCAATGGATCTCAAAACTCGGATCATATTACGCTTTTTGATTCACGGATCGGAGCATTTTTCGCATCAGCAAAAACTAAATTTTGGGGGCAAATGTAACTCTGCTTTCTATTTATTACTTAAAACGCACTTTTAATTTTTACAATACCACAGCAAAAATAACTAATAAAGTACAAATATTATTAAAGGTAAGTGAACCGTCAGTAAAAAAAGAAAAGATCTAATACACTAATATAATAAAGTTATGATGTAAAGTCCAAATAGTGTATTCAGATACAGACATGTAGGCTAATAATTAGACCAAAATGTAAAATAACACTATACTTTAATAAATTAAAGGTCCTATATTGTCAAAACTGAAATTTCCTGGCTTTTTTCGTGATAACAGAGGTCTAGGGGTTATGTAACTACCATATAAGTTTGAAAACAGTCGATCCACAGACACATGCACACAGCCTGCGTAAAGTAGCTGTGCCTTTTCACGAGCCGCTGTGACTTCCGTATATTTGTGATGTCAGAACTACTCAGTCCCCGCCTTCAGTCTTCACCCCAACCAATGCTGGGTCACTCAGAAAACAACAGGCCAATCAGAAGAGAGGCTCATGAATATTAAGTAGACAGGCCCAAATCGAGCTGTTCTTGAACATTCCTGAGAAAGGAGCTGTAAAAATATATTGAGACGGTTTTTGGTACTTATACCGCAAATATATATTCTTAAGGACATCAAAACCTAAAATAAAACTTCAGAAAGATGTACAATATGGGACCTTTAAGTAAGGGATAATGTATATCCAGCCGGTTGTTCTCTCAGAATAAACGCCGACAGGGTGATGAGGACCGCGACGCAAAGCAGAGTTGATCTGAGTTTAAATATTTTATTAGGTCTATAAACGCAAAGCTTCCGCGGAGCAGCGTGACGAGTTCAAACTAGACGTACATTTAAGAGCTACGGTATATTACACAGCATTTCGCCACATAAATATATACTGTGATAAGAGATTTCAGATTAAACTGTTTTAAAATCTCACCTGTTTGTATCTCATAATCCAACAGATGTCCATGATACTGGATGGCATAATTACATAACTGTATACAAAATATTGATTTGACTGAGTTTTAATATTTTATTAGCTCACCAAATGCAAAACTTTCACATAGAAAAACCGTCCAAGCGTGTATAGCACAGCTGACTTCAGTAACCCGGATGAGCCTGCGTTATCTGTTTTCAGCAGTTGTTATCTGGGAATCAAGTATTCCACAGAGCTGTGTAATAAAAATATGTAAATCTTTGTTAAATCTGTGATTTGTTTGATTAACATTAAGATTAAGTAGGTATTTATAGGCTGCTGTCACTTTAAGACCTGATGCACGGATCCAATATAATGATACGCATCCGCTTTCCTTCTCAACAGACTAGTAATTAGTCATTAATTTGTTCGCATATTTAAGTACATTATGTAAAATATTTTAGCATATAAACTGAATATATTTTGAAAAATGTATTTCTACATAGCATATATTCAAAATAATTTGCTTATTCCTAATATGCATGTGTTGTTGCATGTGTTATGCCCGCTCTGTCTTTGCTTAAGAAACAACAGCACTGATGATGATCCTGATGAATATCTTATTTATATGTGATTTGTGTGAATACAGGAACTCTGCCGAACATCACGAGGAACGCCCTGGTCAACTGCACAGAGCTGGTGTCTTACGATCTCATCAAAGAAGCCATCCTCAAACATAAACTCCTGTCAGGTAAGACCCATGACTGAAAACTCGCAGTACGCCTGGAAATCAGGAACCTTTAAAAAGCCAGTTGAAAATTTAAAAAAACTTTTATTTGTCGCACCCCAAAGTCCTGTTCAAATAGCATAACATCTTGTTTTTATTTAGCATTTTTATTAGGGAGTAGGGAGCATTTTAAGTAGGGATCAATAAATCCATAAAATATGATTTCAGCATGTTTCCCAAAACTCAAAGCATGTGCCAGTGTGTGACGGAGCCTCAAAATCAGGCCAGGAGTCCATAAGGCGGCACAGCTGGAGCGTCTGTGATTGGTCAAAAGCTCACACACCCTCCCTTTACTGTCCAACCTCCAATAACCAGTGTGGATCGCGTTGGAATCAACCAGTACAAACCACTTCCCCCAGATAAGATAGTACTGGTGATCAGCAAACCATGACATCAGCACGTCTGTAGTGAAGGCACCAGTCATGTTATAGTGTTAACTTAAACTAAAATTAGAAAGGCAACTAACTGAAATAAAAACAAGTTCATTTTTTTTTATTAACAACAAAGTATTTGAAATGTTTTAGTTTTAAAAAACAAATCCGAAATAAAAATCAATTAATCCTAAATAAAAATATTTTTAAAAACTAATTTAAAAGATAGAAGCTCATTACAAAATTACAAAAAAATGTAAATTACAGTGAAAACTGTAAATATAAAATTAAATGCTAATTCAAAATATTAATAAATACTATTACATATAAAAAATAATGCTAAAATAACACTGGTCTACACCGGACTTGTAATTGTCTTACTCTACACAAAAAAAGAAATATTTGTCAATAAAACAATTTAATTTCAGATGAAAGGACATTAAGACGACTATTTACTTCAATAAATAAAATAAACAAGAGAAACTCCGACTTCAAGATATAATGTCAAAATATTTTTAAATATTAAATATATGGTACTATATTTTTTAGGGTTATAAATTTTATGTGTGTGTGTGTGTGTGTGTGTGTGTGTGTGTGTGTGTGTGTGTGTGTGTGTGTGTGTGTGTGTGTGTGTGTGTGTGTGTGTGTGTGTGTGTGTGTGTGTGTGTGTGTGTGTGTGTGTGTGTGTGAACGCCAAAACCTTAATTAAGTTCCATACCATTCCGATGAAATAAAAAATTCTAAAAAAACAAAACTTTAAATTTTTCGGCCCAAAATTGTTCAACAGCGCCCCAGAGGGTTAAACTAAATGAAAATGAGAAATGTTGCCCTGTCAACTAATATTTATATATATATATATATATTTACTTTATTTCAGTTACGAATTTTTAAAATGTTTTAGTCAACTATAAGTCGTCGCACTGGACACATTGAATACAATAAACAAGAGCCTTCAAGTTCAAACACACATCTGAGTAACACTTATTCCTGTTTTTGCATCGCAGACAATCTTCCGTGTCATTTTGTGTCTGCGTTCGGCGCCGGTTTCATCACGACCGTGATCGCGTCTCCAGTGGACGTGGTGAAGACTCGCTACATGAACTCTCCTCCCGGTCAGTACAGAAGCTCCATCAACTGCGCCTGGACGATGATGACCAAAGAGGGACCAACCGCCTTTTACAAAGGGTGAGCGAGCACACGCCTCAACACTAATCCTATCTCTCTTGCATGGTGTTTACGACTTATAGGGCCTAATATATGAACTTTTATTGGCGACTACTTGTAAATTTCACATTTGCATCCTGGTTAAATAAAGGTGAATAATAATAAAACCTGATCCAATGCTGTTTATTCTAAGCACGCACTGAGGTTTTGTTATCTGTCGCTTTAAATGCTCAAGCTCTTTACAGCAGGATGGATTCTGATTGGCTGTTAATGTTTTTATTGTTCATCAAAACAAATCAAATAATTTAAAAAAAAAGTGATTCCAACGATATTGTTTCTCTGTGCCGTTTAAGTTGTGGTGTTTCACAACTATTCTTTTATATTGAGAACGTTTTTAGAACTGTCTTTATCGTTATAGTTTTCGTTAATAGACTAAACTTTTTTTCTCTCGTTCTCCTTCAGTTTCGTTCCATCCTTCCTGAGGTTGGGCTCCTGGAACGTGGTGATGTTCGTGTCGTTCGAGCAGCTGAAGAGGGCTATGATGATGTCCAGAGACAGATTCGAAGCCACCACGTAGATGCTAAACTCAACCTAACATCCTTTCAAACACACGGACTCACATGAGCGGCTTTTTTAAACACCACTGATGGGACGATGAAAACCAGAGCGCAGGCGCAGAAACTTCCAGTTTCAGACTTCCGCTTTGGAAGCTGAAATGGCAACAATATGGGATTCATCAATGAGCATTTGATAGAAACATCAGATTCAAGATCACGATCAACATCCTTTCTCCTTCAGGGCATTTTTAATGTATAAACAATTATGAGGCCATTGAACAACGACTGATCACCCATCGCACAGATTGAAATGAGAGAATGTTCTGAAACTCACCCCCCTTGATATGTTAATGTACATAATGTTTATGTAATATTTATCTTTCCTCATTTTTTAAGCAATTAGTGCTTTGTTTAAAGCAACCACTTTAATGTCTATTTAACCCTAAAACGTTTCCAACACGTAACCCTGGAATGAGAAAGTTAGATTGCCTCATCACTCGAAACCTATAAAGACAAAGATAAGCATGTATGCATCAATAAAACACCTTTATACAACTTCTGGATGTCTTTATGGGGACTGTGGAATATTAAGTTGTGGTATGTGAAACAAGGTTTATATTTTTAGACAAATATGAGTTTCCCTTCATAAAAAAATGTAGCCCTGCATTCGTGCTGATGCAAATATTTTTTGATATTTACAGTTAGAATTTTCATGTATTAATTGCTTTTTATTGCCAATGTGTGAACAGCTTGTAACGAAACTTCAAAAGTGAGACCACCTCCGGATTCCTAGGTTACTTATGAAAGATGTAGAGTTGTAGACTGTTTTTTGAAGACTGTCTGGGACGCTTTTGGCGGGAAAACCAAAAGGCTTCACGATTATTTAAACGGTCGCACATATAGTCTCCAAAACTTTATAATCAAACTATCATCATCGTGTAATTTTACTTACCCGGAGAATCGCAGAGCTGGAGAAAACGTATCCACGTCGCTATGATCAGAAACTCACTGTTGTCATGTTCGTTCAGTTTATTTTGTTATTGAGAGGAAAGTGCGTGCGCTGCACATGTTCATCTTTTAACCGTCACCCTCAGCGTGGACGGCGTCAGGATGTTCGTTAAATGTATATCGCTTCAAATGTATTTTAATAGAATTTTAAATATAAAATAGTATTTCAAAATATAATAAAATTTCAAAATTCTGTTTACTTTGTTTTAGTTTAGTTTCACTTAAAGGCCGCCGGTATCGCTACTAAGCGTTTTAATTTTTTATATTCATGATATCATGAAGATGTTTATTGATGTTAACTCGTTTTTGTAGGACAACAATTTAATAGCATTTTGCTTGTTAGCCATGCAGATTTTATGCCCATATTTGTTGAGCGACTACAAGGAATGTTTTTAAAAAGTTAAGATTATCTAGCAAAGGCAAAAGGGTGATACAAATGTTTACATGAAATATTGACCAGTTAAAGGATGGAAGATGTGCAAAAAAAAAATCATGAACTGCATTAATTTAATTACCTATTTTTAAAAATATCTTTTCAAAACAAATTCTTATTGCCAAAGCTCTAATGAAAATAAGCAAACATTGCGTAATAATGTTCAATCACTAATTTTATTCTTCAACATTAGGTATGAATCCAACACTATAAAATTAATTGGGTCATCAGGAATAAAGTTACATCTTCAAAACCAAACACCGTTTATAAATAAAACAACACAGTGTTACATTGACATTTTGTGCATAAAAATGCTGTACTTTGGAATTGAGTTGAGGTCTGAATAATAATAATATTCACAGAACAGATTAGACACTAAATACTTGTTTGTAGGCCACATCGAAGAATTGTGCAGAGGATAACGACAGGTGAGGGTTTAATACAACTTAAACGCATTTTTACATGCAAAGAGGTTGAATCATCTGCATACAGAATGAAAACAACTTCCTAACATCTTCTGAACAGAAACGTCAACTTCCTGAGATGGGTAAACATTAAGAAGCAGGAGTCATGTGTGCTCGACCAAAACGTTCAAGTGTGATGGGGAAGTTTAAAAGATCACTTCTAAAGTATTATTAGTAATACTTAGTCTTTTCCCTGACCGGGTAAATGTAGCTAAACAACCAGCTATGTACCCTTGATGTACACTTTATACAGTTGCTGTTTAATTATTTATATTTCAATTACGTTTCATGCACGTTTGTACATTTCCCAACTAAAAACTATAATGAAGTCAATGGAAAAAGAAAACAAAATCAACTGTTGCGGTTTCCCATTGTCTTTGAAATGATGCTGGAATGCTGAAGTCACTTTTGTGGGTCCAGGGTCATGATAAGCGTGACCTCCGGCTCCTGAAGTTGACCCTTGACCTTGTCGTGAAACTTCTCTCTGTAGCGATTGAACTCCATGATGCTCTCCGGCTCCTCTTCTAACCAGAACTTATCGAACTCGTACGCCAGGTAACCTACCGACAGAGACAGAGGAATCATGTGACCATAACTGAGGATTTTCTGAGAGAAAAACAGGTCCTATAAAAAACGTTTTTTTAGTTTGACATATTTTAGCCTATTTTAGGACCCTTGAATACAACATTTACTGTTATATAAGGTGAAAATGTAATACTTTATAAAACGTTTTCAAATAAGCATAAATGTAGTATGACTTAAGCACTAATGCAAAAGTTTTATTACTCACTAAAAAAAAGTAACAAGTAGCCTAATGTTAAAATATATACACGTGACCTGAGAGGATTTTCTGAGCGAAAAACAGGTCCCAAAAAATGAAAATAAAAATATATTTTTTTTGTTTAAAAATTTAATACTTTATAAAACTTTTTTCAAATAAGCATAAATGTAGTATGCGCACTTATGCAAAAAAAAAAAAAAAAAAAATTATTATATATATATATATATATATATATATATATATATATATATATTACTCACTAAAAAAAAAAGTAATAAGAAATGTTAAAGTATAAATTGTGAGGTATTCGTTTTGCATTTCTGCTGAATTTAAAAATGTTTTTTTTACAGTATTTTTTTTTATTATTTTTTTTAAAGTAACGAGAAAATGTTGTAATGGAAAAATATATAGCAAAATATAATTTCTAATTTTTTATCTTGGAATGAAATATTATAAGACCATGATTTTGAACTTGAACTTTAATACACTATTTTTAAAAATTTCTATGGAAGTGATTTTATCTTGATATATATTCAAATATAAATTGACCCATCTATAACGTGTGTGTGTGTGTGTGTGTGTGTGTGTGTGTGTGTGTGTGTGTGTGTGTGTGTGTGTGTGTGTGTGTGTGTGTGTGTGTGCGCGCACTCACAGTAGAACTGATGGAAGTGCTGCATTTGTGGTTTTCCAGAGACTGTGTTATAGAAATGAAGCTTCAGAGCGTCACTCTTCATCAAGCTGTACGCCATCTCAGTCAGATTGATGCCCACTATGGCATACGAGTACCTGCAATGACAAAGAAATCTACAATAACTACCAATTTTACTGAGTAACACTAAAGAGGGTCGCACGACGGAGAAGCGCAGCGCCACGTCTTTAAAATTTGAACACATTCTTGATGAGTGTACACACACTGACGTCGTTCAAAATCCTGCCATTTACATAGTTTTATGTTAAATTTACATTATATTTGTTTCAAATCGTCGTTAATGTGCACTGACTTCTCCCTGTGCTGCAAGATACATTTAGTTTTACATTAATTTACAGAAATCAGCTGCTTGAATGAAAATTGCTGATATTATCGTATTGTCAGGTGAGATTCTCAATTCATTCAGTTAACAGACGCTCTGAGGTAAAGTGTTCAGACTGCAGACTTAGCAACGATTGTATTTATTTGTACAGTACAATCATAACATAGTGCAGACATTATCTTAATTTCATAATGTCCTTAAACATCACAATATTGCTGGTCATAAACTGAGAAAGTGCGCGTCCGGTGTGCGCTACCTCGAGTACCCCCTTAAGTGTGGCGTATGATGTAGAGGACTTACCCTAGTGTGGGGTGATTAGCATGTGACAGGACCTGCCGGGCTGCGTCGGTGTATTTCTCACTGAAAAAACTGAGGAAACAAAGAAAAACATCAACTTAAAGCCATCAAGAAAATCCCACCTTCCTGTAACTCCTCATAATCAGAAAGGCTCCACACACAGAAGGTTTGTGAGTCCCAGCATCCCCATCCCTCTGAAGTCAGTCTTCGGGTCATCGCCCTGAAAACCGATGTTTCCCCACTGCTTCGTGATCCTCGATTCCAACTTCTCTGACGGCATCAACAGGTCCCACAACTGGAGGAGAGCAAGCGAACACACAGAGCAGTCAGAGCTGAAGCTCAAATCATAGTCAGGTATGATATCAGACTGGAAATCAATCACCTTCAGAAGCATGTTCTCATGTTCCTCGGTTTCAGAGTCAAACACCTCTTTTCTTAGTTCCTCCACCGCCTCAAACAGATTGTTATATCCGTTGATTTGCAACAAGCATTGACGAAGATTCACCTTAAACCTGTAAGAGATTTTGTTTTTGCATGTAAAACTGCTTGATAATATCCACAACGTACACATATCTATAGTACATTCTGTTTACACCTGATATTAAGATGAGGTTCGGTCGATCGGATCACGAGTGGACGATGCTAAAGGGGTCTAAAGTGTTTTGAGCTCGTCCACTTTCCACCACTTCCAGAGGAAGTTGAAAACAGGGATTGCTTTCGTAGTGTAAACACTCATGTGATCGAATGTGTTCAAACAGCCACAAAAGACCGTCTTCTCTCCGTCTACTGATCTAATGTGTGAACATTATGGGAAGAGCTCTAGCCAGACGGGGTTTACATTTGACCCAAGTTTGGTTTGAAGATGAAAAATGTACCAATCACAATGTTCTCTCACCATTCCTGATTTCTAACACACACTCGCAGCGTTCGGCTGATCTTGCGTCTGTCAGAGCAGAAACTAAAGCTGATGATCTCCGTGTGTTTTTCCGTCTCTCCGGTCGCGTTCATATGTTAAAAGCCTGAGCTTATTTCGTCCATTAGATCGAAAGATCTGAAAACACACATTTACCCGCCCATAGACCCTCCCCTCGAGGAAATCAGGACAGAAGTGTTTGAAAGTGTACAGAAGAGAGGGATTAAAACACCAGGTGTGAACGGGAATGTGTCTCCCTCGTCTACTTGTGATCCGATCAACCAAAACACATCTTAATACCAGGAGTAAACAGGGCCGAAGTAAAACAATGGACAGCTGGGAAAATAAAAATTGTGAAGCCAATAAAACTTCTTGACTAGTGAGTCTCTGATTTAAACTTCCGTAGAACAAAAGTAGTAAGAGTTGGTAAGTTTTACTCATTTCCATGAATATCTTCAAATTGTCTGTTTCAATTAATGAATTCATAATGTTTGTTCAATGATTCACTGCTACTCATAAATGTTCTCTGAAGTCCTAGTGGTTTTTATTTACCCCTATAAATATATTAAAATAAATATCTAAAATATTTATTTAAAATGTTTTGAAATAATTTATTTTCATTTATTATTGTATGCATTTTATTTTAATTAGTGAAAATGTATTATTTTTAACTAGATTTTTCCATTAATGTTTTTTTTTGTAATGTGTAATTTGTATTTGTGAAAAGTAAAAAAAAAAAAAAAAAAAAAAAGGTTTCTTAATAAAGATACTGTTAAAAATAAAATCTTACATAAACATCTTGCAACAAACTTGGCAACAGAGGCTATTGGTCAAAATTATGGTTCCTCTAATCAGAAAATAATACAGTTTATGCCATTTCAGTGCAAATATATAATGTAGTGTGAAAGATTAATAATGTTAAAAACAACAACAGATAATCACATATTGTGAACAAAATAAAAAATGTGATGTATTTCCCCAACTGAATGAAGTTAAAGCAATCTTAATAGAGCCTCACGTAGGATCTTTCTGCTCCTTGATTCTCTTTTCCTGGATTATTTGAGCCAGATGGTCCTCCAAATCATTCTCCTTCAAAGACAAAGCTGCTCGCAATACCTGATCAAACACAAGTGTTAGAGTACACTATAAAGTGAGTTACTCAGATCTATCTTGGCTAAAGATTGTGGTCCAAATCAATGTTTAGCTAATTATCAATAAAGTGCTGAAGCAAACAGATTGTCTTTACACATACCTTGCTTTTGGAGGACTTCAGAGAATACTCTACAAAGAAGGGCAAAAACGACAGGTTTGCAAAAGTGATGCATGGCAATTCAAATACTGTCTTAAAAGAACACATTTTCAACCAAATATAATCACTATAAACAGGTCACTGCATGAACAGAACTTACATTATTTGGTTAAACAATATAGGGATAGTTCACTCAAAAATGAAAACTGTGTCATTAATTACTCACCCTCATGTCGTTCCAAACCTGTACTTTCATTCATCTTCAGAGAACAAATGAAGATTTGGACTAAACTGCTAAATTCATATTAGATTTACGATCTCTTTATGAACTTTTTGAAGCGTTTAAGTAGTTTGGAGGGACAGAAAGCTGTCAGATTCCATCAAAAAGATCTTCATTTGTGTTTGGAAGATGAACGAAAGTTTTGCGACATGAAGGTGAGTAATTCATAACAGATTTTTTTCGGTTGAACTATCCCTTTAACTATTCTGCCATACATTAATTGTAAGGCATGTACATGAATAAGTGTAGTCCACACATATCCATCCTCCTCACCTATCTGTGATGTCCTCAGAGCTCCAGCTTTGCATCGGGCACAAATGCGCTGTAACTCGCATCTTCCAGTGAGAATCCGGAGGAACCATTTCAGCCAGAAGCGCAGACAGGAGGAATAGAAACACTGCCAGATGTACCCCAACATCCTCTGAAACACAAACAGCATCAGTTAGTTTCAGTCCAACTACTGCACTTTCTTCCACGTGCATTATTAGGCAGGCAACAGGAACGCAACGTACACAATATGGACACTTTTCCATGTATTTTCTAAGAATGAACTGCATACATGAGCATGAATGATGAGCTCTTGCTGTCTCTATGCCTACACATAAATAATGTAATTCATTCAATGCAAATGAGCTGCTGATCCTTGTGCTGAGTCAAAACAACAAGCGTTCTGCTAGGAACAAGCATTATTAGTAATCTATTAACCAATACGATCTACATGACCATCAAATCAGCCCTCGGAACTCACACAAATTACACAAACTTTTCAATTACACGACTAATATAGCTTATACATAATCTAAAAATGATGCTTTAAGGATATCAGCCGGACAACAACACAACAGGTTGTTCATGCACGAGACATATTGACCATCAAAAACACAAATAAGCGGCGAATTCAAATTCAGATGACACTGCCTCTGTTAATACTGCTTCACGTTGAGTCGCTGCTTTTTCTAGCATTTAATACTATGTAAGTTACTAAAGATCTTATAAAGTGCAGTAACTGTATGGATCACTTACTAGCAGTCACTTCGCCCGGAAATGATTCAGATTGCCGCGCATGCGCAGAATAAACCAGAGGGCGCAAGTGAGCCTTTCTGGAACGTTACTTTTTATTCTCAATACATTTAATTTAATCTTTAATCTACATCGATCATTTAGAGTATGTTATTTATATAAAGACTACACTTGTCTTTTTGAAAAGTGTTAAGAGTAAGAATCACTGATCTATCGACCTTATTCACAGCAGCGCCATCTTTGTTTTTCTACGGGAATGAAAGTGAGCCTGAGAGGGATTGACATTCAATCTCTTCAGTGGGCTGTACTGTTATTTATTGTGTTTTTGGATTGTTCTGCTGACAAAACAATGCAAAAAAAAATATTTCCAAGAAAATTCCGTAGACAAAAAACTCCAGACAACGTGAGCAGAGGAAAATTATAAATAGTATCATGGCAAGCCGTTTTTGCTTAAAATGATCCCAGCACTACTCGTTGTAGCTGCATTTTTACGAGTAAGAATTGAATTAGATGGCTCTCAAATTCAGTTGTTACTAGTAAGAATGCAAAGCAAAGCTCAGCAATTTAGTTTTAAAATTTAGTAAAAAATTAATTAATCTCCCTATTTGTAATGGTTACTAGTAAGAATTGAATTGTAGAGCTCTGTGAAAATGAATGGAAGTCAATGGAGACATAACTAGTTCAAATTTGTAGAGATCTCTAATAGGAAATGTTACTAATTGAATTTGAGATTTCTCTAATTGTAATTGCTACTAATAAGAATTAAACTGTAGAGCTCTCCAATTTAAGGCCATTGCACACTGAGTCCGAATTTTTCGTATGCGTTTTTTCGTGTAGGCTACATCAGCCTAAAAATTCGTCACGCACAGAAACCTTGCACACTGAGTCCGATGCGTATTTATTAAACCTTTGCGGAAAAAAACGCAAAAAATACAAAATGGTTTCGTCAAGCAGTAAGGATGATTTTGTTGCCCTCTCTTAAGAGAAAAAGAAGAAAAAGAGGGTCCATCCAATCTTGTGCCGAGAGGAAGGAGAGTTTCAGCTCATCAAGGAGTTGCGCAATTATCCCGAGCGATTCAAAATTTACCTCAGAATGTCAATTGTCAATGGAACAGTTTGATGCTTTGCTAGCGATACTGGAGCCACATATTAAAAAGACCACCACCAAAAAAGACACACACACACACACGGCCGGCAGAAACGCTGGGCATACAGAACAGCTGTATGGTTTGTTTATCAGTACTTTGTGCTGCGAGACCAAGTGTATCAACTTGTCAGTTGCCATTCTGGATTGTGTCGTTCGCTTGTACGGTGGGTCTGAATAGTCAAAAAACCTCTTAAAAAGCTGGCTGTGGATGCGAAAAACGCAGAAAATCGAACCTGATCCGAATTTTTTTATGACGGACGAAAGTTTCGGAGGCAGTGTGCAAGCATGATTGACATAACGTGAGGTCGATTTTTTTTTTAACGTGCGAAAATTTCGGATGCGAATTTCGGACTCAGTGTGCAATGGCCTTTACTACTAAAAATGCAATTACAATGAGTAATGTTGGAAACATTTTAAGATAATATGGCTTGCCATAATCTCTGAGCTTTTTACAGCAGATGCTATTGAAAACATATTCCCACATCCTTTGAATATCCAAAGATATTTTAATTGAGACTGCCCTTACCAAAAAAAAATTAATGAAAAAAGTATAAACTGAGCATAACTAGTAAAACGTATCCACTTAATTTTACATAAGTTTGCATAAAGCCACAAATGATGGGGAACATTACGTGTAAAAGTAATGTTAGCTATATTGCATTATAAAAGTAACTCTGATATTGTGTTGATATAACTCTGATAAATTAATGCACTACCTTATAGTAAAAAAAGTAATCTGATTAGGTAAAGTACAGAACACACTTTTTAGTTCTATTCAATTCTATTTTTTAGAGTGAGAAGTCTTCTGTGAACAAAAACTACAAGAACAGACCAAACAAACCCTTTTTTTACCAAAATAATTCATGAATTATAAACTAACTCAGGAAAAAAGCATACATGGAAACAAAGTAAATAGCTCACTAGTACAAATCAGACCACACACCCTGTGAAGTGCAGTGCATTTAGTGACAGACAAAAGTAACACCGTAACAATCAAAACTGGTGTTTCTCTGCATGTATTTTACTTCTAAATCCATCAGGAGGCACTAGCGAGCTGAAGCGTAATAATGGCAGGTCCAGAGAGCGCTGACCATCTTTGGGGATCCTCATGGGTGGAGGTGGAGGCGGGAATCTGGACTGGTTCGCACCACTGCCGACATCATTTCCTGTGTTATTGTTGTCCTCGTCATTAGCAACACCATTCACGACACTGCTAATGCTAGTTTTCTGACAGCGAAGCAGAAACACCCGCCTAAAGTGTCGACGGTAAAGATAAAGGATCACCAACAGCATCAGCAAGATGAGCAACACGAGCAGGCCACAGATGGCGTAAACACCCCGGAGGATTGTGGGAGATGATGTGTCGTTACAGTCTAGAAAATGAGTGGAGAGGAAAATTGAGTTATGAAAGGCAATCAGAGA
The DNA here is from genome assembly GCA_036326025.1 of Chrosomus eos. Taxonomy (NCBI): domain Eukaryota; kingdom Metazoa; phylum Chordata; class Actinopteri; order Cypriniformes; family Leuciscidae; genus Chrosomus; species Chrosomus eos. Next base: position 5,858,539 of record CM070819.1, on the reverse strand, counting down.
GAGTTTTTGGGAAAATATTTAATTTAATATGAGAGCGGACTAATCACCCGTAAACCGTGTAGATCTGTCAATATAAACTTCTGAATATCAGTCTCTTACCAGGTTCGGCAGACGCCGCGCAAACGCTCGCTCCTTCGCGGTAACCATGGAGACAGCGACAGGAGTACGAGCCGAACTGATTCACACACTCGGTGTGAGCGTCACACACCACCATTTGGGTCTCACACTCATTGATGTCTGTTCAAACACAGAAATTGACAGACTGATTACCTCTAGACTAGTTCTTAAATGCAGTCTACGCCAGTCACTAGATGAGTAACTTGTAAGACAGATCTTAGCAGTTTATGCAACCGGCCACGGGTTGACCTTTGGATAAACTCTACACTTCAGTAAGGAACTGACACAGCAATTGTCCTTCAGAGGTGTGTGTGTGTGTGTGTGTGTCTGTGTGTGTGTGTGTGTGTGTGTGTGTGTTAGTTAGAGCGAGCGTGTGTGTGTTAGAGCGAGCGTGTGTGTTAGTTAGAGCGAGCATGTGTGTGTGTTAGTTAGAGCGAGCGTGAGTGCGAGCGTGTGTGTGTGTGTGTGACAGAGCGAGCGTGTGTCAGAGCGAGCGTGTGTGTGTGAGAGCGCGAGCGGGTTAGTGAGAGTGCACGCGCGAGTGAGTGTACGAGCGAGTGCAAGAGCGGGCGAGCGACTGTGTGAGAGCGAGTGTGTGAGTAAGTGAATGTGTGAGTGAGTGTGCAAGCGAGTGAGTGAGTATGTTTGAGCGAGTGTGCGGGTAAGTGAACGTGCGAGTGTGTGAGAGCGAGTGTGCGGGTAAGTGAATGTGTGAGTGAGTGTGCGTGCGAGAGTGTGTGAGAGAACGAGTGTGCGGGTAAGTGAATTTGTGAGTGTGCGTGCGAGAGCAAGTGTGCGGATAAGTGAATGTGTGAGTGAGTGTGCGTGCGAGTGAGCAGGGATTAAAGTGAAAAAAATTCTTCTGACTGAAATTTTTTTCAGGCCAAGTCATATTCCTGTAACTTTATTTAAATAGTCGAGACCATAGCGTTTTAAGGGGAGATGTTTTAAACCGATTTAATATTGCCAGTTTGCGTATTTTAAAAGCTATTTTAATCTATGAAAAACAATTACTTATCTTGACAAATAATCAACCATCTACATAACTTTTCAGTGCATGTTTTTATTAATATTATAGGACCAAACAATGTTAAACTATATTAATCTATAGTTTGTTCCATGGCAAATCGTTTTGGCTGAGGGCAAAGTGAAGTTTCATAACTTTATATTTTTAGGCCATTTAACTTTGTAGCCTATTAGAGAACTGACTTATGTTTGACTGAATTGTTTGCTTTATTTCTCATTGTATAGCTTATTATAGCCTACCTATTAGGCTACTTATACTTTTGAACGGGATATTATTGATCATTAAAACTGACATTTAACAAAAAGAGACAGGGTTGTGTAATTTTATATATTCTAAAATATATCAAATATTCTTTATATTTACTATGCATTCTCGCATATGTGTACAAACATGCATAATACAATAAAACGATACAACCCTGTCTGTTTGTTAAATGTCAGTTTTAATGATCAATAATGTTTCATATTTTTTAAATGAAAACAAAAAGAAGCAGGGTTATGTTTTATATTTCGTGTTGTTATAAATATATGCAGTGAAGATAATCAATGTTTCCTGAACCACATTTGTGTGGCCATTAATATGTTTATGATAATATGTTTATTTATAAATGAAAAGAGGCAGAGTGGTGTTTTATTACATATTTCGTTTTGTGGTTGCCTAAAATATACATAAAGATAACAAGGCGAGTGACGCGATCAAGAACGCACTAGTGCATTAGCAGAATAACCGGACTCGCGTCCTCTCGCCCTCGGAAGTTCGTTCTCCTGAGTCGAACTTGGCAAGTCCGAACTACCAAGAAAGCAAGTCCGAAGTTTGCGTATTGGTATTGAGAAACGGCCAATATTGACCCGCGTTCTGTTTTCTATCATGCGCGTGCACGTTTGCGATGATGTAATATGCACGCAAACGCACCAACTAGAAACCAACTTGAAATCAAGTTGAGTGTGAAACCACCAGACCAACTCTGCGGGGGGCGCCGGGAACAAACGCGCTCGGGCTCGGACCGCAAACGAGCTGTAGCCGGACATGCACATCTCCAAAACTTAGCAGTTTTTCCGTGAGCAGGAATGTAAAACCCGGAGTGGACCATGAGCGAAGTGATTACAGAATGCTTAGAGTGGAGAGAGGAACGTGCTTTCGCTCCACTCCAGGCTTTATCACATCCCCCTCAGCAGAGTTATTACACCTCGTCTTTCCTTCATTTAAGACTTATTCAAACTAAAACTAAGACATGTATCACAGTATTTGAGAAATCAAAGCCTATTTACGGCATTAAAATTATGAAAAGTTAATTTAAGACATAAGGACAGACGGGAACCCTGCAATTGACGGAAATCCGTCATAGACTCGCTGCAATTAACGGAAATCCGTCGTAGCGACGGAGAACTTTAATCCCGGAGTGAGTGTGCGAGAGCGCGTGTGCGAGAGCGAGTAAGTGAACGTGTGAGTGAGTGTGTGAGAGCGAGTGTGCGGGTAAGTGAATGTGTGAGTGAGTGTGTGAGAGCGAGTGTGCGGGTAAGTGAATTTGTGAGTGTGCGTGCGAGAGCAAGTGTGCGGATAAGTGAATGTGTGAGTGAGTGTGCGTGCGAGTGAGTGTGCGAGAGCGCGTGTGCGAGAGCGAGTAAGTGAACGTGTGAGTGAGTGTGTGAGAGCGAGTGTGCGGGTAAGTGAATGTGTGAGTGAGTGTGTGAGAGCGAGTGTGCGGGTAAGTGAATGTGTGAGTGAGTGTGCAAGCGAGTGAGTGAGTGAGTGAGTGTGTGAGCGAGTGTGCGGGTAAGTGAATGTGAGAGTGAGTGTGCGTGCGAGAGTGTGTGTGAGAACGAGTGTGCGGGTAAGTGAATTTGTGAGTGTGCGTGCGAGAGCAAGTGTGCGGATAAGTGAATGTGTGAGTGAGTGTGCGTGCGAGTGAGTGTGCGAGAGCGCGTGTGCGAGAGCGAGTAAGTGAACGTGTGAGTGAGTGTGTGAGAGCGAGTGTGCGGGTAAGTGAATGTGTGAGTGAGTGTGCAAGCGAGTGAGTGAGTGTGTGAGCGAGTGTGCGGGTAAGTGAATGTGAGAGTGAGTGTGCATGCGAGAGTGTGTGTGAGAACGAGTGTGCGGGTAAGTGAATGTGTGAGTAAGTGTGCGTGTGAGTGTGTGTGAGAACGAGTGTGCGGGTGAGTGAATTTATGAGTGAGTGTGTGAGACCGAGTGTGCGGGTAAGTGAGTGTGTGAGTAAGTGTGAGTGTGTGTGAGAACGAGTGTGCGGGTGAGTGAATTTGTGAGTGAGTGTGTGAGGCCGAGTGTGCGGGTAAGTGAGTGTGTGAGTAAGTGTGCGTGTGAGAGTGTGTGTGAGAACGAGTGTGCGGGTGAGAGAACGTGTGAGAGAGTGTGCGAGAGCGAGTGTGCGGGTAAGTGAACGTGTGAGTGTGCATGCAAGTGTGTGTGAGAGTGAGCAAGAGTGTGTGTGCATGCGAGATGTTTCTTTGGCTAGTATGAGGTCACAGCAAGGTTTCTGAAAGCCCAGAGGAACCTGAAAGGTCATGTGACGTGTGCGATCACCTTCAGTAGAGACCGATGCAATGACGCCCTGAGTTCTGCTGGTTTGGGATTTGATGGTTCGGTCCTGTAGCTCCAGCAGACTCGACTGAAGATCCCCTACAGTGGCCTTCTGAAACCTCAGCCACACGATGAAGAAAACACCAGAACTCAACCTACAAACAAACACAAGGACAGTCTGTCAGCAGACCTTCTAGAAGACAACCCAGTGAACATGCTTCAGGAACGGCTCACTTTTTCAGTCGTTTGAAGTCCAGGCTCTTCAGGGTGAGATGTCCACACGCTTCTCGTATCTGTAAACCAATTTTTCAAACCGATTAACAATAATATTCTAAATAGGGAGTCGCAATATTTAGGGAGTATATGCGACCCTAGATCAAAAAAACACTCACAATTCGCACTGGTATATTGGTGACAATAGCCACCAATACATTGTATGGGTCAAAATTATCGATTTTTCTTTTATGCCAAAAATCATTAGGATATTAAGTAAAGATCATGTTCAATGAAGATATTTTGTTAATTTCCTACCGTAAATGTATACATTTGTGTGAGTGAATGCAGCAAAATCTCAAACATAAATCGACAACTTTAAGGTGATTTTCTCAATGTTTCGATTTTTTTGCACCCTTTCAAATTGTTGCATCTCAGCCAAATATTGTCCTATCCTAACAAGCCATTCATCAATGGAAAGCTTATTTATTCAGCTCAATTATAAACCTCATTTTAGGAGATAACCCTTGTGACTGGTTTTGTGGTGCAGGGTCACATAAGGAATCATAACACTGAGCATCACCATGATCTCGAGAGCAGATCTGAGGGAAGAGGACTCTTCATGATGTCCGGGCTCCAGACGGACCTCGACACCCGCCTCGAACAGCAGCTCTGATTGGACAAATGATGTTACAGCAATATATATATAACTTTGTTATTTTGATTTGAATGATAAGCTGTAAGTGGCAGCTGAATGTTGAGGTTAATGTGGCACTCACCGCCAGGTAAATGACTGTAGTGTGTAAGATTCCCTGAGCTCTGCTGGTAGTGAGCTTTCTCTGTGGATGGAAACAACGGTTAATGCAAGAAACCCCAAGATAAAGCTAAAATGTCTGGGTCATATTTAAAACTAATAATTATTATTACTAACTTTTTTTAAACAAAATCATTAATATTGTTAATATAACATTTTGGATGATGATGATGATGATGATGGATAACAAAAAATATATAATTTTAAACATGTTCTAATAAATTATTAATATTGTTAGTATTACCTCTTTGATGATGACAATAATAAACTAATAAATATTACTCTCTTGAATGATGATAATTATTATTATTATCAACTTTTTAAACAAACATTACCTCTTGAATGATGATTACTATTATCAATATACGTTTTTTAAACATTAATTAAATCTTTAATATTACACCTTGGATGATGATATTTTTGTTATTATTATTAATAATAATAATAATAGTTATTATTGTTAACTTTTTATATATGAATAACCTCATTAATATTACCCCTTGGATGATGATAATAATAATCCACCAAATCCTGAATTAGATAAAAAAAAATGATTATTATATTATTGTGCAATATTAATTATTTTATAAGCATTAATAAAATAATAGTTAATATTACCCCTTGCATAATAACAACAAAGGCCATTTTTTATTTCTTTAAGTAATTAGAAAATGTTGGTGTGCTTGATTGTCATGAAAATAATTACAATAGGAAAAATCCCCAGCGATGGTCATAAAAGAGTCTCTCTTTATGCCAAACGTAATGCTTTTAAATATAAAGAACGTAACTGCACCTTTAGGTCTGCGGTGTAATTTGGGTTGTGCGTCGCCGCTCTCAGTCCCCGTCGTCTCCACGTTTTCCCCATCATCCCGCTGTCCCACCCTCACCCACCTCACCCCAACATCAGACGCCATTTTGGCTCTCTCCGGCTCGGTCTCATCAGAAGCGCGTGCTTGTGCGTCCACGTTCCTGCGCATGGCAGACGGAGAGCGAGCGACGGGTTTCGCAGCTTCGGTCCAGATGTGTGGCATGCGAGTGTGTGTGCTGAGTGTGTCTGTGAGGGGTGTGTGAGCAGCCTGGTATCTGGAGCGGATTCGGGACGCTCCACTTCCCGGTTGGTTTTGCTGGGTCTCAGGGGCCCACCGACTAGCTCCTTCAGAGAAATTATCATCATAGTATGCATCATCATCGGCCGAAACCTCACTGTCATAACCAGATGCTAGAACGCGAGGAGCTGAATCCGTAGTTGAATCCCCGGGACTCTTTTCCCAGGATTCCCTTTTCCCATAATGGAGTTCATTAGTCACTGAGGTGGTCTCGAACGTCCCCGAGCCGGTCAGACTAGGAGAAGTGTTGTGGTTGTTCAGACCTGGCGGAGCGTCCGTGACTGCATCCGTCTCATCTCCATCTAATGCTGCTTCTATCACGTCTCTAGGAATGTCTGTAAAGAGAAACAGAGTGCAGCTGGTGTCAACATCTACACTAAAGTCTACTAAAAAAATACATAAATAAAAACTCACCTTCATAGATGTATTTGTTTTTCATTGAAGAAGAAAAAAAACTCAAACAAATCTATATATTCTATATAAAATATCAAAGGCAATCCATACACTACCGTTCAAAAGTTTGGGGTCAATACGATTTTTTTTTTTTTTTTAAAGAAATTAATACTTTTCTTCAGAAAGGACGCATTAAATTGATCAAAAGTGACAGTAAACATTTATAATAATGCAAAATATTTTTTTTTTAATTAAATGCTTTTCTCTTGAACTTTCAAAGAATCCTGACTAAAAGAATCACGGTTTGCACAAAAATATGAAGCAGCAAAACTGTGTTCAACTGTGATAATAATCATAAATGTTTCTTGAGCATCAAATCATCATATTAGAGTGATTTCTGAAGGATCATGTGACTCTGAAGACTGGAGAAATTATGCTAAAAATTCAGCTTTGATCACAGGAATAAATTACATTTTAATATACATGCACATAGAAAACAGCTGTTTTACATTGAAATAATATTTCACAATATTACAGGGTTTGTTTTGTATTTTTAATCAAATAAATATAGCCTTGGTAAACAGAAGACTTCTTTTAAAAACATTAAAAATCTTACCGACCCCAAACTTTTGAACAGCAGTGTATATATATACATATGTACTATGTAAATATATATTTTTATAAAATATACAAAATGTTTTACAAATAATAATAATCTTAAAAGTAAAAGAGCAGAGATTTTAGCACATTTAGCCCCCAAAATGTCTAAATATTTTAAATGGAGGAAATATTACAACGAGATAGATAGATAGATAGATTATATGATATATAAGATATACATATAGCCTGTTATATTCTTATAAACGATTTGACAGCACTAAATTCTAGAGAGTGTGTGTGTGTGTAATATAAATAATAATACATTTTATAAAAACTCACTCACCATCATACATGAGATCAGGAATGTCCAGTGGTCCGAAAGCTTTAAAGCGGCCGTAGAAGCCCCTGTAGGGGGCGGGCGGGTCCTCGTCGATGAGCAGCACCACCTGCACAGTGTTGGACACAGAGGTGTACCTGGCCTTCCTCCAGCACTTCTCCAGGATCCTCTGCCCCCCCGCAGCCGACGGAGACTCATCCAGGTGGATCTGATCGCTCTTCAGCTGACAGGAGTCCGGGGTCGTGAAGTCCTCCAGGTACAGCTCCACACGCTTCCCAGGATGCACCTGGATGGTCCAGTTGCACCACACGGCGGGGTTTGAGCACAGGTAGTCGGGGGAGAAGAACTCACCGCTGTCAGCGTGCAGGACCTGATGGCAGCTCCGCAGGGCATAGAAGGCGTAGCTCTCTCGCCCTCCACCTGAAGAGAGAGAGAGAGAGAGAGAGAGAGAGAGAGAGAGAGAGAGAGAGAGAGAGAGAGAGAGAGAGAGAGAGAGAGAGAGAGAGAGAGGGGAAGAGAGATTTGCATCAAAAAGTTGGAAATCCAGGAGGACACCATAAAAATGCTAAAGGTTTAGTTCACGCAACAATTTTAATTCTCACTCACCCTCATGTCATTTCAAACCTATAAGACTTTCGTTTATATCGGAATACGAATGACAAATCTTTTTAATGAAATCTGAGAGATTTCTCTCCCTCCATTGACAGGCTACGCAACTACAACTTTGAATTGATATTAAACAGCTCAATTCTATATGAATTCATGAGTTTAGTCCAAGTTTTCTGAAGAGACACGTCGCTTTATATGATGAACATATTGAATTTAGGCTTTTATTCACGTTTAAACATCCATCAACTCCAGTGTTGGGAGTAACGCATTACAAAAGTAATGCATTACAGTAACATATTACTTTTTGCTGTAACGCAGTAGTGTAAGGCATTACTAATCAATTTTCAGTAATATTTTACTCGGTACATGTTCAGTAAGGCTTGCGTTACAAGTTACAACAGACTTTTAATTGTAAAAAAAAAAAAATACACAGCAAGACCGCGAGACATTAACAAATGAAAAATGCAAGTAGGCTAAATTACCTGTTCGTGGTCAGTCAATAGCCGCGTGTGGTGTCCAAGTCTGTTAATAAAAACTATGGCAGCGCCTGATATATTTGTATAGCGATTTCTTTTTACAGGAGTGCCGTGAGGTATGATTTCGGCCTCGGTGCTCGCGCTGGCCAGTGGAGAAGCGGCTAATGGTGAAGATGGCATGAAGAAGACTGTCCATTCGCGAGATAGACGTATGCGCATTAGGCTATTCGTTCTGTGTTTTCTTTCTAAACAGTTTGGCTATGTTTATGTGGTATTTTTCATGTTTTCATCACGCAATCATGTTTTTGATGCGGTGGTGACGCGTTCATTTAAGGGCGGCGGCGCTGGCGATAAAGCACCTAAAAGCTGTCACAAATAACCGGCAAAAGCAATGATTATGAATATGTCAAATATAGCAAGGAGACGTTCTAATTGTTTAGTAATAAAGTCAAGATGAAGTTGACGATGCTGACTCGCGATCTTCAGTAGGCACCAGAGAGAAATGCACATTTCATTTCATAAGCAGAGAGCAGTCTGTTTTCTTTCGTTTTGAATTGTTCTGTTTTACACATAGACATTTCAATATAGATATATTTTTCAGGTCCGTGAATAGGCTACCTTATACGCTGAGTTTCGGTTCATTTATGAGTGAATTGCCCTCCGTGTCGTGATTATTTATTATTGTCTGCTATATTTAGCCTTCTTATTTATAAAATCCAGGCAATTGGTTGATGAAACATTGATTAAAATTAAGATACAATTAATACAAAACGAAATTCACTTTAAAGAAAGGCTTTGTGTCTTGTGTAAGGTCATTGTGAAAGTTTTAAAGCAGTCTTTTAGTGCCGCTTCAGAGCGCTCGCGTCCTAACGGAGAACTGTCACGTCTGTAACATTGTTTTTTCCTCATAAATGCCAACACGAAAAATAAAATAAAATGAATATTTTATGTTCTGTGGAGAGCCAACCCTTCTTCATCCGATTTGCGCAGTGTAATTCACAAAATTACAACAACAAAAATCGTTGCCTCCTAAAAGTTAAAGATTTATTTTTGTCACGCATGACTGTCTATTTCCCTAATATTAAATGTAAAACGCATGTGTAGACTGATATTTTTCTAATGTCTGGACTCCTTTCAGGGAGGAGCCTATGGATAAACACGTTTCAATATTTTGGTATTAATGCATTTTCTGAGAATTTATTTTTCAAGTTTTGACAGCAAATGTCATGTCCATAACGCTGGAATTCCCAAATTTTAAATCATTTATCCTCAACTAGTTTTGTGGTGTAGGTCTACGTATTTTATAATGTTAAGTTAACTTCAAATAATAGGCTACTAATAGTCATTTAAAGACGTGGTAGCATTGGATCTGGACGGGAAGGATAACTCTTGGAGTTGGAAGGGGTGTGTCGCGATTCTGCAGGTTCGTGGATCTGAGTTTCGCGATTTCGGTTTCATTTCGCATATCGTTAAAGCCCTAGTCATTTTAGAATGTTAAGTTCTACTTCTGTATAGTTATTTTGGTGAAAGTAACTCAAAAGTAATACAGGAGTAATGTAACGCATTACAATTCTGAGACAGTAATATTGTAAGGTAATGAATTACTTTTAAATAACAGTAACATGTAATATATAATGTATTCCAGTTTGGAAGTAACTTGCACAACACTGATCAACTCACACATTAGTTATGGTATCACGTCTCGAAGTGCGAGAACCAATGAGCTTCATTCGCATTCGTGTTACGCAGCACGTTTGAGCTTCTGTTTACATTCTCTGATCAATGTTTATGTGGATAAAAAGCCTAAATTCAATCGGTTCATCATGTCTCTACAGACAGTTTGGACTAAACCGGTACATGCATATGGATCCCTTTATGAACTTTCTGAAGCATTAAATTGGTAGTTACATAGACTGTCAAAGGAGGGAGAGAAATATTTCAGATTTCAACAAAAAGATCTTCATTTGTGTTCCGAGGATGAACGAAAAGTCTTGCGGGTTTGTAACGACATGAGAGTGAGTAAGTTAAATAATGATAGATTTTTCATTGAATCCTTTCAAGTCTAAAGCAAGAGCGCCATTTTCTCATTCGTGTAAAAAGTTTTCATACTTATATAAATGTGACTGACAGCTGTTTACCTGCGGATGCTTGGCCATCATTTCTGTTGATCTGCCAAAAACAGAGAGTATGAGAGAGATGTGAAGTGATCAGATTATTTATGATGACGAGTTACTCACCTCAGCACTGTTTATCAAACGCGTCAAATAGATTAATATCAGAAGAATATACCTAGTCATTTTAGAATTATGATCGTGATCTTTCTACGTTGTTTTCAGTTGCTTGTTTTAAAACATAAACGGAAGAAGCTTCCAGTATCACCTGTATTATATCTGCCGTTAATGAGATAAGTTTACCTGTCGCGAATGACGTAATGACATGCCACGCTCCCTGGAGCCGACAGAGGGCGCTGCTCGATCACGTAGATATATTCAGGAAGCGCTCTAGCGTACTACATACTGCCTAGTATAGACCGTATTCTGCCCACTTTTAAAAATAGCACTTGAAATAGCCTCCAAAACATTTTGCTATGATAACGTAAGCATAATATGAATCAAACTCTGAATCAACATGCACCAATGCTACATTTTTCTGTATGTCATAATCATTTGTTAAGTATTCAATACTTAAATGAGCTCATTGTTTTCAGGGCATTATATGTTCCCTACATGAAGATATATGTCACTGCTGCTTCATTTTTAATCTGAATGTAAGCTTAATTATATAGCAAATAGAACATTTGCACCAAATTTAGCCTCAAATTTGTGTACTTTGGGTTTAAATCTCAGGTAATATTTCAAATAACCTGCCTAATCTTTGAATGAATTGTGAGGATGTGCCACCAGGATCATATGATCAGAAATTACTTCTGGCTGCATCCAAAATCACATACTCTCTTGAGTAGTACTTATTTTTTGAATAAGTAATTACTTCACAACCACTAAAGAAGTAAGTTTTATATAAGCCATGTTGTCATTATCATGTGATTTACCAGCACTTTACTGCCATTCACAAATCCTCTCCCGTGGCCTCATGGGATAGCAAAGTGTCCATCGTATGCACACTTCAGAATCTCACCGGAAGTAGGTTACTTTTTGCCTACTCTTTATTAGTACTTAATTCAGACATAGTTCTTTTGTCACGTACTGTTTTTCGCCTATTATATAATAGGGAAGTATTCACATGCAGCCATTGCTTTTTGTTTTTTCCATGGATGGTCCACAATTGCCCACATCTGCATCTGTTTAATTATTTTCATTTCGATAGCCTCAGATGACAAAGACAAATATGGACACAGCAGAACTTTATTAGGATAAACACAAAACACGGAGTGCTTAACTGTGAAATGATAAAGACAAGTTTCACATATAAGGGGTCAAGGCTGTTTCAGAAGGTTTCATTTTATCCATGATTTAAAAATGTGAACATGATTAAAACTCATATTGAACAACACACTGAACTTCACACTAAATATGACAAGGAAATCCCATCCTTAGAGCTCCCTAAGGAGTTAACAGAGATTTATACAGTAATGAGATTTGGCAAGACTTTGAACTTCAGAGTCTCATTCAGCTCGTTGTGTGTGTTGTGAATTGCCCTACAAAAATGGTGCAAAGGTCACTCACAACTCACTTGAACAAACAGCACACAAATTAATAAAAACATCTTATATTGTGTGTTACACACCTAACAAGTGTAATTGGCGGCGATCGAACAAACAACAGCTTCCTGAGAATATGGATGTTTAATGCGATAGAAGTCAAACAGCTCCGTTCTGCTTTTCCCAAACACAAATACAGCCATAAATAAAAGCAACAACATAAAATGACACAAAATAAACCCAACAGTCTCTTTAGCTCATTCTTGATATGAAAATATACCCTGATTTCTCACAATGCATCATATTTTAGTCATTGCAAGTAAATAAAGGCAGGAACTGTGTAAACGCAGCACAATCCCTCTGAGACGTTTAATGCACATTATGTCTTTTTTTGTAATACACTTCCTGATCTCATTGTGAACGATTCATCGGTTCACATTCTTCCAATGAAAATTGGACTTTGTTTAAAGTCCCCCTGTAAGTCAATAATTGTATCCCTTAAAATTAATATTTGATCACCAAAATGATGTATTGAAGCGTTTTTTCCTTTATTTTTTATCATGTCTTAAAATAGCTTGAATCTAACTCCCTTGTCTCATTTAGTATACACGGTTCTATGAATATGCAAATGAGCTCCGCCTCCACTCACTCACTCAGCTCAGAGATCCACTCGCTGACGATCACTCGTTGATCTGATTGGTTACAAGGTAGTGTGTGACGTCAGAAACACCAGCGATTACAAACTGTCTTTGGTTCACTGCAGTTTTAAGCAGAAAATGCTCAACAATGGTGTTGACTTATGTATTTACACATGGTTTGTCTTAAAGCGTATTAAAAACACCACATAGGCATTTAAACAAGATTAAAAGCTTGATTTTCATCACAGGGGAACTTTTAAATATAACTTGCTCCATCCCTGAAACTAAGTCCCTTTCAGATGGCATCACTGAGCCCCTCTCACTTTTAAAATCCGTCCTACTTATTTTTTTTACTTTGAATACATGTCGTTCTGAAAAGTTAGATGGGTTGCGAATGCAATTTCGTGCATGACCGCTGTGTCGCACCGTATCAGCTTGACACTGTCTACACTGAACGTGTCAAAGTAAAATAATTAGCATGTGTGAAGTACGTCAGCAATAGAACGGGACGTCAGTATACCGTCGCTGTCTCTTCGGTATAGACAGCATTACTGCTTATAATGAGCTCTATTTGCTTTTGCCACGTCGCTTAGTGGCTTTCGTGTCCGCTGTTGGCACAATGGTACAGTTCACTTTAGGGTCATTTATCCAAGACCAGATCTTTATCATGTCCTGTGGGCTCCTGGGATGGACCAGAATCAAATTTTTGTAAGCACATGGATTCTCTCTGTTCTTCTGCTCAATGTCAAAGGTCTTAAAGCCCACGTGTTTCTCCGGTATCAGTCCCAGTCTCTGCAGACACATCCCCGTGAACACATCGTCAATCGGGTACAACGTGACCAGACGGGAGATCTTTCTTAAACGCAGTCCCAAATTTCCTGAATACAGGTAGCCTCCGCCACCCGCGTACGGAGGGTAACCCCCCAGAAACACGCTTTCGGGATATAATACTTGAGGTTTCTGCTCCGGTGTGGGCCGGCATTAGTGATCACGTCACCAATAAACAGGTCATGTGTGCTGGACATCGAAAAGTTGCCTAGGTAGGTCAGAATATGGTGCGTGTTGACGAAAACGTCATCATCGCCTTTGAAGATGAATTGCGCAGAAGCGCAACGTGTCCCAAACCACTCCAAAAAAAGGATTTCTTTCAAGGTGAGATTGAAGAACGAGTCCCGGTAATCCCATTGCACAACGTCGCCGTACAACGCCGCTTCGTGCTTGACCATATCCGACAAGTCCGGGAAGTGGTCCGTCGCAGACGTGTTCCCAAGTAGGAAGACAGTGGCGATGCGCTGGCCGTCGAGGAAACCAGCGCGACCCCACGATTCCCGGATGGCTTGCCGTCGGTCGAAATGTGGCGCAATGGACTTTATCGCAAACAAAAGGTACGGCGGTTCAGAACACACTTTGGGTGCATCCGTTATCAACGGGTACGACCTACATCCCATGTACAATAGGAAATCCTGGAATCGCTGTGGTAGGGAACTGAAGTCCCCAATCTGTGTCAGCACTTTGCCGTTTGGTCGACACGGACTTGAAGCGGTGCGATTCAGCCAATGCGGGATTCCCCGAAAGTCACGAGGAAGCTCGCTGCCATTCGCAAGGGGCAGGTAGTAGATGTCGTCCAAGCGATCCTGCTCCCGATTCCAAAACGCCTTACTGACTTTTGTCATCTTCCAGAACGCTTTGGGCATCATTTTGTCCCGTTTGGAGATGACCTGCTCCTTCCCGTAGCTTCGGGACACTTCCACCACGATGTAGATGAAGAAATTGGCTAACATCAGCACTCCGAGCAGCTTGGTCCTATTCCAGTTGCTTTTCATTTTGAAGATGCCCTCGCCACCTGTAGACACAGAAAGAGATTCATTACCTATTGGGATACAGTCTGAAAACAGAGGTGTGGATGGTCTACAGAAAATGGTGGAGAAAGTGGGATGGGCAAACCTCAATTACCTGGAAAGTGGAGGAACATGTTAGTTACGTTGGATAAAAAGTCAGTTAGTATGGACTTCATCCCAAACAGAATGTGTGAAAACCTCAACCATGAGAGTACTTTGCAAATCTACTGATACAGTGAATCAAGACTCTGTTTGCTGAATGACAGTGTGTTAAAATCATGAATATCAATTTTGATCTGTGACACATATTTGGTAATAAATCTAATTCCACATATGTAAGTAGCCCAGATCAGAATTGAAATTCATGCATTTATGGTAAACACCCTTTATACACCAAGGACGATAATGATAAAGTAAAAATAATCATTCTAATTCTGAGAATAGGGAAGTCCTCAACATTTTTTTTCAAGCTGATGAACTATAAAAACATCAGAGAGTCAATCAGAATCACATGACTTTAAAGAGCTCAAGCATTTAAAGCAGCAGTGTGCGCTAATAATTAAGAAGACAAAGTTAGAATCTCAAAGGGTTCTGTCGGTTTCCCGGGATCAACGCGCAAATGTGCAAAAGGCTAATGTTAAATTTCAAACTTTGTTTCAAATGTGAAAGGGGCTAAAGGGTTCTATCAGGTGCTTCATATATATAGAACATTTTAGGGGTTACATCATGGAATCATTTTATGGATCAAGTTTTAATTTTTTTTTTTAATTATTATAATTTTTTTAGTTTTAATAAAAAAAGTGAATTAAAATTTGTAAACATACTTTATCACAAGAAAAAATGTAAAAGATGTAAAAGATCCAAATCCAAAAGATCCAAATCCAAATGTAAAGATCTTTATTCATTTTATTAAGACATTATTCCCCAAGTGTAAGTCTTCTAAATGTAAGTGTAAACATGAAGACATTTCTCCTATAGAACCTTTTTGGCATAAAGTCAGGAATCCTAGTGTTCTATATAGAACAGCACTGAACCTTTATTAAGAGTCACTTGTCTTTATAATTATCGTTCTTGGTGTGAACAGACCTTTGTTGTCTTATTGCAGGTTCCTGTTTTTATTATGCACAATTCATTACAGTACATTGCTGCATGTTATTTCAAATAAAAAACAATGTCACCCTAATAAAACAACTTAATCCATGCCACAAATTGCTTATTTTAATTTTTTTATTTTCATTAAAACGACTTTTCTAGCTTATTATGTAACAGCATAAAACATTTCTGCAAAATAAATGTCCAATGTTGTTGGCCACATTTTAAACGCCATCTGAACAATTGTACAAACAAATGGATTTGAGTAGATAACCAGAATTGAGCACTAAAGGTTTATGGTGTTAGTACAGCGCATTATACCTCAACCCAACAAAAAAAGCAGCAGTGTGCTCATGCAAAAACACACACTAACCACATAGATTTTTCAGAAGGAAGGTGCAAAGAACAACCTTTCATTGTTAATTTTAGTAGACAAGTAAAAGAGCTTCCTGGAATGGTTCATCCAGAAATTAAACTGGTCAGTGTTCACTCACCCATATCATTACAGCTCTTTTCTACATATACACAAACGTGCAATAGAAGAACCATTTGGGGTTCCTGCAATTGGAAGTTTCCATGGATGTTAAAGGTTCTTAATGAAACCATCAATGCTAATAAAGAACGTTTTTAAGAGCTTATACATACGCCAACATTTACAATGAAACCGATATGAACATTTTGGCCGATACTGATAACCGATAATTTGTTATATTTGAAAGCCGATACTGATATATATCAAGAGAGCCTGATAAAAAAAAAAATATAATATTAATATTTTGAGAGCCTGATTACAAAAACTAAAGTCTTACCATTAACAGCCATGTCCCAAGCACACAATTATAATGCTTTCATTATGATTTCATGTATGACAGCACATGTTGCACTGAACTCTATTTTCCTTTTTTTAAGTGATTCTAATCAGATTACAAGCAATTCAAAAACATCATGGCGAACAGTGCGAATCTGAAGCGTCTCAGCTGAAGGAAATAATGATTATTTATCTGCTTTAATATATTAAAAATATAAATTATGATAACATTAAAAATGAAAATATATCGGCCCGATACAGATATGGTGGATGATATATCCTGTATCCAACAATAGCACAAATAATGACTTTTGAAGTCAAAATCATAGCATTGTGCATGAAAAACCTCAATTTAAGCCTTTCGACACACAAAGCTGAAGGCTTTCAGAAGGCTCAGTATAAAAACTATTAAAACAGCACCAGGTTTGAATGACGTAAAGATGAGTAAAACAGGACAGAATTTTAACTTCTGGATGACCTACTCCTTGAAGAAAGCGTCGGCTAAAACATAGATGTCAGTAAAACGTTAAAGTAACGGTTGGTCCGTGACTCACAGCGAGGGCATCTGCAGGGTAAGTCTAGGGTGAGATCCATGAGTGAATCCGGTGGGAAGCGTCCAGGGTTTCTCCTCCTGCGACTGTACCTGAACAATAAGGGATGAACCTGCTGCATATCAGCCAATGTTTCATACCGAAACCAAAGTCTCCACACCATCCAAACATTCCCCTTTCAACCGGTTTTCTTCCTAATATCTGTCTTTCTTTCACCCTGCATTTCATGTAATGTCACATGCCTCCTTCTCTCATTCCTCAAACACATCATGTGTTCCTCATGACACCAATTACAGATGTGCAGCGTCAGACTCCTCCGACTCTCGTGTAGCCAGAGCTTTGACTAAACAGCTCTGGTATTTATTTTGTCTCACTAACCCAGGAAGAGACCGTCTGACTTAACATAAGCATCGATCGATAGTTTAGGGATGGTTTATGTAGTTGCAAAGCAAAATAGAGGCCAAAAGACTATATGATGAGCCTCATGATACACTTTCAAAGATCTGACGTCAGCTTGTCATATTTTGCGTCAGATGGCCGAAGACTGAACTCAAAATTTATTGCAGGGCAACAGGTCCATTTTATTACTGCAATTTAGATATTTTCCCAGCATGACACACTCCCACAAGGAAAACTTTCCACATTGTGTGACTCAATGCTATCACTTCTCTCGACTTTTAACAGTTTTTTGGTGCAAGAAGAAGTCCAATCTCACTCGCTCTCTGTTGGTTCAGCCCTCTTCTTTACAGGACACATCACACATGCATGTTTTGTGCAGCATTTAAGAGTGACTAACACATAAGTGACTGAGCAACTGCTAGATTGGCAGTGGAAATAAGAATGCAACAGAGAAAAAGAAAAATAATTAAGAAAATCTGTCAATTTTACATCAGAACTAAAATGTTTTTAGGATGCAATCACTTTAAATTTAACCACTACACCACTACAGTACACACATATTAATCTCTTAAAATACTGTTTTTTAAACAAACTACTTAAAGGGGTGGTTGATTATGATTTCACAACATCTGCAAAGTTACGACGCTCAAAGTTCAAAGCAAAGAGAGATATTTTCTTCTAAAGAAATAGTTTTTTAAGGACTACAACAAATGGCTGACAAATGCGATTTATAGCTTATCATGACAGAATATATTAATCAATGACTAGAAGATAACTACACATAAACTACATAAATTCATCAACTAACCATTCAGAAATGTTGTCTACATGTTGTCACTTCTTCTTGAGTCTCTCCATCATTGTCTGACTCCGGTTTGAACATAAAAGGCTAAAAGTTTTTGAAGTTTTCAGTGCATGTCTGTGTGAGGTAAAAGGACACGAGCTCTTGAAGCTCCGCCCCCTGTGCCGGGAGCAGAAGCTCATTTGCATTTAAAGGGACACACACAAAAACAATGCGTTTTTGCTCACCCTCAAAAAGTGGCAGTTTTAACATGTTATATAAAAATATCTGTGGGGTATTTTGAACTAAAACTTCTCATACACACTCTGGGGACATCAAAGACTTATTTTACATCTTGCGAAAGGGGCATTATACCACCCCTTAAAGATGATGTCTGTAATATAATGCGTAATAATTGCAATGTACCACCATGTAATGCTCTTAAAGTCAGCACGCACCTGAAGCAGAGATAGTCTTTTCTTCTCTATTGTGAGTGAAACAACAAAGAACAAAGAACAAATGTAGGGAGGGACTTGATTTTGTCTATCGGGAATTGATTGGATCATTGTGATTTTCTATTGGCCAATCACATGTGAGTGACAAGTTGCACTAACAGGTTGTTTGTTGACAGTTTATTTGGACTAACATTCAACGAATGGAAAAACGGTCTGAATCGCTTTTGGCTGAATCATTTACAGTGCTTCACTGAATCGTTTAGATCGAATTCTAAATTAACGACTTGGAACATGACAAAGAAAACAAAAACATTGCTACATAAAGGCTAGAAAGAAGACAATGTTGTTTTACTTAGATATATTTGTCTCTTTCTGAAAACTGTGTTTTTAAGTCAAGTCACCTTCATTTATATTGCGCTTTTTACAATTATGGACAGTGATAATAATAAGTGTGTGTGTGTGTGTGTGTGTGTGTGTGTGTGTGTTCATTAGATTTCGGAGTACACACATGATGATATTCGCTAAAGCTCAGGTAGCCTATTTTTTTCAAACAGTGTTAAAACCGTGAATGATCCTTAAAGCAATAGTTCAACTAAAAATGAAAATTCTGTATTTTTTCACCCTTGTGACATTTTAGATACACATGGATTTTTTTTCCCAACACACAATTTTTTGTTTTTTAAGATTCAACAGATAGGCCTATAATTTCTTTACCATGGAATAAACCAGGAAAAGCCAAAAGCACAATGAATGTGGTCCATATCTTATCCACTTTATTCAGCCATATAATAGCTTTATGTGAGAAACAGTATGAATTTTTTACCCAAAATTTTAAATATGGTGCAGGTTGGACATTAATAAAAAGTATTAATGGTTCTCAAGTGTGTCGTAGACAAATTTCCATATATATATATATATATATATATATATATATATATATATATATATATTATTTTTTCCCCCTCTCACATATGGTTCATACAGATTATGTTATCTTGGGAGTAATTTGCGGGTGGGGTGGGAGGGACACTCACCCCTTTTTGCCAG
Source organism: Chrosomus eos (assembly GCA_036326025.1). Classification (NCBI taxonomy): domain Eukaryota; kingdom Metazoa; phylum Chordata; class Actinopteri; order Cypriniformes; family Leuciscidae; genus Chrosomus; species Chrosomus eos. Next base: position 5,839,045 of record CM070819.1, on the reverse strand, counting down.
GGTTGATGTTGTCCCCAACAATTTTTTTAAACATCTCGCTTCACATATATACCTAATACAAAACATGTTTTATGATGATGATCATTTATAGATATAGTAGATGTAAGAATGAAACTTATCACATTAAACGAGTTCTCAATGCACTATTTAAATTGATTTCTGGACATCGTAATGTTATTAATTTATTTTTTACAATTATTTTTTAACATAGGCTATCTGATATGGCATTGTATTCAACATTCAGTGGTCACTATGTGTATGTCAAAGGATCTATGTAAAAAGTCTTTCATTTTACTTTTGTTTTCCACAAAATAAACAAACAAACTTATACAGCTTTGAAAGGACAAGATGTGAGAAAATAATGATATAAGTTTAATTTTTGGGGTGAACTAACTATCCCTTTAAAGATTTGGCAGATAGATAGATAGATAGATAGATAGATAGATAGATAGATAGATAGATATGATAGATAGATAGATAGATAGATAGATAGATAGATAGATAGATAGATAGATAGATAGATAGATAGATAGATAGATAGATAGACAGACAGACAGACAGACAGACAGACAGACAGACAGACAGACAGATAGATAGATAGATAGATAGACAGACAGACAGACAGACAGACAGACAGAAAACAGTTAACGTTAGAAAGATGACAGACAGACGGATAGATAAATTATTTATTTCCCCTTATATCAGGGTGGTGAAAGTGACTAACAGACCTAACCAAATTAAAACAGAATATGTAGTAGCATATACGATTTTTTAATTCAATAGCATTTTGGCATTTTATTTGTCCTCACTCGTAACCCTTATCTAACGTTAGTCTGATTTACCTGTACGTGTAGGTACGTGGCAGTTGCGACTCTTCTCACCTTTATAACAGCGACTCACAACTGATGTTTCTTCAAAGAAGGGACATTTTCCTCTGTCCTTTGCTCTTAGTCCACCAAACGGAACCTCTGTTGTTTATTTCTTTAGTAGGCTAAACTTGAAAGTCCCGTTTACAGTTAACGTTAGTCTTCCATGCTAGCGTGCCAGAGAGCGGTACCGTCCGCATGTACTCGAACAGGTCAGAGTCTCCTCACGCGCGAACCCCTCTGACCACGGCCGCGCGCACGGGCACGGGCACGCACGTGCACTGGTTTAGCTATGGCTATGCCAATGCCAATTTTGCATGCATAATCTCACAAACAGAATTGAGCACAGCAAAAACGCCCGTTACTATTTGCAATGTGAACAAATATGATTGCTTTACTGTCTGATATCCACAGTTTGGGGGTGGGGTTAGGGTGGTTGAGTCTATATCATCACCTGCTTATAAATACCACTGTTCTACAAGTATCCTTATCTCCTCTCTCGCTCCGTTCTCTCTTCAGTCTCTCTTCTCCCCTCCTCTCCCCCTCCTCCTCTCTTCCTCACCATCCTCTCTCTCCTCTCTCTCTCTCTCCTCTCCTCTCTCTCTCTCTCCCTCTCTCTCTCTCTCTCTCTCTCTCTCTCTCTCTCTCTCTCTCCTCTCTCTCTCTCTCTCTCTCTCTCTCTCTCTCTCTCTCTCTCTCTCTCTCTCTCTCTCTCTCTCTCTCTCTCTCCTCTCTCTCTCTCTCTCTCTCTCTCTCTCTCTCTCTCTCTCTCTCTCTCTCTCTCTCTCTCTCTCTCTCTCTCTCTCTCTCTCTCTCTCTCTCTCTCTCTCTCTCTCTCTCTCTCTCTCTCTCTCTCCTCTCCTCTCTCTCTCTCTCTCTCTCTCTCTCTCTCTCTCTCTCTCTCTCTCTCTCCTCTCTCTCTCTCTCTCTCTCTCTCTCTCTCTCTCTCATCTCTCTCTCCTCCCTCTCTCCTCTCTCTCTCCTCTCTCTTCTCTCTCTCTCCTCTCCCCCCCTCTCTCCCTCCTTCTCTCTCTCTTCTCTCTCTTCTCCTCTAGTGTGTGTTCGTGTTCCTCTGATTACTGCCTAAAACTTGCCTCAGGGTAACAAACCCATATTCTTCACATTGAAAGCACATTATGTATGTTTAACCCCATTCAGTTATTTGCACTTATTTCACACCTTAACTCCAACTGTCCTGACTAGTTGGGATTTCAAAAATAAAACTTAATCAATTGTCTTAACTATTTGTGAGTTGAAATAAAGGTTATTTTCAAGTTGGTTTTACTCGTGTTTTTAAGGCAGGTCAACTTTCGTTTCGAAGTTTAACCAATTGGAAATGTTTTACATGCAAAAAATGGCCAATAATGTAGGAATGACATTTAATTAACACTTTTACTTTGTCACACTATACACCCTATAGCAGTCATTTTAAAATATTTTCTGCATTACGTGGAAGGCTGCAGTCTGAAAAACATTTTATAGTCTATTGATTTTTCATGATTCACTTACAATGTTTTTTTGCATTATTAAAGTATCTGCCCTTTTAGTATTTATAATTATACCTTTACTAAGTAAAAGTAAAATCAAATTAAGCATAGGTAATGTATTAAAATCATCCTGTTCTTTTTAATATTAGTATTCTGACAGATGACAGCAAATTTTATAGGCACTCAATTTCACTACAAATATAACTAAGATTCTTTGCTACTTTTATTTTAGTAATGAGAATAATTTAATGTAAGAAAGATCAAATGTTTTTTTGTTTGTTCAAATCAAATATTCTCCTGATATTTGTTCATCTTATCTCAACCTAACAGTATTGTATTGTATTGTATTGTGTTCAGCACAATAACCCAAGAGTGGTGGCAACATTAACAGTTGGTTCTGACAGTATCAGGCTTGTAAAAAGAACAAATGACTCACTATTTGAATTAAATCATTAAATCATCAGCTTCTGCCTCATCATCTGCCTTTGTTCTGAGATGATTACATTGCTTCATTGCGATCGATCATAACTAGTAAACTCATATGATACTTTTCAAAGGCCACGATTACACCCATTGTCTTCTCTTCTGAATAATTAATAGTTTGTCCACCAGCTCTTAGGCTGTTTAAAGCACACGTGTGTTGTAAATGACAGAAAGAGGACCATCTGTTTGAGGTCGAGCAGCAACAAAAGCTCACTGATGATGAGTTTGGTCTATGATAAACAACACAGTCCTTGTCTGGTTCACTTCCAGATATTCACACCTGCGCGACCTGAGACACGTCTCAACCCATTCACCTGATGGGTGTTAACTCTTCTTAAATATTTAAACAGAACGGCTGGCATCGCAGTTCATTAGTACTGAGTCTCCAAACACAGACAAAATAAAAATAAAATATATAAAGGGGTACAAAGTAGCATCCAAAATTTAACAACATTAAAAGTCAGTGAATGTCTTTATAAAATAGGACATTTTTATATATTAACATTTTTTTTTTTTTCCAATTAATTATGGTTTATCTAAAAAAAAAAATTTTTTACAACAAACAAATGGCATTTGTATCATAATAGACACCTATCTTTATTCTAATTATGAAAAACATACCATTTATCTTTTTTTAATTATGGGAACAGTGGTCTTATCTATATATACGTTATGGATTAACAACATAACTTTGATTTGACTCTCAGAAAGATGACCTTCGCTCAAAAGCACAGGGGCCGATAAAGATGGATCATGATATTAGTATATATCTGCTGTTCCTAGAACACTAAATCATTTCACACACATAATAAACCTTAACTAGCATATATCAAGAAGATTTACAGGTCCATGTCGGATCATTCAGTCACCTGCACTGCCACTAGAGGTAATTACTTAATTTAGTTATTAAGTGACTATGTAAAAACTCCCTTACTCGCGTCATAGGGATAATGGTGTGTTCACACTTGGCAGGTTTGGTTCAATTTAAGGGTTTGGTTCAATTTAAGGTCACACTTGTAGGTCAGTTTGCTCGGTTCGTTTGGTCCGGACCAAAAAACAAACATTTAGTCCTGGTCCTCTTAGCGTTCACATTGGCAATTTAACACCGGACCTAAAGGCATGAGGACACATTCCCTACCTGATTGGTCGGCTTTTATTACGTATATTTTGCTTGTGACATCACTTCCTGTTTTTGGTTGGTTCACATGCACTGTAAAAAATATTTTAGCAATTTAGTTATTTCAACTTATTTTTTTAACTAGATTGTCCAGACAACAAGAAATTTTAAGTTTTCTTGTCCTCAACTTATCGAAATAAGTTAGTTAAACTAAAAAAAAACCCATGCAAAAAGATAACTCAAAATAATGAGTTAACTTTTTTTACAGTGTGTGTTTGGTCCGTGTAGTGTTCATATTTCAGTCGAACTGCACCAGAGTTGGTTTGGAGGCGGACTGAGACTCATCTTTTCAGCGTCTCGCTCCTCTTGTTTGGTGCACCAGTGTTCAGATGGCAGCGTTGCTTCCGTGTGTCATGTACGGGACCCCTAAAGGGACGTGGAACCGCATTTCTTTATATTTGAGTCCGAGTTCAAACACTATGAAACGCACCATTAATTAATGTACGGATCTCTGAAGCACTGCCAGCGGGACATTAAACAGGAGGTTTGTCCGAGCTCACTACAGGTTTTGCGTGGGAACGCAAAAGTTTTGCGTGGGAACGGAATAGATACAAAAAAAAAAAAAGAATCTCCCATCCCAATTTTTTTCCACCAGCATGTACCTTCAGGGACTCCGTAGTCATGTCTATCAAAGTATATTAGTGGAAAACTAACACTGAAATAATACAGAACCTAAAATCCTGTAAGAGGAAAACTTTTATTTAAATAAACTCACAGATATCAAAGTTTGAGGTTTGACAATGATTTTTTATGATGAAAATAACAATCCAGCACTTAAACACACATTCTCTCTCTCTCTCTCTCACACACACACACCTATGAACCCGCAGATGAGCTAGCTGTGATGCACGACGCTATCGATGCTCTCCTGAAGCTCTGCCATCTTCTTCAGCACCAGATTCACCTTCTGCTCATCAAACTCCAAACACACAAACTCAGAGCTCTGAAGGACAGAGAGAGAGAGAGAGAGAGAGAGAGAGAGAGAGAGAGAGAGAGAGAGAGAGCGTTTACATTCAGTATAAATTGGGAAGCTGAAGTGACCCAAAATCATCTTCATAAACACAACACATAACCTGTAATATCAGAACTGCTGCTGACTCGGCTGTTAGTCCACCTGCATCAACACAGCGGTGTAAGATTACACAGAAAATGCTCTAAAAGTAGATAATCGTTATTTAGAATCAATGAATAGAATTTTTTTAAACAATCAGATGAGATTTGCAAAGGGTTTTCCTGGAATTCTTGATTCTGATTGGTCAGTCAGCATTACTTGAACACGTTTGTTTGCACAGTGATGCTAAACTGTTCATCACTGTCTGAACTGGTTTCTTATCTCTCCTTTCACATGTGAAGCAACTTTATGTCCATCGCAGCGTCCGAAATCTCGTATTGAGTAGGTACTACTATTTGAATTTGAATTTACTTCATGATTGTAGAAAAGGTTTGTTCTATATAGTATGAATATGGGTAGTATAAACCAAATTTTGATGCACTACATACGTCCTGTTGTTACGGGCACGTGACCCACCAGTTACGTCGCTTCACCTTCCTTCATAAATCCTCAATGTATTCAGACATGCTACTCTGTTGGTGTACTGTTTTTTCAGGAAGTATTTGTTTCAGACAAATACCATTTAGAACATACCATTTATCCTTTTTAAAAATGGGAACAGTGGGCTTTATTCTCAACATAACTTTGATCTTTGATTCTGGGAAGTATTTGTTTTTTAGCTTTTTTTTTGGTAAAAATGATCCAGAAGGGCTGAAGAATGGGACTGATGAAGAGTGGGAATGACATCAGAAACAGATCATTATGACATCATCAGTCTGCCGAAGCGGTCTCATTCACACAGAACAGAACAGCATAATATAACCCTAAACTAACCTACACCTTTAACACTATGTGCTGACTTGCACTGGTGTCTCCTTCAGGAAAGGCAAATTTACCTAACATATAAATACACTACTGTTCAAAAGTTTGGGGTCAGTACAAATTTTTTTTTTTTTAATGAAAACAATATAATTGTGAAATATTATTACAATTTAAAACAACTCTTTTCTATGTGAATATATGTCAAAATGTATTTCTGTGATCAAAGCTGATTTTCAGCATCATTACTCCAGTCTTCAGTGTCACATGATCCTTCAGAAATCACTAATATAATTATTTGATGCTCAAGAAACATTTATGATTATTTTCGATGTTAAAAAAAACAGTTGTGCATATTTTTGGGAAAACTGTGATAATTTTTTTCTGGATGAATAGAAAGTTCAAAAGAACAGCATTTATTTGAGATATATAACATAAATCTTACTGACTCGACTCTGGAATGGTAGTGTATGTACACATTAAAAATTATAATTAATTACATAAATATTTCATTACTGATATTATTGTTCATTGATAATTCATGTTTGTTCTTAATACATTATTGACTAATGTTAATTTATGTGACTGGCATTATTAAAAATGTATTAGTACACACAGAAAACGAGATTAATAAGATCAGGAAACACATGAACCTAGATTAAAGGGATAGTTCACTTTGAAATTAATTTTTGATATGTTTTAGCTTACCTCAAGGGCATCCAAGATGTAGGTGTCTTTGTGTCCACAGTATTTTCAATTTTTATATTTTTAGGTCAAACCGTTCTTGTCTGTCAGTCATATAATGCAGGTCTATGGTCACTCCCTCAAAGAACATGCACAGAGAAGTCCAAATTAAACATGATTTAATGACTCGTAAATGTAAGTACACATTGATGGCCTAAGACACGAAACGAGCGGTTTGTGTGAGAAAACGAACAGTATTATATTGTTTTTACCTCTTGTAAACACAGCCACGTCCAAGTGATCTGAGGTCGCGGGCGCATGAGAGATCACTTCCAGTGCTTTCCGGAAAAGACCGAAGCGCCCGCGCCCTCAGATCACTTGGACGTGGCTGTGTTTACAAGAGGTAAAAACGATATAATACTGTTCGTTTTCTCACACAAACCGCTCGTTTCGTGTCTTAGGCCATCAATGTGTACTTACATTTACAAGTCATTAAATCATGTTTAATTTGGACTTCTCGGTGTATGCTCTTTGAGTTGGTGACCATAGACCTGCATTATATGACTGACAGACAAGAACGGTTTGACCTAAAAATATAAAAATTGAAAATACTGCGGAAACAAAGACACCTACATCTTGGATGCCCTTGAGGTAAGCTAAAACATATCAAAAATGTATTTCAAAGTGAACTATCCCTTTAATAAGATTAGGAAATACATGAACCTAGATTAATAGATGCAATAAAAGTTGTGTCCATTATTAGGTTATGCAACACTATAATAAACCTTATTGTGAAGTGCTACCAGGTCCCAAATACTGCTGATTGGTTGAAAATACTGAGGAGTTAAAGGGAATAAAAGCAATTCTAAAACGAGGAAAACACACATTCGTGGGCTGAATCTGACCAGGTAACAAACTATAAGGACATACAACAAAAAAAGTGGTAAACTACGAGTACATCTACGCAGTCAGATTATGACAACTGCATTTCATAACAAGTGTCTTTCTAGATGTCCTCTTCGACTACTGCATGAATGAAGAACTGATGTCATTTTGACATTTAATGTGACAATTATTGACATCGACTGATATGAATATTTTTATTGTGATAATGTATTTGGCCAGCCATATGTCATATTCTTATTGGCTGATCGTCTTGATTGTTCACAGGTGTTTCTTTCACGGTGTCCGTGTCCATGTCCAGTGTCTGTGCTGGTGACAGTGTCCATGCCCATGCCCATGCCCAGTGTCTGTGCTGGTGCCAGTGTCCATGTCCATGTCCAGTGTCCGTGCTGGTGCCAGTGTCCGTGTCCATGTCCAGTGTCCGTGCTGGCGCCAGTGTCCATGTCCATGTCCAGTGTCCACATCCAGTGTCTGTGTCCAGTGTCCACATCCACATCCAGTGTCCACATCCACATCCAGTGTCCAGTGTCCACATCCACATCCAGTGTCCACATCCACATCCAGTGTCCACATCCACATCCAGTGTCCAAGCCCAGTGTCCGTGTCCACATCCAGTGTCCATGCCCATGTCCAGTGTCCGAGTCCGTCCCGGTGCCGACGTCCGTGTCCAGTGTCCGTGCTGGTGCCAGTGTCCGTGTCCATGTCCAGTGTCCGTGCTGGTGCCAGTGTCCGTGTCCATGTCCAGTGTCCACGTCCACATCCAGTGTCCAGGTCCAGTGTCCACATCCAGTGTCCACGTCCACTGTCCATGTCCACATCCAGTGTCCATGTCCACATCCAGTGTCCATGTCCACGTCCAGTGTCCACGTCCACATCCAGTGTCCACGTCCACATCCAGTGTCCACGTCCACATCCAGTGTCCACATCCAGTGTCCAGGTCCAGTGTCCACATCCACATCCAGTGTCCACATCCAGTGTCCATGTCCACATCCAGTGTCCATGTCCACGTCCAGTGTCCACGTCCACATCCAGTGTCCACATCCAGTGTCCACGTCCAGTGTCCACGTCCACATCCAGTGTCCACGTCCAGTGTCCACGTCCAGTGTCCACGTCCACATCCAGTGTCCATGTCCAGTGTCCATGTCCAGTGTCCACGTCCAGTGTCCACGTCCAGTGTCCACGTCCAGTGTCCAAGTCCAGTGTCCACGTCCACATCCAGTGTCCACGTCCAGTGTCCACGTCCAGTGTCCACGTCCACATCCAGTGTCCATGTCCAGTGTCCACGTCCAGTGTCCAAGTCCAGTGTCCACGTCCACATCCAGTGTCCACGTCCAGTGTCCACGTCCAGTGTCCACGTCCACATCCAGTGTCCATGTCCAGTGTCCATGTCCAGTGTCCACGTCCAGTGTCCAAGTCCAGTATCCACATCCAGTGTCCACGTCCACATCCAGTGTCCACGTCCAGTGTCCACGTCCACATCCAGTGTCCACATCCAGTGTCCACGTCCAGTGTCCACGTCCACATCCAGTGTCCACGTCCAGTGTCCACGTCCAGTGTCCACGTCCACATCCAGTGTCCATGTCCAGTGTCCATGTCCAGTGTCCACGTCCAGTGTCCAAGTCCAGTATCCACATCCAGTGTCCACGTCCACATCCAGTGTCCACGTCCAGTGTCCACGTCCACGTCCAGTGTCCACGTCCAGTGTCCACGTCCACGTCCAGTGTCCACGTCCAGTGTCCACGACACATCCAGTGTCCACGTCCAGTATCCACATCCAGTGTCCACGTCCACATCCAGTGTCCAGTGTCCACGTCCACATCCAGTGTCCATGTCCACGTCCAGTGTCCACATCCACGTCCAGTGTCCACGTCCAGTGTCCATGTCCGTGTCCAGTGTCTGTGCCGACGTCCGTGTCCAGTGTCTGTGCCGACGCCCGTGTCCAGTGTCTGTGCCGACGCCCGTGTCCAGTGTCTGTGCCGACGTCCGTGTCCAGTGTCTGTGCCGACGTCCGTGTCCAGTGTCTGTGCCGACGCCCGTGTCCAGTGTCTGTGCCGACGCCCGTGTCCAGTGTCTGTGCCGACGTCCGTGTCCAGTGTCTGTGCCGACGTCCGTGTCCAGTGTCTGTGCCGACGTCCGTGTCCAGTGTCTGTGCCGACGTCCTGTTGTCCCTAGTGTCTGTGCCGACGTCTCAGTGTCCAGTGTTCTGTGGCCGACGTCCGTTTCCAGTGTCTGTGCCGACGTCCGTGTCCAGTGTCTGTGCCGACGTCCGTGTCCAGTGTCTGTGCCGACGTCCGTGTCCAGTGTCTGTGCCGACGTCCGTGTCCAGTGTCTGTGCCGACGTCCGTGTCCAGTGTCTGTGCCGACGTCCGTGTCCAGTGTCTGTGCCGACGTCCGTGTCCAGTGTCTGTGCCGACGTCCGTGTCCAGTGTCTGTGCCGACGTCCGTGTCCAGTGTCTGTGCCGACGTCCGTGTCCAGTGTCTGTGCCGACGTCCGTGTCCAGTGTCTGTGCCGACGTCCGTGTCCAGTGTCTGTGCCGACGTCCGTGTCCAGTGTCTGTGCCGACGTCAGTTTCCAGTGTCTGTGCCGACGTCTATGTCCAGTGTCTGTGCCGACGTCTATGTCCAGTGTCTGTGCCGACGTCTATGTCCAGTGTCTGTGCCGACGTCCGTGTCCAGTGTCTGTGCCGACGTCCGTGTCCAGTGTCTGTGCCGACTTCAGTTTCCAGTGTCTGTGCCGACGTCTATGTCCAGTGTCCATCCCGTTGTCCGTGTCCAGTGTGCCGTTTCCGTGTCCATTGTCCAGTGTGCCGTGTCCATCCCGGTGTCCAGTGTGCCAGTGTTCGTGTCTGTGTCCGTGTCCATGCCACGCGCCGGTGACCATGTCCGTGCCGATGTCTGTGTCCAGTGTCCGTGCCGATGTCCATGTCAGTGCCGGTGTTTGATTTTTGATTCTGGATGATAAAATTGTCTCCACAATCTCCTTTTTAAGAAATATCGTAGTATCGTGACTGCACACTGGAGTCGATCAGTCTGTGGCACTGCTCAGGTGTTATGAGAGCCCAGGTTGCTCTGATAGTGGCCTTCAGCCCTTCTGCATTGTTGGGTCTGGCGTATCACATCTTCTTCTTCACAGTACCCCATAGTTTTTCTATAGGGTTTAGGTCAGGCGAGTTTGCTGGCCAATTAAGAACAGGGATACCATGGTCCTTAACCCTCTGGGGACCAAGAACGCACCCGTGCGTTTTGCCAGTTTTTTTTCACAAAGCAGAAAAATAGACTTAAAGTACTACCATAATTTCTGGTCATATAGTTAAGAAATATGAGAAAATAAACTGTTAAATGTCTACTTTTTTTATGTGCCCACATACAATCGAAATAAAATATTGTGCTTTTGTAAAATAAAGAAATAAACAGGGTGTGCGTTCAGCCTCTCCGTCTCCGTGAACTTTTTTTCTGGAGCACGTCTCTAAACTTAAACAAAACTCAGCGAATACTATTCACCCAGCCATAAGCAATATATCTTTTAAATCATTTGAGTTTGTACTTTTAAATGATCCGATTCAAAACTAAAATAAATATTCCCCAGTTATGTCATCTATATAAAAAGAGAGACGTGTCAACCGTTCTAATTATCTTTCTCTCAGCTCAAGAATTTCCCAATGTGACACCCCCACGGAGAGCACGTGCTATTCAAACGCAAATATGTGAAGCAACACATTGAGACGCGTAAACGCCCATATCTGTAAACACACTATATTTTTTAGTCAGATTAAGATTCGTCTTGCGCAGCTATGAGGAATAATCCTGGGACATTTACCACAGAACAAGTGCTGGTTTATTTTCATTTCGAGGAGGAGCAACATTAGTGCTGGGTGGTAAACCGGTTCAAACCGAAAACCGGTTTATATTTTCGTCACGATGTTGATTTTGAATAAACCGCCATACCTGTGTATTTAATTACACAACGTTTGGATCGAACGTTACGCTGCGCCGTGCGACACTGTTTCAGACAGACCCTTACAGTGTCGCACTTCTAAGCAGCGACTGCGAGGCGAGTGTAAACAGCAGTGCTCTGGTGTTGCGTTACAGGGAAGATGGATGCTGCAGAACTAGCGTAAAACTTCAAATAATAGCTCAGGCTTTTATTTTCCCAAATCGTCGAACTGCACCAGCTTGTAGGCTATTTGAGACAGGCGTCTATATGAGACAGGCCTTTATAATTTAGTGTTGAGATGTTGTTCATTGAGTGTCGACCTAGAGTCTCTAATCTCTAACAAATCTCCATGTGCTCCATGTGAAACTACAGTCTTCCGACCGTTTACTATTGTGTCTGTGTCAATTGATTTGGATTAATATGCGTGAGGGAGAGAGCGCAAGACAGCGCTCGTGTTGTTTGAAGACGTGAGAGTGCGCGCGCGCGGCCGGGGCTCTCTCTCTGCTGCGCCGTCCAAAAAAAAAAGAGGAGCAGGTCTGTTGTTTGGAGGTTTTTCTACTTTTTGTATTGGCTTTTATCAAATAAAAAAGTGAAATTTGCACAGTAAAAGTTGTGTATTTTGACTGCAATTGTCTTTGCATTCTGATTCCTCACTTCATTAGAATCATGACTGCCTCTTATTTGTAAACAACAGCATAACTTTCTAGGGCCATGCAAAACCTGTATTACTAGTGTGGAATTATTCTACAATATTCACTAATGACAGTAAAATAGACCATCTTAAGTCAATTTATTGCAGTAATTACTCTCTCAACCAGTAGAAAATGCTTTGAACACCTGATTATGCATGAACAAAAAAAAAAAAAAACGTCATAAACCGGAAAACCGGCATAATTTTGAAAAAAACCGTGATATACATTTTTGGTCAAACCGCCCAGCACTAAGCAACATATCCAGCTGAGAAGTGTGTAAGTGTTTTATTCTTGTGCTTTGTTCTAATCGCGATATAGAATAACGTTATTGTCTGTAAACGGAAAAATAGCATACTGTTTAAATGTGAATCATGTTTCTGTGTGTGTGTGTGTGTGTGTGTGTGTGTGTGAAGGAATGAATGAATGAATGAATGAATGCACAGATACGCACTGTTACAGACGAAATAAAAGACAACATTTCGTTGACTAGTTTTGGATAAAGTTTTTACTCTAAAATAGACATCAAATAAGCTTTTGTTAGGAGTTTTTGCTCATATGTTAAATATAGCATGTTTTGTCAATAAACTAATCAAGTAAGATGTTATAGTGTTTGTTCCAATGCAAGCTATATCAAAATAATGAATCCTCAACTTTGAAATATAAATGTATTGGCCTACTAAGACATTTATGGAAAAAGACAATTTTCTTTTCAAGATGTTTCCAACTCCAACTATATATATACAGTAGAGATCAAAATTAGAGAACAATGAAGAAACGCTTGATTATTTTCAGAAATATTGTTAATCTTGATTGCTTGAAATTTTGAGGGATATTCGCTGTGGGTATACCATTGTTCTACTAGCATTTTTTACAAAATAACCAAGGTACTTCAACAAAAACCTATATTTTTCAATAACCATGCATAAATAATATTCTCAAACATACAAACATGTATGTTGCTCACATATTATGGTAGCCCCGTTTGTGCTATATAGAGTGAATTTACACCTTTGCCATTAACATGTTTATAAATAACTGAAAAAAGCACAAATGTCAGTGCATGTCAAAACATCCCAAGGGCCCCAAAAAACCCTGAGGTCCCCAGAGGGTTAATGCCTTGCGGTTAAACTGTTCTAACGTGTGTTTTTCTGAGCGCGTACACCCGAAGCGCATAAGAATCAATGTATAATTTATACAGTTAAGTCTATGTAGTGTTTTATATTTATATTTGTTCATTCAATTTCTTTCTTGAATGCTTCTGTTAAATACACCTCCTGTAGCTGAAAAAAAGCACTGTTTATTTCATTTGTATATTGTATGTGTAGGCCTAACTTTGTTCTTCTCTTTTAATAACAAAGAAAATAATGAAAAATATTTTTATCTTCGCCACATTGGCCTAAATTCCTGACATTTTATTTTATTTGAAATTTTTTACCTTGTAAGGTTTTGTGTTTAAATAGGGACCTTATTTTGGCTGTAATACTCATTCACTTGCAAAATAGTAAAACCAACATGAAAAAGAATCGATATACCGGTATATATATATTTTTTTTTTGCCATATCACCCACCCCTAATGTCAATGCCTAATATAGTCACAACAGCCATATCACATAACCAGTAACCACAGTGACTAAAGTAAATATAATAACATCAGAAAGCACAATTGACAACGAATAAATAAGCTCAATTAAGGTGCAAATTCATCTGTGCTGGAAAACAGAAACATGATCTGATATCTCACACTACGGATGTGACAGACAACTAGGCAACAGGTCTGTCCTGTAAATTTAAAGTCGTTTAGGTTATAAAATGCAATTTTTTACTCTTTTTAATAACTGATCTATACAGTATATAACCATATTGGACTGTGGATGTGTGAAAATCTCGTTTCCTTCTTGCAGTCCAAACACAAACACGGCACTGAGAATGATTCGTGGTTTTATCATGCTGTAATTAATCTCGTGACCCAGAATGAAAAATCAATCTCCTCTTTTAGCATCTTTGTGGCCGTGATGATGAGGGACCATTATGCTCTCCCGCTGCTCTGAAGAGAATTGAATACCCAACAGTCCCCTATTCTCCGGGCATGAATCATACGGCGTGTAATGCAGCTCTCTGCACACGGTACCAATGATACCAAACAACTACAGCACTCAGACAAACAAACGGTCTGAGAGCCACTTACAGCTGAAAGGAGGCTCCTCTTACAGTGCAGAATGTGCTTTTTCACAAAAATAAAGGATGGGCGGTATGGTGTTATATATCGCGGTGATGGTATAAAAAGACTATTGTTAGAGATTTTGCTATATCATGTATATCACAGCATGCAAATATACACGTACCACAAAACTACTGACACTTTAGTGAGATGAAACGCGTGAAAGAGACAAAGAGCTGAACTTGCCTGATGTTAAAAGGAGTTCTTGAAGTGCAATAAGACGTGAAAAACAACTCGAGAGTGCTCGCGCTGACTGCCAAGTAGTGGTTCAATGGTTCACAAAACTCACGGTTCAGATCATTTTATGGTTTTTGAGTCATTTCTAAGAATTTTTTGGATCAGCTAGACAAAAAAATATATTTTGGGGAGGGGTAACTTTGCTTTCCATTTATTACTTAAAGCACACTTTAAGTACTCCTCTACCACAGTAAAAACTACTAGCCTAACTAATAAAGTTCAAACACTTTTAAAGGCAAGTGAACAGTCAGTACAAAATACCGTTTTAAAAAAAACATAGAAAGCAGAACTACTCGACAGCTGTGCGGTTACAGAAGATTATTCAAAACCTCTGAGCATCTGTCAGTCAACAACAATTTAACTGTGCAGTGGTATAATTTGAATAAAAATAACTTCTCATTTCACCTGCAATTTGGACTATTATACATAAATATATTAGGCCAGTTCGCATTACACTGAATACACTTTTAAATACTCTCAAATTTCAACTTTGAGGCTTACAGACATTTTTCACATACTTTTTTCCACACACGTCTCTAAACGCCCACCAAACATGTCACAACTACCTACCAATTTGCAATAAAACACAGAGACGGGTATAACTTCATTTTTTCGGGACATGTCTACACATATTCATAGGTGTGTGCGGTTAGGTTACACCGGACTGAGTACCCACATTTCACAAGCCATTGTCAAAAATGCTCATCATCAATACTCTCAGGCCTTGTCCACACGAATACATTTTCATTTGAAAACACATTTCCGATTTAGCCTTTCGTTCACCCTGAGGTATTCAAAAACCTTAGTTATGTGACGCATATTGTACTCATAGATATCTCTAGTTAGTTAGTTACACCGGCATTGTTGTGCCAGCTATTTACTTTCAAAGTGTTGCTTAAGAGAAATGTTTCTTTGTAGACTCTTCATATTAGATTCCTCGCAATTGCTGTCCTGCTGCAAAACATGATGACAATTGCATTTTAGACCATGCGATTGTGAGTGCAACAGTGTGATATTTATGAAGGTGATATTTTGCTAAGAAAATGATTGTGCCAGAAAAATAGATTTTATTACGTTTTACGCATGTGAAGTAAGGTGATTTAAAGTCATCATGAAATCAAAACTGACCCGATTTACTTTGTTGGCGCACATTGCTAGTCTTATGGTGAACGATTAATCAGTGAAAATTGTGTTTGTGTCAGTAATTTTTAATCAAAATCTAAAACAAATTGCTTCTGCTCTGGAATGGCGTTCCTTCTTTTGGGTTGAGTATCTTCTTAACCACTTCAGTCTGCTATGAGCGAGGGATGGAGAGGACGTGCGCTAAAGTAAAACCTGCAGTGCCCTCTTTTCAATATTCTGTTTCACTTGGCAATACGTCACAACACGAATATGGGTTGCAACTTCCAGTTCATGGAGACTTCTTTAAGCATTTTCATTGTGGATTAGAAACTTTTGGAAAACGCTAGTGTGGACAAAAACGCCATTTTCAATGTATCCAGATTAATGTAGATGTAGCCTCGGCCACACACACTTCCCTGATTTTAGCATGCAAAAACATGCTTAAGTCGAGCTTTTAAAACACTGCAGTATGGAGATCAACCCCTCATTTCTCACTTGTCCGGTGCGGCCGAGCTCTTTCGAGTTCATTCAGAAACGAAACACCGTCGCATGTTGCTCAGAGACGCAAAACAGTCCTGTGGCTTTGTTTCAAACTATTTTAATGGCAAAATATGTCAAAAACAGGCAATATCGTGTCAAAAATGTAAGTATATTAACTTCTTGTTTATTAAAGGTGGGGTATGTGATTTGCAAAACAGCCAGCAGATTTTGAAAATACACAACACAAAAGGTCCTACCTTCTTTCCCTGACTCCACCCACTCGAAGAGGGGCATGGGGGAGGGGTGTGTGGTACGACCGTTTGATTGACGCACTGACTGTCCAATGATTCTAGACGGTCTTGAAAATGATTGGCTGGAGTTTTTCGAGTCCTGCCCGTTCCACAGATGATTACATTTTTTAATTTTCATTTCAGTGCTTCTAACTCAGTGGCTGTAAGTGGGTTAGGAATAGGATTTCAAGTTATTTTGAAAAAATGGTCAAAAAAGAAAATCACATTCCCCACCTTTAAACTGAAAATCACATTTATGAATCATGCTGATATTTGAAGAAAAAAAAAGACACTCTTCGTGTGCTATTGAATAACTATTTTAAATTATATAACCTAAATATAAAAGAAAAAGAGGTATTTTTGTCCATGACCCTTTATCTTGAATATTGAGGCCATTCTAAATGCATTTTAATAAACTAAATCATGCAGTGAAAGCGTAGACTTTAAATGCTCACACGCAGTAACGTTACTCTATCCTACCAATGTATGTGCACACTCTCTCTGTGTGTTTATGTAAAGTGAGGGACATACAACCATCACGATATTATCGTAGACGATATGTTGCACACCCCTATGTAGACTTAGCCTCAGCAAAACACACTTGCCTGATTTAAGCATGCAAAAACATGCTAAATTCAAGCACCAGAGCTGGGCGGTGAAAAAACCCTCTTTTGTGCTTTTAAAAAACACTGCAGTATGGAGATCAACCCTTAAACTTGCATGACTTGAACCCTCGTTTCTCACCTCTCCGGTGCGGCCGAGCTCTAACTCCACCAGTGCCACTGGGCTGTTGGACACCTGCCCCCTGCTGGCGGACGTGTGCAGATCCACCCTCCACTTCAGGCCCCTGAGGCCCGGCTCCCAGCGACTCTGAGCCAACAGACTCTCTCGCACCCGCGTCCGGTGGGTCTTCCAGAAGCGTCCCAGAGCGATCGCCTGCTCCGGGCTCACGCCGCCACCACCCTGCCTACGCGTCTGCGCCGTGAGGAACGCCTCCAGCTGAGTCTGATCCATGTCCGCTGATGCCATGGACTGAAGGAGGGACAGACAGATCAGGTTATGGGTGTAGCATGGGATAAATGCTGATATTTGGCATTTTTAATTATCAATATCGGCCGACAAGTTTTACTTTTTGGCTGATAGGAGTCAGACGCAGACTTTTATTTTGACAGCGCTGACTACACAGGAGCTCATTATCCATCTTCATTTGATTACCGTCTTCGTTTAACACTAACGTACATTATCATCTTCTCTCATATGACCTGTTACTTCTTAATGTTTCTCGGGTCTGAACAGAGCTTGGGAAAGAAAGATTTAAGTATAATACCTGTGTTACTTGAATAATCTGTTCATGGTCCTTAAATTTGCTTAAATTAATTTAAGTTACTTTCGTAATATATGTATAACGTAACGTTATATGTATTAATGTAAACTGGTTCTTATGTTATTTGTTGCTGCCTTCTTTGACAGGTCACTGTTTAACAGTGATTTTGTGTATGAATACATGGAAAATTAGACAGAACTACTAAAGAAAATGAACAGTATATGAAATGTATTATAGAGTTTGCCTCACTGAATGTTAGTAAAAATAAAAACCATTTCTAATTTGAAAAATATATAAATATATCACAGAATCAAATTATCTGACGTATTTTTTTTACATATTTATATATTCTCCAATTATTTGTAATTTAGTAATTATGTAAAACAAACATACATCTTATTGCAGCCAGCAATTGTTATGCATGAGTTATTTACCATCTTTATATTAAATAATGTGATATATCGTGTAATATGAGTTTTATAATACCAGCCATCAAAAAATCCATATCGTCTATTAGTAATACACTGAATACTAACTACAAAGTAAGGAATGAACGCATTACGTTTAGTGACATCTAACGACAGGTCTGTCAAACTAGCATTGGTGCTGCAAGAAATCTGCTGCTCTCTAGCGGTGGATAGACAATGCAATCTACACCGGCATTTAGTTTCATACAATGAAAGTTCTCTATGAAATGTTTCCGTTTGTATTTTGATGCAGAAATATCAATACACGTCCCCGCTGCCATGCACAACTCGTATAGAGAGTGTATAGATACCTTGAGAAGCGACCTCATCTTGTCATGCAGCGCGCGGAACTCGTCCTGCGTCGTCTCGGCGTAGAGCTCATTCTTCAGAAACTCCTCTGTGATTTCTGTATTACCGTAATAAAGTCTCTGTGTGATTCCGTTCAATAAAGCGCTCACACATCTCTGGCTGTCCGCGTCAGCCATGTTGGATGTTGTCAGGGGGTCATGTGATCCACGTCACGCGCAGCCCGCGTTCACTTCCGGTATTTTTCTGTTTATTATAAACATAAGCATAATCCTCCTGGGACCCAGGAATAGACTTTTGTCCACTGTAGTGGACATTATATTTTAGTGAATTTATCTGACACCATACACGTCACTGTTTCAGTCTGGGTCAGCTGTAAAGAGTTTCACCATGACAACAACAACTTCTCCTTGGTCTTTAAAAAGACTGATATTAATTATTTAGTGATCAAATGTAGCACTCTTACAACAGCACACATGGGTGGAGACATTGAATTAACAGTGATTAGTAGTTGATGAGCAAAAGATCATTCAGGCATGTATATCTCTGCAGAACACTAGTGGGTGTTTCCCAATCAATGGGGTGTTTTCTTGTAGTTTTCTTGTAGTTTGAAATTGGCCACTGATTGGTAAACGTCCATTTTGGTGTTGCACTCCTGGGTCGAGTGGGACCCAGGTGGAGGGGTTACATATGCAGACCTCTTGTTTGTTGAAGCACCTGAGCAAAGTTTCAAACAATGGTAGATCTACCTTATTTCTCTGTTAGTTTGTTTTACATGTTTTTTTGCATTTGATTTGTGTTGTTGTTACTCACTGTAATTAGATGCATTAAAAAGTTATTAAACTGATTGAATAAAGCATCTATTTTTCTACATTCTTAAAAGATGCATCTTGCTTTAGTAAAGTTTATTAGGAATTTCCTGAATAAAGTTCTTACGTCATTTAACAGATTTCTTGAAGTGCAGGAGACATGAACATGAGCAAGAATGTTACACTGCAAACATAGCCCATGTCTTCATCCGTCAATGCTTGCATGCAGAGCACATTGCTCCTTTAGTAGGAGTGAAGGCAGATGAAGATGGACAATAAAAAAAAAAGAGAAGCACCTCCTGATAATGCTGACATTGATATGGAAGTAAAATAATGACAAATGTTTTTGAAACAAAACGCCTGTTGAATTGTACTACTTGAAAAAAATATGCATTTCATTAAAGGAGAACTCCGGCGCAAAATGAACCTTTGGTCTAATTACACATTGGTACATAGTCAACCGTTCTCTGAGATTTGTTTTCATGATTATCAAATGTAAAGAGTTTTATCTCTAAAAACTGTTTAGCTTATACTGTAACACTAGTATATGGGGCATAGAGTAATGAAAATAGAAACCGCTAGTTAGTAATACCACTAACAAGGCTCAAAATAGCCCAACACTAACACGGTAGCATAATCAGGGTCCCTACAACACACGCTTGCACCCCCTGCTGGTGAGATCGACTAACAGCAGATGGAGATTATGCTCGGTAATCTACTGCTTTTCCCGCAGTTCCTGGATGTCAACGTTGAATTTACTGTCGAATTTGAACCGTTGAATTTGTGGAAGCGAATTTGAAAGCGAAATAAAATGGACATGTAAACCACCTGTTGAATATTATAGGTTGAATTTTTAATCAGTTTGAATATTTTGGAAGTGAAATATGAAAGGTGAAAATGGATTATTGAAATTTTACTAATGAAAATGTGTTTGAAATGTTTTGAATTTAAATATTCACATCTTAAATATTCAACCATGCTAAATTTCAGCCCATAAAAATGCAAGCCCTAAAAATACAATGCATTAAAAATACAAGCAGGATTAATGCAATGCATATTTTTTTCAAGTGGTACAATTCAACAGGCTTTTTGTTTCAAAAACATTTGTCATTATTTTAATTCCATACATTGATTATACACTGAGTTGTTGTCGACCTGCAGGACTTGATGATATCCTGTATCTTATCCCTGCTTAAAGGTCAACTCAGGCGCAAAATGAACCTTTTGGTCTAATAACACATTGGTACCGAGTCGACGGTTCTCTGGGATTTGTTTTCATGATAATCGAATGTAAAGAGTTTTATCTCTAAAAACTGTTTAGCTTATAACACTAGTATAGGGCATAGAATAATTAAAAATAAATCGCTAGTTAAAGGTGCTATATGTAACAATTCTACTAAAATGAATCCTTTTTTTATTGCCTGTGTGTGAACGGGTTGTAATCACACATTATAATGATCCACTTGTCGAGTTTTGCTATTACCTCTGAAGGCCAGTATTCCTATTTCTATGTGAAGTCTCCGGGTCGGATTTACCGCGAAATCCACCGGATGTGACGTACATGCGCGCTCTCGAGCCTCTCTCCTTATATACAGTCTATTGGTAGAGGGAGTTACGTCGGGGGGGCTGCTGAGGAAGCGGGTCTTTTGAGAATCGGAAACTAACAAACAAACAAAATCAACAGAAGTGTCGGTCGGCGGTTCGGTACGGCTGTGCTGTGACTGGACCGGAGATGGAGGAAGGAGGTGGACGTGGACGAGGAAAGGGCAATGGAGGAAAGGGAAAGCAGGTAGGAAGTGGAAATGAAAGTATGATTAAGAAAAGGAAGGCTAACACATTAGGAGTAAGTAGTAGTTCGGAAATGAGTGGTGAGGAGAATGAGGAAACTACACAAGAGGATCGTGATATTGACGAGTATAAAGTTGTAATCAATTTTCGAGAGGAAGGCGGAGTAGGAAGTGTAAATCCGGTCAGATTGACAGCAGCATTAAAGAACGCAATAGGTGATATCGTTGCAGCAAGGGTACTAAGAAATGGTAGTTTAGTGGTTACATGTAAAGATAGTAATCAAAGAGAGCGGGCACTGAAGTTAGAAAAGGTGGGACAATTTCAGGTGGTAAAGGTTGAAAAAGATCAGGGAGGGAAAAGATGGAGTAAGGGGGTGATTACAGGAATCCCGGTGTGTGTACAGATGGAAGAAATCAAGAGTAACATGAGAGGGGGAAATTTAATGAGTGCACAAAGACTACAAATAACAAGAGATGGCATTAAGGAAGACAGTCAGTCAGTTTTGTTACAGTTTGAGGGAGGGGTCCTTCCAGTGAAAGTAACAATTGGGTACATGAGCTACTTTGTGAGACTGTACATGCCTAGACCGCTTAGGTGTTATAACTGTCAGCGGTTTGGACATGTAGCAGTAATGTGCAATGAGACAAGAAGGTGTGCCAGATGTGGAGGAAATCATAGTTATGGTCAATGCGGGGAAGGTGTACCACCTAAATGTTGTAATTGTGGGGGTGCACATAGTGTGGCTTATGGAGGGTGTTCTATGATGAAGGAAGCGGTGCAAGTACAGCAAGTGAGAGTAGGACAGAAAGTGTCATACGCAGAGGCAGTTAAAAAGGTCCAGAACCAGAAAGCAGGGGGTGACAGTGAGAATAATGTGAGACATGAAGCAAGGCAAGTGAAAGAGGATGAGGGAAATATGATACAAATGGATGTTAGAAAGTTAGTGACATTTATTGCTGGTGTGATTAATGGTACTGCAGATGTAAAATCAAAGACTGAAAGAATACAGCTGATTGTGATGGCAGCAGTACGGCATTTGGATGTAACAGGGCTGACATGGGAAACAGTGAGAGATGATCTCAAACATCAGTCTAGTCAGGAAGTATGGGTTGGTTAATATTTATCACGGTGTTAATAATGCATTGGAATGCCAGAAGCCTGGTAGCAAACGGACAAGAGTTTAAACAAGTTATTGAAGAAATGTTGCAAAAGCCAGATGTAATTTGTATTCAAGAGACCTGGCTGAGGCCAAATCTGGATTTTGTGATACAAGGGTATGTGGGTGTCCGTCGAGACAGAAGCACAGGAGGTGGGGGAGGTTGTGCTACATTTATTAAACTGGGGCTGCCATATAGGATTCTGGGATTAGGGAAGGAGTTGGAGTATGTAGTGGTGGAGATGTGGGCAGGAATGGAAAATTTTGTGATAATAAATTTTTACAATCCATGTAAAAGATTAGAATTAGGTTTAATGGAAGAGGTAGAGGGACAGGAAGGACGAAAGGTAGTGTGGTGTGGAGACTTTAATGCGCACAATCCACTTTGGGGGGGAAAGAGATTAGATGAAAATGGAAGAGTGATAGAGGAGTTGATGGATTTAAAAGGACTGGTGTGTATTAATGATGGTAGCGGGACAAGGATCGATATGGGGTCAGGAAAAGAGTCAGCACTAGACCTTACCATCACATCTCATGATTTAGCAAGGTTTTGTGATTGGGAGGTATGGGAGGAGTCGACAGTAGGGAGTGATCATTTTCCTATTTTATGCACAATTAGAATGAGGGTGGGAAACCTGTTTGGAAAGGGAAGAGGGAGATGGGTATTCAGTAAGGCTAATTGGGACAAATTCAAGGAGTTATGTGAGGAAAGGTTAGCTGGGGAGGATCAAGATATGGAGAGTGAAAGAGAGTATAGTACGTTCATAGATATTATTAAAAAAGTGCCAGATGAAACTATTCCTAAGAGTTCTGGGATAAGGAGAAGGAAAGCGGTTCCATGGTGGACACAGGAATGTACTGAAGTAATTAAAGGTAGAAACAGGGCTTTTAGAGTGTTGAGACGTACTCATAATTTTGAGCATTTAATTCAATATAAAAGGTCTCAAGCAGTTGTAAGAAAAACTGTACGCCTTGCTAAGAGGAAACACTGGAGTGAGTTCTGCAGCTCAATAGGAAGACAGACACCTGTGGGAGAAGTGTGGGGGATGATTAAGAAGATGAGCGGAATAAGGAGGGAGTGGGACTACCCTGTACTGGTCAGTGGGGAGGAGAAGGCAGTAACTGATGTAGAGAAGGCAGAGATGATGGCTAAAGCTTTTGTGGCAATACATAGCTCTGACAATCTGGAGGACGAGTGGAGGGAAGGAAGAGAAAATACAGTAAAGGCATATCCCAGGATCTTGGAAAAAAGGGAGGAAGTAGGAGATGAACTGAGTGCTCCATTTTCTAAGGCAGAAATGGAAAGAGCTATTGCTAGAGCAGGTTTGACATCACCAGGAGAGGATGAAATGTGCTATATTATGTTTTCATGTATGGGTGAGGTAGCATTAGGTAGACTGCTTAGGCTATATAACAGAGTTTGGGAGGATGGGCAGCTTCCAAAGAGCTGGAAGGAAGCAGTTGTAGTTCCAATTAGGAAACCAGGGAAGGACCCGACAAAACCTACCAGCTATAGGCCAATTGCATTAACATCGCATGTATGTAAAGTTATGGAACGAATGATAACGGACAGACTTGTTTATTTTTTGGAGAAGAGGGAATTAATTACATCATGTCAAAGTGGATTCAGGAAGGGGAGGGGAACAATGGATCCAGTGTTATGCCTAGAAGATGAAATAAGGAAAGCCCAGGTCAATAAAGAAACAGTGGTAGGAGTGTTTTTTGATGTGGAGAAGGCGTATGACATGATGTGGAAAGAGGGACTGATGATTAAACTGGATAAAATGGGAATAGGAGGTAGAGCTTTTAACTGGGTGAAGGATTTCCTGTATGGACGATCCATACGAGTGAGAGTTGGAAAAGAAATATCTGGCAGGTACCTTATAGAAAATGGGACCCCTCAGGGAAGTGTGATTAGTCCTTTGCTCTTCTCCATCATGATAAATGATGTATTTTCAGATGTAGGGCCTGGAATTGGAAGATCTTTGTTTGCTGATGATGGGGCGATGTGGAAAAGGGGAAGGAACATAACGTATACAGTTAGAAAGGTCCAGGAAGCAATAGATCTAGTAGAGCGGTGGTCACTGAGATGGGGTTTTAGATTTTCAAGGGAAAAAACGCAGGTGGTTTTCTTTACAAGGAAAAGGGTGGATGAAGAGATCAATCTTAAATTATATGGACATGTTCTGGAGAGGGTTGAGTCCTTTAAGTTTTTGGGAATGGTGTTTGATGCTAGGTTGACATGGGTAGGCCACATTGAGAAAGATTTAGTTAAATGTAAAAAGGTATTAAATGTGATGAGGTGTTTGGTAGGAGTGGACTGGGGCGCAGATAGAAAAGCAATGAAGAGGATATATGGGGCACTGATTAAATCAACTATAGATTATGGATGTATAGCTTACAGAGATGCAGCTAGAACAACATTGGCCAAGTTGGATGTGGTGCAGACGCAGGCATTAAGGTTATGTACTGGGGCATTTTGTACATCATCTGCGGTTGCAATGCAGGTGGAAATGGGTGAGATGCCACTACAATTAAGAAGGGAACAACTGGCAGCCAATTATTGGGCAAACCTGCAGGGACAGGGTGGGTCTCACCCCACAAGAGCAGTTATGCAGTTATGTTGGGAACATGAAAAGGTTAAAATTCAGAGTTTTGGATGGGTGGGTGATGGTATTGGGAAAGAGATGGGATTAGAGGGAAAGGAATTTAGCCCAACAGTTCCGCTGCCAGTCAGACCACCTTGGCTTCTTTGGCAGACTAGTGTGGACCTAGAGATTTTAAATACCCACTCAAGAAATAGAGCGGAGGTGGATATTTGTCAAGTATTTTGTGATAGGATGAATGACAAGTATGGGGAATATTTGGTCATATTTACTGATGGATCTAAAGACCCTGAGTCGGGAAAAGCTGGAGCTGCTTTCAGTGTACCAAAGATGGGGGTGGAAATGAAGAAGAGAATCTCTGATAATTTATCAGTATTCACTGTGGAATTGGTAGCTGTTTGGTTGGCATTAAATTGGGTTGAAGAAGTAAAACCAGAAAAGGCTGTCATATGTTCAGACTCAAGTGCAGTTCTGAAAAGTTTGCATTCTTTTAAGTCACAAGCAAGACAGGACATAATATATGAAATACTAGAACTGCATACACGGATTTGTCAGATGGGAATAACGGTAAAGTTTACATGGGTACCAGCACATGTAGGAGTGAAGGGTAATGAAATGGTAGATAGATTGGCAAAGCAAGCGAGTAAACAAGAAGAGGTTGAAATAGTAATTACAATTAGTAAAGCAGAAGCAAAAGCACTAATCTGGTCAAAAATCAATAAAAAGTGGCAGGCACACTGGGATGTGGAGGAGAAAGGAAGACATTTATATAACATCCAACAAAAGGTTGGGACAGAGAGGGTCACTGGAAGGAAGCGAAGGGAAGAAATTATCTTCACTAGATTAAGAATAGGACATTGTGGGTTAAATAAGTATTTACATATTGTAGGTAAGCACGTATCGGGGAGGTGTGAATTTTGTGAAAATACTGAATCTGTGGAGCATGTGATTTTTGAGTGTCAGAAATATGAGAGGGAAAGAGGAAAGATGAAAGAGGGTATAAGAAGGTTAGGGGGGCAAGGGAATTCACTAAGGGAATTGCTGGGGAAATCAGTAAATGGTATGAGTGCATTGGTATTTCAATTCTTAAAAGAAACAAGACTGGCAGAAAGGATTTAGGTTGATTAAAAGAAGAGAGAAAAGGGAGGGAAAGAAAAGGAAGATTTTTTTTTTTTTGTTAAGGAAAAGAGTATAAATATAATGAAAAGTTAATTTTATGTTGATGGGTTATTTAGGTAATTATTTTATCTCCGGTCCACACTCCAGTATAGTAGGTGGCGGTAATGCACCATTAATGTTGGATGCCAACCGCCGTAAAACGACAAAGAAGAAGAAGAAGGGAGTTACGTCAGGGAGTTACGTCCGGTTAAAGGCGCACGTTTTCACCTTATATCTCGGTCAATCTTTGATCAATATACCCAAGACTCCAATCGTTCGTAGTGCTGGACGGGGCCTTTCGAACGAGCCCAATTTGAGCTTTCTGGGTCTTTGCGTTCCAGAGATACGAGCGATTTTCTTCTGAGATCGTGACGTCACCGGCTTCCGCAATTTGCAGCGCGCCCGATGGTTTTCTGCTAATATCTCCGCGAAAACACCACCAAAAACTATGGAACTTACACGGTTCTTTTCAGCTCGACTAGATGGTCACAAAGAGCTCTGTGCTTGCGGAATCCGTCTAGTATTTGCCGAGATATTTGCGTAATAGACGGTATTGTCCGTGAGTTTGAGCACGAGGGCTCTTGTAAACATTGGTTGCAATCTGAAACATCACCGCTAGAGGCCGCTAAAAGTTACATAGAGCACCTTTAATAGGCTACCACTAACAAGGCTCAAAATAGCCCCACACTAACGGTAGCATAATAGCACATGCAAACCGGAGCATTGAGAATTTTATAAGTGTACAGACAGTTTACTTTATAAAGACAATACACTTCGCATATACAGGATCCATCATGGAAAACAGTCTCGACCAGTCGAACCACAAACACCGTGATAAGTGAGCTGGTCAATCGGAATTACGTTTGTGAAATCTAATTACAAAATGCATGAATTATATCGGTTTATTAAAATATATGGGTGACTAACTACAAGGGAAAAAGGGGTCCCATACTTTCATATGAAATTCCAAGTCATAGTTCAGCTCACTTAGCACAGTGTTAGTGGTTCTACTGTATATCAATGTCACCATGCTAAGACACAGCATTAACATATGGCTAAGTTTATGCAACTGGCCACAGGACATAAATCATGTTTATCGGGCATTTTGGGAGACACAACAAGTGAATAGGGAAATAAATTATACATCAATATTCCTATGAAATATTAGATATTATTATGAAAATGTTTCCAATCATTACTCCAATTATTACACTTCTTTTATCATAACATGCCCAAGAACACATTAATATGCAATTTAGATACAACTTTTACCCACATATTGGATAAAGGAAAATGTTATATCAATTCATTCCATTAAATCTTTCATAACATTGTTGAGAATCATCTTTATAGAAATTTTGGTAAAAAAAAACAAAAACCTGAATCCTAAAAATTCCCATTGTTTTTGCCCTACATACTATTTCATGTCATTTTATGACATGAAGTCTTGGTGAACTGAGTCCTGGTGTCCTCCACAGAGGACATAGCATAACATGAATAAAATATTTTTTTGTTTCTAATGCACTGAACAATGTAATGATAGATGTAGGCCCTATGCTTCGCTGCCTTTGATATCCCACAATCCTGTGCGTTCCATTTCGTGACAGTTTAACTAAAAAAAAAAAGATGGTGTCTGAAAGGTGCGTTTGATGCTCAGTTTGTGTGTAAATGTGTGTTTTTGGCCAACGTTTTTCACTTTTGATGTAATTTCTAACGATAAAAATGACTATTGTAGTCATTAAATATTCACTTAGTTTTTTACCAAATCTCTGTGCTGAAGTAGATAATTAAACCATTACGCTGCCTGTCTGAAATCAGTGAGGTACCTTCGTGCGCACACAAGTCATTGCCTGATAATTTTCCAAATTATTTGTATCATTTAAAGATTATAATAAAAAATAACCCCTTGCAGCCATAGTTTTTAAGAGTACGGATTTGATCAAGTAGCCTTATTCTCAGTTCCACCCTTCCAAAAGTTCAACCTAAGGAAAATACTTTTAAAAAAGGAGTTATAAATATGTCCTACTGCAGCAATTTTCTATTTAAAATGGAAATGTTACTGTGAATGTGTGTGATTCTGTTCAGAGCTTTCAAAAGCCAAAAAGAGGCGCATACAATCAAACTGTCATCAGTATGGATAGTGGGATGAATCAACAGCACAAGTGCAGAAAGAAAGGTCAAGGAGAAGAAAAATATAACTGCCATATGCAAATAATATTTCAGCAATAAAATAAAGTGCTTTAATACACAAACATAATACGCAAACATTGTTTTAAGACATTTTTAAGAGTCTTTAGATATTTAAACTCATACAGGACACACCACTATTGTCCACCCTTATTTAACCCGATTACCATTCAGTCAAAGTTAGGAGATATTCCTCTAAAAACACTCAGAAAAATACAATGAGGGAACAACAAAGCGGCACCCATTCACCAACAACATCTCCAAGCTGTAACATATAGAATACAGTCACATTTAGGCATGATTTGATTTCTTAAGCCTATTATGTCTAACATATAATAATTAATTACTCTGCTTTTGTCATATGAAACAAAAACACTAGTAATTACAGTATACTAGTTGAGTCACAACATGTTGAAAAATGTAATATATTAGAATATACATGAAGCTACTCAATAAGCAAAACAACCCCTAAATATTATTTGTTCCATAAATGATTGCTAAAATATATTACTATATACTTATTTTCTATATATATTTTGTGTATTATTATAATTAGCATGTATTTCTCAAAAGCATTGTGAGCTAAGTTGATCGGAGAGACCATTAGTGCCAATGGTTTGATCTATAAAGGCTAACATGGAAACGCAGCATAATTACTACAATCATGAAGTCTTACAAAAGTACTCACATCATCTTCAAATCAGAGGGATTGACTTTGGGTTTAGGTAGCCTGTTACAAAAGAAGGCACAGACTCATTAATGTTATATTTAGTGAAGATATACTTCTTACAGTTTCAGTTTCTTTAATGTTCTAACCATTTATTAAGGTATAAACACATTTGTTAATACATATAATTGTTATGTACATATAATATGAATAAAAAAATTCAAATACACTTTGTAGCTTAAATAAGAATGTAAGCATGTTTTCGTGTTTTGTTAATGTGTTTGTTTGAGATTGCTTGTACTTACAAGTAAGTACTTGTGTTCATCAGGGTTTTCAGGCAGGTAATGTCATCTGTGATGTCATCATCCAATAAAGCTTTGGTAGAAAAAAAGTTCCTATTTAATCGTATCTGTATTTAGTTAATTTCTTAAAAACATTTGATATGGCATTTTTCCCTCTAACTTACCAGAGCATTTCATGCTGCAAATATTAAGTGATGGCACCAGGCCGGAATCACAGGCCCACTGATCACTGAGCTGAAACACTCCATACAGGCGCCAGACAGGCCTCTTTGGCTCCTTCTCAAAAATGGGACCGTAGGGTTTGTTTAAGGGAATATGACGGCGGCGTCTCGGGATCTTTTTGAAGACCTGATAGGGCTTGTGGTTGAAGCAGTGATGGAGCTTGTGGTTGAGCCTGTGGTGGGTCTTGTTCCTGAGGCATTGGTGGGGCGTGTTTCTGAGGCAGTGGTGGGGCTTGTTGTTGAGCCTGTGGTGGTTCTTGTGGTTGAGGCAGTGGTGGGGCGTGTGGTTGAGGCAGTGGTGGGGCTTGTTGTTGAGGCAGTGGTGGGGCTTGTTGTTGAGGCAGTGGTGGGCTTGTGGTTGAGGCTGTGGTGGGGCTTGTTGTTGAGCCTGTGGTGGGGCTTGTTGTTGAGCCTGTGGTGGGGCTTGTTGTTGAGCCTTTGGTGGGGCTTGTGGTTGAGGCTGTGGTGGGGCTTGTGGTTGAGGCTGTGGTGGGGCTTGTTGTTGAGCCTGTGGTGGGGCTTGTGGTTGAGGCTGTGGTGGGACTTGTTGTTGAGCCTGTGGTGGGGCTTGTGGTTGAGGCAGTGGTGGGGCTTGTTGTTGAGCCTGTGGTGGGGCTTGTTGTTGAGGCAGTGGTGGGGCTTGTTGTTGAGGCAGTGGTGGGGCTTGTGGTTGACTCAGTGGTGGGGCTTGTGGTAGAGTCAGTGGTGGCGCTTGTTGTTGAGCCTGTGGTGGGGCTTGTGGTTGAGGCTGTGGTGGGACTTGTTGTTGAGCCTGTGGTGGGGCTTGTGGTTGAGTCAGTGGTGGGGCTTGTTGTTGAGGCAGTGGTGGGGCTTGTTGTTGAGGCAGTGGTGGGGCTTGTTGTTGAGGTAGTGGTGGGGCTTGTTGTTGAGGCAGTGGTGGGGCTTGTGGTTGAGGCAGTGGTGGGGCTTGTGGTTGAGGCAGTGGTGGGGCTTGTTGTTGAGGCAGTGGTGGGGCTTGTTGTTGAGGGAGTGGTGGGGCTTGTTGTTGAGACAGTGGTGGGGCTTGTTGTTGAGCCTGTGGTGGGGCTTGTGGTTGAGCCTGTGGTGGGACTTGTGGTTGAGGCAGTGGTGGGGCTTGTGGTTGAGGCAGTGGTGGGGCTTGTTGTTGATCCTGTGGTGGGGCTTGTGGTTGAGGCAGTGGTGGGGCTTGTTGTTGATCCTGTGTGGGGCTTGTGGTTGAGTCAATGCTGGGGCTTGTGGATGAGGTAGTGGTGAGGCTTGTTGTTGAGCCTGTGGTGGGGGTTGTTGTTGAGCCTGTGGTGGGGCTTGTTGTTAAGCCTGTGGTGGGGCTTGTTGTTGAGCCTGTGGTGGGGCTTGTTGTTATGCCTGTGGTGGGGTTTGTTGTTGAGCCTGTGGTGGGGCTTGTGGTTGACGCAGTAGTGGGGCTTGTGGTTGAGGCAGTGGTGGGGCTTGTGGTTGAGGCAGTGGTGGGGCTTGTGGTTGATCCTGTGGTGGGGCTTGTGGTTGAGGCAGTGGTGGGGCTTGTTGTTGAGCCTGTGGTGGGGCTTGTTGTTAAGACAGTGGTGGGGCTTGTTGTTGAGCCTGTGGTGGGCTTGTTGTTGAGCCAGTGGTTGAGCCTGTGGTGGGGCTTGTTGTTGAGACAGTGGTGGGGCTTGTTGTTGAGCCTGTGGTGGGGCTTGTTGTTGAGCCAGTTGTTGAGCCAGTGGTTGAGCCTGTGGTGGGGCTTGTGGTTGAGGTAGTGTTGGGGCTTGTTGTTGAGACAGTGGTGGGGCTTGTGGTTGAGACAGTGGTGGGGCTTGTGGTTGAGACAGTGGTGGGGCTTGTTGTTGAGACAGTGGTTGAGCCTGTGGAGGAGCTTGTGGTTGAGGCAGTGGTGGGGCTTGTTGTTGAACCAGTGGTTGATACTGTGGTGGGGTTTGTGGTGGGGCTTGTGGTTGAGCCAGTGGTGGGGCTGTGGCTGGGCTTGTGTTGAGACTTGTTGAGCCTGTGGTTGATCCTGTGGTGGGGCTTGAGGTGGAGCCTATGGTGGGGCTTGAGGTGGAGCCTGTGGTGGGGCTTGTGGCTGGGCTTGTGTTGAGACTTGTTGTTGAGTCTGTGGTGGGGTTTGTGGTGGGGCTTGAGGTGGAGCCAGTGGTGGGGTTTGAGGTGGAGCCAGTGGTGGGACTTGAGGTGGAGCCAGTGGTGGAGCCAGTGGTGAGGCTTGAGGTGGAGCCAGTGGTGAGGCTTGAGGTGGAGCCAGTGGTGGGGCTTGAGATGGAGCCTGTGGTGGGGCTTGAGATGGAGCCTGTGGTGGGGCTTGAGGTGGAGCCTGTGGTGGCGCTTGAGGTGGAGCCTGTGGTGGGGCTTGTTGTTGAGACAGTGGTGGGGCTTGAGGTGGAGCCTGTGGTGGGGCTTGAGGTGGAGCCTGTGGTGGGGCTTGTTGTTGAGCCAGTGGTGGGGCTTGTGGCTGGGCTTGTGTTGCGACTTGTTGTTGAGCCTGTGGTTGATCCTGTGGTGGGGTTTGTGGTGGGCTTGAGGTGGAGCCTGTGGTGGGGCTTGAGGTGGAGCCAATGGTGGGGCTTGAGGTGGAGGCAGTGGTGGGGCTTGAGGTGGAGCCAGTGGGGGGCTTGAGGTGGAGCCTTTGGTGGGGCTTGAGGTGGAACCCGTGGTGGGGCTTAAGGTGGAGCCTGTGGTGGGGCTTGAGGTAGAGCCTGTGGTGGGGCTTGAGGTGGAGCCTGTGGTGGGGCTTGTTGTGGATCCTGTGGTGGGACTTGAGGTGGAGACTGTGGTGGGGCTTGAGGTGGAGCCTGTGGTGGGGCTTGAGGTGGAGCCTATGGTGGGTCTTGAGGTGGGGCCTGTGGTAGGGCTTGAGGTTTGGCTTGAGGTGGAGCCTGTGGTAGGGCTTGAGGTGGGTCTTGAGGTGGAGCCTGTGGTGGGGCTTGAGGTGGGGCTTGAGGTGGAGCCTGTGATGGGTCTTGTGGTGTATCCTGTGGTGGGACTTGAGGTGGAGCCTGTGGTGGCTCTTGTGGTGGGACTTGTGGTGGGGCTTGTGGTAGGTCTTGTGGTGGGACTTGTAGTTGGGCTTGTGGTGGGACTTGAGGTGGAGCCGGTGGTTAGTCTTGTGGTTGATCCTGGGGTGGGACTTGTAGTTGGGCTTGTGGTGGGACTTGAGGTGGAGCCGGTGGTTGGTCTTGTGGTTGATCCTGGGGTGGGACTTGAGATGGAGCCTGTGGTGGTCTTGTGGTGGGACTTGTAGTTGGGCTTGTGGTGGGACTTGAGGTGGAGCCGGTGCTTGGTCTTGTGGTTGATCCTGGGGTGGGTCTTGTGGTGGGACTTGTGGTGGGTCTTGTGGTGGAGCCAGTGGTGGGTCTTGTAGTTGATCCTGTGGTGGGGTTTGTGGTGGCGCCAGTGGTGGGACTTAATGTAGGCTTTAAGGTGGAGGTAGATGGCTGATGTGGGGTGTCATCAGGCTTGTTGTCAGTGATGGTTTTAATAAAGTTGGTGTTGAAGGCTGAGTCTTTGGCCTTGCAGACAACTGTCTCAGATAGAAAGAAACAGATGGAGGAAGGTAATTAATCTTTTAGAAGCCATTATGTGACATGGCAATATGGCATCTGAAGACTAAGCAAGAAAAAAAGGGAATTTGAAAGAAAAGTAACTATTACTCACGTCTAGCTACAAGATCTTTTGTGTCCAATTTTTCTCCCATGACCTTAATCTCCTGAAGCCGAGCTGCCTCCAGCTTGGCCTTCAGCTCACATTTCCTGAAAATCCGTCCCTCAATCACACTGGATACCAGCAGAACCAGTGCCAACACGGCCAACATCTTCGCTGGGTTTATGCTCTCCATCTCTCTCCTCTCTGATATCTGGAGACTAAGTGAAAACAGAGATAAATTGAAACATTTTATTAAGCCTCTCATACCTTTTTGCTGAAGTACATCTATACTTTGCCGACCCATCTCTGTCTTGCCTTTTATTTCCAAGTTATTGGAGAAAATCGTGTTTAATCAACTTCAGCACTTTCTTTCAAAGAACTGTATCTATGAGGCTTTTCAATCTGGGTTCAGGACTGCCCACAGCACTGAGTCTGCCCTTCTGTGAGTGCTAAATGATATTTTTATCTCCACTGATTCGGGTGATTCTGTGGTTCTAGTTCTCTTAGACCTTTCGGCAGCTTTTGACACTGTTGACCACCCTACTCTGTTGGCTAGACTTGAGACTGGGGTGGGCCTAAAAGCTTCTGTCCTGTCATGGTTTCAGTCGTACCTTTCTGACAGAAAGTTTTTAGTTAAGATGGGTAATTTTTCCAGCTCCATGGCACCTCTAACCTGTGGTCTTCCACAGGGCTCCATTTTGGCTCCCTCTCTATTTTCTCTATACATGCTACCGTTGGGCGCTATCTTAAGGAAACACAGTGTATCATTTCATCTTTAAGCAGACGACACCCAAATTTACATTCCATTTAAGAGAAATAACCATGCAGCGTTAAACTCTCTTCTGCTATGCCTAGAGGAGGTAAAGGCATGGCTGGCTCAAAATTTCCTCTCTCTAAATGATGATAAGACCGAGGTCATTGTTTTCAGCCTGAGTGAAAGGTCCCAGTGTATAAGCCCAGACTTGGGGAGTCCATCTCCCTTTAAATCTACAGGAGTGCAGAACTTAGGTGTTCTTGTTGACCAGTCTTTAAAATTTGACAAACACATATCATCTGTCATCAGTTCCGGTTTCTACCAACTCCGCTTACTATCTAAAATCAAAGGCTTTATTCCGATAACTTTGGAAATGGCGGTTCATGCATTCATCACATGTCGGCTAGATTATTGCAATTCACTTTACTGTGGGATATCAGTTTCTCCAAATTGCCCGTCTTCAGTTGGTCCAGAATGCTGCGGCCAGACTTATTCTTAACTGTCGCAAATACGACCATATCTCTCCGATTCTTAAATCGTTACACTGGCTGCCAGTCCGGCAGAGAATAGATTTTAAAATCCTCCTATTTGTTTTTAAATCTTTACACAACTTAGCTCCAGTCTATCTATCCGAACTTATTCATCCCTATACTCCGTCCAGAAGCCTAAGGTCACATGACCAGGCTCTGCTGGTTGTCCCTCGTGTAAGACTCAAGCGTAGAGGGGAGCGTGCTTTTGCAGTGGCAGGGCCTCGTCTGTGGAACACCCTGCCCCTAGAGATCCGAACGGCCCCCACCCTTTCTATCTTTAAGTCTTTGGTAAAAACCTACCTGTTCTCTTTAGCTTATTGATCTCTTTTTTTCATTATGTCTACGATTTTACATTTGAATCTCTGATAAGGCTACTCGTAGCTCTGCTGCTTTTTATGTGTTTTAGGGGTTGATTTGCTGTTTTTACTTTTCTTATTTGTGTGTTCTGTAAAGCACTTTGGTCTGTCTAAGCTCTGTTTAAATGTACAAATAAATGAACTTGAACTTGATCTATAAGTCGGTTTGTATTTTCCAATATTCACTTATAGTTACTGAGAATTCACCATAATGTGATTGTATATCAAGTTTCTTTTGATGCTTTTTCTTGTAAATAAAATGAAAAATAGCTTAATATTGTTTGTTATTAGACAAAGTAGCCTACATCTGGAAAAAATTTGAGCAAAGAACCTGTTATCATACAAGGACTAGAACCATATTTAAATGAGTCTTACCAGACGTTTTGTTGTTGGAGATACAGATGAATGAGAGTCTTTAAATGTTCCTCAGTCTCCACTGTCTGTGACCCATCAGACTTATATATGTTAGAGTTGTCTCCACCTGCAGCTGCACCTGTGCTTTTGGTTCATCCCACCATTATTGACTTTTTTACAAATTTATTTCAATGTTCCAGAGAAGGATGGGCTCTCCCTGCTGAGTTTTGGTTCCTCCCAAGGTTTCTTCATCCACCCAAACCAACCGTTTGGGTGTTTTAAGGCACTATATTCTGTAGACCCGTAATGGAACAAAGAAAACAGCTTCGGCAGGTTGTGTTACTTCAGCCTTTGAATTCTGATTGATTTTAGATCATGATGGTTGCGTGAAACACACACACACACACACACACACACACACACACACACACACACACACACACACACACACACACACACACACACACACACACACAAACACACACACACACACACACACACACACACACACACACACACACACACACACACACACACACACACACACACACACACACACACACACACACACACACACACACACAATAATTCCAATTAAAACCAGCAGGTAATTGATCTTTTACAGCTGGATATCCAAACTGCACTGCTCATATGTAGGCTACTGTGAAAAGCTCTATACAAATAAATGTGAATAATAGAGCACAAGAATAATCAAGAGGAGAAGATAATTTTTTTGAGCTTTTAAATCTTTACTATTTTCTTCTTTGGGTGGTTCTACCATCAGGGTGGACCTGACAATTGCATGTCAAGCCTGTGATTAAAACAGTAGTGGTTTTTTGCTTAAAAATAATAATAAACATATATTTGTACAGCACTTTTCATACATGGAATTCAACCTTAAAGTGCTTCACAAACATAAAAACAAATAATACAATTTCACTGTCAATATAAAAAAATATTCGAAAACAACTCTAAAAGCTTCACGCTGTAAAATAAAGAAATTGGCAGTATAGTTTGACCTCAATATCAATATAAAATATAAATAAAATATATTTTAAATTTCTTTATAAAACAACTTTAATAAAACATAAAACGGACTTACACACAACTCCACACCATATTGTTATCCTGATAAGCAACTTTAAAAAGATATGTCTTAATTAGCCTAACCCATAAAAATATGAATGCTGGTAGCCTCTTTCACTTCATTTGGTAAGCAATTCCAAATATTTGGAGCATTGTGGCTAAAAGAAGTACCACTAGATCATTTATGATTTACTAAAATGTGTCAAAACAAAAGACCAGCATTAAAGGATCTTAAACTATGATTTGGGATGTATCTTGACAGACATGGTGTCAGATTATGCACTGTTTTATAAACCAATAAAAGATCCTTAGAATCAATTCTTTGATGAACTGGTACGCGTGACCAATGCAATTCCATTAAAACTGGTGTATTGTGCTCTCTCCTTTTTAATTTCATTAGTAATCTGGCTGCTGCATTTTGTATCAATTGTAACTTCACAATATAACCCTTAGGCAACATAGCATTACAATAATCAAGAAGAGTGAAGATAAAAGCATGAATGAATTTCTTAGCATCACCCAAAGATAAAAAAGGACGAATCTTGGCAATGTTTCTCAGATGCAAGTTTTTGTCACTTGATTAAGTGCATTTCTGTCCTCTGTAGACTGCATTTTAAATTGGCATTGTCAAATTTTAGACAAAAAATTGACGGATTTGCTAAATTAATTCTCGTCGTCGCTTGATAAACTTAAGGTTGAGCGACTGTAGTCACTTGGACTATTTTAACAACTAACTTTTCTGCAGGAATATGGAATTACCTATAGCAGCCTATGGAGGAGTGAGCCAGCTCTCAGATTTCATCAAAATGATCTTAATTTGTGTTCCGAAGATGAACGAAAGTCTTACAGGGTTGGAACATGAGGGTGAGTAATTACTGACAAAACTTTCATTTTTGGGTGAACTAACCCTTTAAGTTAGCAAGTGTGATTTTCCTTGATGTACAAACATTTTAAAAGATACTCCTTAACACTATTGTCACCTTTATGTTTGTTCATTGTCACGTGTTTCCTTGTTCACATTCCCGCAACTCATCTGTCTCCTTGGTCACCTTCATATAGTTTGTGTTAGCTGTGTGTAATTAATTGTCCTCGTTTTTGTTCACTGCTTAAGTTGTTCCTTCTCCTGCACTCCTTGTTCGGTCTACATTGCATTTAGTTTGTGTTGCCCTTCTTTTCCTAGTATTATTTGTATTACTCTCATTAAACAGATCTTCGTCTGCCTTCCTGCAACCACCCGTGATTGATAGCTATAGTGACTAACAGTAACAAACAGTAACCTATAATTGTTAGTGCTGAATAGAAATAGGTGTGGTAGTTGGGTAGTTGAAAAATCATAAAATATATTTGGAGTTGATCAGGGCTGAACTAGGTTTTGTAACCAAGACACCATGTTCATAAAAAACCATTGTTCAACTCATCCAGAAATTAAGCCAATCCTTATGAGTAAGAATAACAATTGTAATTCATAACGTAAGTTACTGGGTTAGTTGAATCATATAGGCTATTTGTATTGTATATGATTTAAGAATTTAAGAAAAAATTGTGAAATAATTAACATAAAGGATCATGACAATTACGATAAATCAGGAAAAATAGCACAATATCAACGTTTCACCAAATACTACTGATCATTGTTTCATGATCTGGCCAAGTAAAGGGCATATAAGATTCTGTCAAATAATGAAATAAATGAGAACTGGGTTCTGGACGCAGAGTTGTAAATAGGCTATTCTTTACACAATTTCCTAGCAAGAGGAAAGTGTTTTACGTCAAGAGTTGATCATTTTGGGTTACTTAAATACAGATTAAACATTTTAGTTCATTTTGTAAGTCATATGCATTGAAACAAATTATTGTTGATCCTACTAGAATTACTCCTATAAAAGTAGAACCATTATTGATATTATATTGGTTTCAGACAATTCCAAGATCTTTAAAAGTGGTGTTTTGGGGGCAGGATTAAGTGATCATAATATGGTTTATGTAATTAGGAAATTAAAGAGAGGCAGCATAATGCATTAAAAATGAGATCGCTTAAAAGTCCACAAATATTTGTTGAAGAACTTAGTAAGGTTACTTGGATTGAGGTGATGCAGTGTGATGATGTGGATCTAGTTTGGGAGAGGTTTAAGAGGATTTTTTTTTTGCAAGTTTTGAACAAAGTGGCGCCTTACAAGGAGATAAGAATTAAACAAAGAACAGAACCTTGGATGACAGATAGTATTTTACAGGATATTAAGGAACGCAATGATAGTTTAAAAGCATTTAAAAGGGATGGAAACAATGATAACTACAATAAATTTACAAATAAAAGAAATGAGATAAGATGTAAGATTAAAGAGGCCAAATAACTTTTTTTTAATGAGATTAGTGAAGCAAAGCAGGATTCTCAAAAATGATGGCGAGTTTGAAATGATTTAGGCTATCGGAAAAAGGCTAACAGTTTCTAGAATTAGTCTTAAAGTTAATTATCAATTGATGACAGATCAGAAAGAGGTAGTAAATTGTTTTAATAGATTTTTCGGTTGCTGACAATTTGGTAAAGGAGCTACCAGCTCAAACCGGTTTATATAATGATAAATTGGTAAAGGAGTATTATGTTAACTGTGGTGTCACCATAGGAGTTTTTTCATTTAATAAAGTAAATGAGACTACAGTTTATAATAAATTAATGGATCTGAAATGTAGTAAAGCGACAGGTTTAGATAATATTCCAATAAGGTTTATTAAAGATTCAGCTAATTTTATAACTCCTGTGGTTACTCACATTTTAAATCTCTCTATTTGCGAAGCTAAGGTACCTGATGAACTTAAACAAGCAAGAGTTTCCCCCCTTTTTAAGAAAGGGAGGTTTGAGTGTAATAATTATAGGCCTGTGTCAATTCTATCTACCTTATCCAAAGTGTTTGAAAAAATTATATTTGACCAAAATGAAGAATATATTTCTAAATTGAATATTTTATATAAATTTCAGTCTGGCTCTAGATGGATGCTTTCCACTGAGACAACAATTTTGTATTTGATGGATTACATAAAGAAAGAATTGGATAAAGGCAAATTAAGTGGGATGGTATTGCTAGATTTACAGAAAGTTTTTGACACAGTTGACCATAATATTTTGCTTTTAAAATTAAATGCTATGGGTTTTGATTCTAAAGCATGTAAATGGATCAACTCCTATCTTTCAAATAGGTGTCAAATGGTAGATTTAAATGGAGTGTGTTCAGATAATTTGTCCATTTCTTGTGGAGTACCACAAGGTAGCGTATTAGGACCCTTACTCTTTTTAATGTATATAAATGATCTAAAAATGGCCTGTTCTAGCCACCTATTGTTATATGCTGGTGATGATGCTACAATAATTGTTTCTGATGAAAGAAAATAAATAATAGAAAGCAAATTAAGTAGAGAGATTGCGGAAGTATCTTTTTTCAAAGCTGTTTTTACATTTTGGGAAAACTGAAGCTATTTTATTTGGTTCTGTGGCTAAATTGAGAAAATGTTCCAAATTAGAAGTAAGGGTTGGAGATGTGGTTATTACTTCTAAGCAAGAAGTGATATATTTTTTTTATTTTTTTATTTTATTTATTTATTTATTTATTTAAAAGGGACAATGCATATTAATGAACATCTTTTCAGCAATGTAAATATGCCAGAATTAGCCCCAGGGCTACTTTACATCTGCAGTCCCCCGTCAGGTCATCACAATAAAAAACAACAATGCTAAAATTTAAATTTAAATATAATACTACACAGTTTAAGGACACCTCAATATTCAAATAGCATACTACAAGAGACATCACTGTTTTCAGACAAGTTACACATACACATATTTAGGATGTACTTTGGATAACCATTTGACAGGGGATAGCTTGGCTGTTGTAGTTCATTCAAAAGTATGCAATCGAATAAAATTCTTAGCAAGACAGGCTGCTTATTTAGATAAACAAACCTTACAAATGTTAGCTGGGGCATTAGTGCAAGCACATTTTGATTATGCGGCAACTTTCTGGTATAGTGGCTCTAAGAAACGAGTTAAAAGTAAATCACAGACTGCTCAAAATAGGTTGTGTAGAATCATTCTGAGGCTACATCCACGAATGCAATTGAATAATAATAATTTTAGTGAAATAGGGTTTTTAAAAGTGGACAAAGGGTAATATTTCTTAAGTTGATGATGGTGTACAAATACTAGAGAATTGTTCCTAAATACTTGTATGACTATGTTTTCGTAAGAGATGTTCATGGTTTTTCTACAAGGGCAAGGATAAATAATACACAGTATACTTGTGTCGGTTTAAGAGTTCAATTGGGAAAAATAATTTTTTGTATTTTAGCGCTGTTGCTTGGAATGAACTGCCTGATAGCTTAAAACAAATTCAAGAAGTAGGTCCTTTTAGAAGAGAAGTTAAGAAATGGCTTTTTTAACTATGTTTCTAGAAGTTGTAATGTGATATGTTGATATGTGTTGTTTTGATGTCATTCCCATTATGAACTGCTCGTCCATTTTTTGAATACAGAGGACCACAATGGAAATAAGACTGTGGCTTTTTTTGTGTATATCTTATCCTCGTTTTTTAAAAATGTGTATGAATTGGTCTTCTGGGCTTGATTGTACTTGTTTTTGTAAGATTGTAACTATTATTGTCAAATAAATTAAATGAAAAAAATATATATATATATATATATTTGAAAGAATACCATATCATCCAAGCATAGTCAATAGGTAGCCCTAGCATTGGTCAAGCAAGCCCTCTCCACGAACGCTTCCTGCCTTGAGTTTAGGCCCAATGACTCCAGAGTCGTCCTCAAACCAAGACATGGCTATGTACCTAAGGTGCTCTCGACTCCGTTCAGAGCCCAGGTAATTTGACTACCGGCTCTTCCCCCATCGGAAGATGATAGAGACTTGAATCTACTCTGCCCTGTCAGGGCTCTCAAAGTCTATTCAGAGCGTTCTGCCCCGTTCAGGCAGTCGGAACATCTCCTTGTGTGCTTCGGTGGCCGGACCAAAGGGTCTCTGGTCACGAAGCAGAGGTTTGAACGATGGATAGTAGATGCTATCTCTTTAACCTACGCTTCAATGGGTCTTCAATGCCCCATAGGCGTCAGGGCTCATTCCACTAGGGGCATGGCCTCTTCATGGGTGTGGTCCAGTGGGGTACCAATTGAAGACATTTGTGCGGCGGTCGGCTGGTCTTCGCCGTCCACATTTGTAAGATTTTACAACTTGGAAGTGCCGGCCCTGCAGACACAAATCCTTTCTATACAGGAGGTCTTGGCCCCTTTTAGCCCAAGCCTTTACATATCCCTTCAGGGGCCCGAAGTCCCCGTTGGATTCTGGCTTTAGTTCTACTATAAGTCTTGGGGTTCTCAGCTCCAGGCGGTCATCAGCTAATAGCACAGCGTTTTAAAATGGGTTCCTATAGTGACGTAAGACGCTGC
Source organism: Chrosomus eos (assembly GCA_036326025.1). Classification (NCBI taxonomy): domain Eukaryota; kingdom Metazoa; phylum Chordata; class Actinopteri; order Cypriniformes; family Leuciscidae; genus Chrosomus; species Chrosomus eos. Next base: position 5,797,467 of record CM070819.1, on the reverse strand, counting down.
TGGCGTGTTATCTGGTGCGTCCGTGTATTCGTGTACAGTCTGAGGGAGACGCACGCTTTAAACAAAACAATCTTCGCAAACATGTCTAAGGATTTCGACACAGAGAATGACTTGCATTTTTTGCCCAGCCATATTTATTTTAACCCGAGTACACGGACGCACCAGATAACACGTCAGCAGCGTTGTGAACGCAGATTGACAACAGAACCGGAAGACAATACAATGCTGAATAAAGTCGTAGTTTTTGTTATTTTTGGAACAAAATGTATTTTCGAGAAAAATTCTAACTAACCCACTGATGTCACATGGACTACTCTAATGATGTCTTTATTGCCTTTCTGGACCGTACATACATTTTCAATGGAGGGACAGAAAGCTCTCGGACTAAATCTAAAATATCTTAAACTGTGTTCTGAAGATGAACGGAGGTCTTACGGGCTTGCAACGACATGAGAGTCATTAATTACATAATTTTCATTTTTGGGTGAACTAACCCTTTAAGGCTGCTGTTATATATGCATGAACCAGTATGACTACTGTTGTAGTTAAGGGTTGCTCTTCATTGGTTCATGATTAGTTCATATATTCACTAATTATGAGATAATGTTGAAGTAACTATTAATTCAGGTATTAGTACATGATGCCCTGTTATTATAAAGTGTTACCTGATTAATTATAAATGTTTGGATCAGATAATAGAATCAATTAAAATTAATCTGTTTGTCCAGCAAAACCTGTCAAAAGGAAATTCTTCCTGGCCACAGAAAAATAACTCTTCCTCAGCATGTAGCATGGCACCATTAAAGGTACAATCAGTGAATCAACAGAATCAATACGCATGTGAAATGTGCACAAAAGTTTAAACTAAATCACAAACACATAATCTAAACAAACACAAATCATGCATACATGGGAAAAGGAAAAGTGAAAGTGAATGAAACTGGAAACAGAACAAGGGAATGAAGCTTTGAAAAGAGTATTTTAACCATCTGAACAGAGCTTATTTATTAGAAACTATCAGGTAAAACAGATTCACGTGAAGCCCAAAATAACTAATGGAATCAGACTGTAGCCATGTCTAAAGCAAAAGGATGGAAATAATGCATTTGTTAAACAGCATACCTTTTTTAATTTGAGCACAAAACCAACAACCAAAAAGCATATTCATCTGCCGAATTACTAAATGTATGAAAAAACACTAAGGAGTAGTTTTTTAAACAGGTTTTTGTCATACATTTTATTTTCTGCCAGTTGAACATGCTATACATGCAATAAAAGAAAAATAATAGCACACTTCTCCACAAGCTGCATGTCATGTGGCTCTACAGTCGTGTGGTAAATCATAAATCAGCACAAGTCTATTTGGGTGGTTTGCTAAAGTAAACCGTATTGGTAAAACATTAATGTTTCACTTTCAAATTATTTGCTATAAAACCATCAAGATAAGATATAATCCCTGTTTATCGTTCAGTGTAACCTTTGATTTGTTCAAGGATGATGGAGTTATAAATGTATTGTTGGTTCTAATCATTTTCAAGCAGTGATAAGATCATTTTTCACATTTTGATTGTTTTGGCAACAGGAACACGGGATAATAAATAAAAACTTTTCTGAGTTACCCAGCAGTGCAGAGTGTGTATCTTTTGTATCTTTACCGAAGCCAAATTTAAGTTTAGGTCCTCTTTGGGAGATTTTGTTTTTTAAATATGCATTAAAAATACAAGTCCAAAATGCAACACTCCATGATAGCTATATAATATGTAATGGGATTCCTTGCTCAGTCTTTCTACCAAAGGGTCCATGGCCTGAAAAAGGGTGAAGACTCCTGATATGCGTAAGGTATAAACTAAGAAAAAAGTGTAATATATTTAAAACTCTAGTTAATTGGTTTGAAGTACAGTAATTGTTGATTTAGGATGTTAGCTTTTACTGTTGTATTGGTCTATATAAACTATTGCATGAGAAGGTGTGGTCGTACAAACTCAAAACAAGTTCAGTAACTAAATCTGAGTTCAAGACATCTCAAATATCCTTAAATAAACTTGTAACATCAACTTCTTTACAGACAATCCCTCCAACGTCACCCCTGTATTATTGGCCTCAATGAAGCACCTTTGATACCTGATTACACCAGAGATTAACTGTTTATGGTATACAATAAGGAACAGCTCAGAGGGAGAAATTACACAAGAAATATTCATTCTCTTCCCTGCCAGCCTTCATACAGGCGACACTGGCAGTGAATTATGGAAAAGATGGATTTATTCTCCATTTTATTTATTTTAGCTTGTCTTCATGTCCACAGTGTAAGGAGTAATATTGGTAAGTCAACTTTATTCATAACCAGCGGATGTTCAAATGTTTGGATGGGAGGCAGAACTGGAACTTTGCTGACATGACGCTGTTGTTTTTTTAAAAAAATAAATCCGTCTAATAAATAATATCTATCTACCTATTGTTTAAAAACATGTTTTACAGGACAAAGGTCTTCTAATTAAGTAAATGCTCGTCGGGATTTGGTGTTGATTTGTTTACATCAAGTTTACATTTCCTATTAAGAATTATTAAGTGTACACAATAGGTAAAGAGAAGATTTGAGAACGGCGGTCACAAAAAACATTTCAGAACAATTTTATGCTGAATGCTTAATTTGTCTTATGTTGTCTTTTACCTGTTTATAATGTCCTGAAACCAATAACCTGCTCAAACACAGAGGTATGTTTATTTACACAATAGCATAATCCAATCATTCAATAAACAATAAATCATTATAAAAATAAGAATTAAGCAAATAAACTTTCATTATAAAGTCTTTGTGCATTTCAGATAAAAAATACCCGGAAATTAGAAGTTCAGAATGACAATCCTCCGATCTTTCAGAGTAAAACTTACAGCACCACAGTGTCAGAGGTGTGTGTAATGTCACATCTTTATACAGCAGAAGTGTGTTTGATCACAGAGACTCACATCTCTTTGTAAACTGTGTCTTTTGCTCCAGGCGACAGCTGTGGATTCAGATGTGCTCAGGGTTATAGCTGAAGATGCAGATGTTTCTCCAGAAAACAACAAAATTACATATTCTATACTGGTGAGTCTAAACTGAGACTCTCATGTATTTGATATTATAACTAAAACATGGGCCCTATCTTGCACCCAGCGCACGATCTGAAACGCAAGTGTCAAAGCGCAAAGCGCAAGTAACTTTGTGGGCGGATCCTGGCGCTGTTGCTATTTTCCCGGCAGGATAAATGCCTCTTGCGCCTGGCGCAAATCTAAAAGAGGTTGGTCTGAAGTAGCTTCATTATTCATAGGTGTGGTTTGGGCGTAACGTGAAATAAACCAATCAGAGCGTCATCCAACAAGAGCAGGTGTGCATGCATGTTGCATGGCGGATTGTTATTATAACGGCGCATTTACCAGGCGCGCGCCAGGAGCGGTTCACAGCCGAGGAGATCGATGTTCTCGTCAGGGCCGTAAAAGAAAGAGAAGTGACATTGGGGATGGGACAAACCCACCCAAATCAATAGAAAAAAATATGAGAAAGCTCAACTTAACTGGTAAGTTAAAGAGTAAGGTTTTTAATGGACTTACATTATGGTAAAGGTGATTTCGCAGTCTTCAGATTTTATTTCCCTAGTTCTTGACGGACAAAATAATTTGTCAGATGTCCTTATATACATATGTGTCTTGCCACTATTGGGCAAACAGGTCTGATCCGTCATTACTACAATTTGCCTGAAAAATTACCAGTATACACTGGCAAATGTGTAAGCTAGATTTATGCCTATTTTTTTCACATCTTCATGGACACCACACTGATTTCCCTCGTGTGGTAATATTGTTATAATGTATGATTTGCAAAAATAAAAACTGCTGCATCTGTGTTGATGAGAGAATCAAAGTGTGTGCGCGTTGTGCACCCGTTACATTATGGCCAAGCACGCGCGCTTAAAATAGCATTATGAACAACGCGCAACGCGCCACTGACTTTAGACTAGGTTTTTTTTGGTCAGTGGCGCAATTGTTTTCTGGAACTGCAAAATAGCACTAGGGAATTTTTGCGCCGAAACATGCCTCCTTTTTGCGCCGACCCGCACAGGGAGCGCAAGTTCATTTCCTAGTTTACCGACGCGCGTCTGTGGAGGGAAAAGCCCGCTTGGCGCGGGTGCAAAATAGGAATGATACATGCGTCGGTGTACAAAGTCAATTGCGCTGGGTGCAAGATAGAGTGTTCACAGAATTGTGACCGTGATAGTAGACATGTTCCTGGAAATACTGGACATTTCTCTGAAAACTTGCTACTTGCTATTGCTTGTCAATGGGAGGTAGTACTAGAAGAAGCAAAATTCAAAAGAGCATTTGACTGGACAAAATGAGTGAGTGCACAATTAATCAATATTTTTTGTCCAATTTTCACAAAAGAGAAGAAAAAAAATGAAGACATTTCAATATTGTATGGAGTACAAGACAGATGAAGCTGCAGATAAGGCAGTTTTATCAAATCTACCACAAGCCAAAATCCAAAATATAATACAGATAACAAAAAAATACAAAAGGTTTAGTAACATTGCAACAACAGGGAACGAGCGTATATACTTCACAAAGTGTGTGAAGATGCAAGTCTCTTTATATTGGGTGTCTGAGTATATGTGTGAACTGATATCAAGTGTGTGTGATCTGAATTTGAGTGTAATAAATGAGCTCTTTTTGTGTTTTCTTATTTAAATGACATACCCTGACAGCCTCCAGCACCAGATGAATTTGAAGTGAGAAGTGACGGATACATCAGGTTGACACAACCTCTAAACTACGACATTGCTAAACAGTACATCTTCACCGTGCAAGCTAAAGTAAAGATACACTCTGACATCCAACCAACCTCCATTTTACTAACTATTGTTCTAAACTTTAATAATTTGCCCAAGAGTAAAAATTATGTTGTCATTTACTCACCCACATGTTGTTCCAAACCTGTACACTCTCACAAAAAAGCAGAAAAGTACCCTTTCAAAGGGTACACCTTTGTTTACCCCTAAAGGGTGCATATACCCTGAAGATACATAATACCTGTTTAAAGGTCCCACTCCATTGCCCTTTTTTCTGAGAGTGTATGACTTTCTTTCTTCTGTGGAAAACTAAAGCAGATGTTTAGTATGATTGTCTAAACTGCTTTTTCTCATACAATGAAATATACATTTTTGGATTAACTATAATTTGAAGGTAGATAGTAATAAAAACCCTATGTTTCCTTGCAGGATATAGGAGGTCTCAGTGACACCACAACAGTTACAATAACAGTTGAAGATTTTGACAATCTAAACCCTTATTTTGATCACAGTCTCTACAAGGCGTCCATTAAAGAAAATCAGGTAAATGACGTCATGATCAATATTTAAACGCATGTCTGATCAAACAAATGAAACCCTCCATGTCTTTTCTGTCCATGCACAGATAGGACCGTTTTCAAACGTCACTCCTGAGGCCATAAAAGCTCATGATGGAGACACGGGCATCAACGAGCCTGTACTTTACAGCATAAAATCAGGTGCTGTTAACAGAAGATTACACAAGATTACAAAGGGGTTACACAAGTACTGAGTATTATTAATTAACTACATGTACTTACAAGGGTAGGATTAGGGATTGGTTTAGGATTAGTTGCATGTAATTATGCCTAATTTACTGTTATTACTATGGTAAGTACATGTAACATATGTAACAGGGACACTGTAAAATAAAGTGGTACCGATTTCTACTACTCGTTTTTTGATAGGCAGTCAAGACTCATGACTTGTCAGATCAGGCATTCTGCACACTTTAAATTTGCACACATAAAAATAAAGCGTGGTAAGATTACATTTATTTGAATGAATTAGAGAGAGAGAGAGATGTGCATGTGAATTACCTGCGTCAGTGCAGCATCTCTCTATTATCAAGGAAGCTGTGAGTTTAATAACATTAAAAACAGCAATGTTCCTTGCTGAGTAATGTAATGTAGCGATTCAAGCGAAGCCATTTTATTAAAGGGGATATTGGATGCAAAATTCACTTTTACATAGTGTTTGCATATAAATGTGTCTTTGCAGTGTGTGGACACAACCACCATACAATGAAAAAAATCCATTCACTCCTTTTTTTTAATCCTCAAAAAGTCTTAACACTCTCAATAATCAAGCAGTTTGGATTTTCTGAGCACTATGATTTCATAATGCTCATGCTCCGCCACGCCCACTGACGGACTGTCCCGTATTAGCATATTTCTGCCCCCAGCCATTCGACACCCCCCACAGAGAGGGGTGGGGTCAGCAGTTGCTCATTATCATTTAAAGAGACATGCACCGAAACAGGTTTACTGTGAACAAAGCTGTTTTTGAGGTGGTAAGAAGGGTGTTGTTTTACACAACCATTGAAGAATTTGAACCAAAGTGTATTACAAACTTTACATGAAGACCCTAAAGAATCATACCAACTTGTCGAAAATGGGCATCCGATGACCCCTTTAATAAAAGTCGCGGGCAGCGTTGACAACAAGTGTCTGTGCTCCTGAATGTTTCTGTGTGTGCACAGCATGATCTCCAATCTCTGTGTGCAAGTGATGTGTGTGATTCTGATTTAAGTTTCTGATAATAACACAGCAAATATCCACATTTCTGTTACAGTCCTTCCAAATGAATATCAGAACAACTTTGACATTGATAGAAAAAGTGGAGTCATCTCTGTGAAAACAGCACTAGACAGAGAGCAAATCGACCAGATAACTGTTCACATACAGGTATCAGATGTTTCTTAAAACATTCATGAATCTGAAGAGATTTCAGTATTTTGATGGTATATATTTTCTAATCAATCTTTCCTCTTATAAATAGGCAACTCAGCAGTATGATGCCAGTAAGACGGCTAACGCTGTGGTGTCCGTCACCATTGAGGATGTGGATGACAAACCTCCAAAATTTGAACAGGATGAATACACCGTATCTATTCTGGAAAATTCACCACAGGATCAGTTGGTTCTTCAGATTAGGGTCATTGATCAAGACATGGTACTGTACTGTTCATTGTTCCTGAAATGGTGACTAAAATGGTGAAACTAGGGGTGGAACGGATCGCAGTTGATATATGTATATGTATAGCTACGCAATACGAAGTAAATGTTCTCGAAAGGGAACGTGCTCGGTTACTAACATAACCTCGGTTCCCTGAGACTAGCCGGCCGTGCTATTACGCTTGGCTCAGGTGCTGTCGCTTCAGTCGATTTAACCTGATTCTATGGCGAAATGGTCTGCTTATATAGGCATAAGCCACGCCCATTTTGGAGGGTTCTGACGCGTGAAGCGACCCGATTGGTTTGTGCATCTCAGCCGTCTCGCCATAGGTTCGTGCAGTTGCTGCAGCACAGCCAATGAGTGAGCTAGACGCTCTGCTCTGTGCTCGCTGTACAGCTGCACTGCGTTTTAAAATAATGGCTTCAATATTCTCGAGAAATGGAGTTCTCTTACGAGAGGTTCTCTCGTATTGCGTAAGCTAGCTTACGCTACGGGAAAGATTTCATCTTTCTGAGAAATTGAAGCCAAAAAATTATCCCACAATTTGTATCCATTGTCAACGCAGTTCAGCTGCAGCAGACCATGAGAGAGCTAGCTAGCCGCTCATTGGTTCGCTCACGGAGAACTGCTTAAGCCTATGAGGGAGCGCGAGTGAGCCCGCGACCAATGAGAGTCTGACTCGCTCTCATTACGTCACCGCCCACCCAAACGGGTGTGGACGAGACTATAAATTCCCCGACATAGGCTGAATACTCTGATTTTTTCATTCTTCAGCGACGCTACCTGCATCTGCTGATCCTGAGAGAGAAGCCGCCGACGTCGAGAAGGCATCTCTAGCGAGCGTCTGGGAGACTGAGGAAGCCGGCCGTCTTCGCCACCTTCAGCCGTCCTGCGAGCTAGCGCCATCCGACGGAGTTGTATCCTTTACTCAGAGAATTCAATCCTATTGTATCAAAAAGAGCGAGCGTCTTTTTAAAGATGTCTCGGAGTTCCTGCGGTTCCTGCCGCGCTCCCCTCGAGGCTGGAGACCGCCACGTCATCTGCGCTCTCTGCCTCGGACCGGAGCACGCCGAGGTCGCCCTCGCCGATGGCGGCTGCGACTTCTGCGAATCAATGCCTATGTTGACCCTGCGGACTCGACTGTTGGCCGCTAAAAATGCTCCTAAGCCGCCTCTGACTTCGCCGCGGAAGAAGAAACGCCGCTCTCAAAGGCCGCCGGAGCCCCAGCAAGAAGCGTTCATTCCGCCGGAGCCTGTAGCCTCCCGCTCTCCTTCTCCGCCGCTTCCGGACGAACAGTTTTCCGCGAGTGGCTGCTCTGTTGCCTCCGATGACGCCACGGACATCAAGGACACATGCTCGCTTCTCGCTTCTGACAGTGAGGAATGGTCCGGTTCTCAAGCCTCCTCGAACCGTGAATCTACCAGGACCCGCGCTGGAGTTGAGGAAGAACTAATGCGCCTCCTCACACAGGCCGTCGAGCGCCTCGGCCTCGATTGGTCTCCTCCCCCCGAGCAGACCATCAACCGCATGGACGGCAGCTACTTCCGCCAGCGCTCGACTCCCGCTGCCAAACGGGCTGTGCCCTTCCTGCCCGAGCTACACGCAGAGCTCTCAAAGTCCTGGAATGCCCCGCTCTCTGCCAGATCTAGCTCTGACTCTTCCACCCCGCTCCGCGTTGTGGACGGAGCCGCAGAGAAGGGCTATCTCTCCGTTCCACCTGTAGAACACTTGGTCACCGCACACTTATGCCCGCCCTCTGCTAGATGGCGCTCATCACCTGTGCTTCCCTCTAAAGCCTGCAGAGCGACTTCAAGTTTTCACGGCCGCGCATATTCAGCCGCCGGCCAGGCAGCGTCTACACTTCACTCTATGTCCGTGCTGCAAATTCTACAAGGTGACTTGCTGCGTGAGTGGGATGAGAGCGGAAAGAATCCCCCTTCTGTTGCGGATTTGAGGAGCGCCACGGACCTTGCCCTTCGCGCCACAAAGTCTGTTGCTCTAGCCCTGGGGAAATGCATGGCCGCCATCTGTGTGTCTGAGAGACACCTATGGCTCACTCTTGCCGACATGGGAGATTCTGAGCGTGCCGCTTTTCTCAACGCCCCGCTCTCTCCAGCCGGCCTCTTCGGATCTGCTGTCACGGGCATCGTCGACCGCTTCTCCGAAGTACAGAAAGCTTCTCAGGCCATGAACCTCTTTCTGCCTCGTCGCGCTAGCTCCTCTGCAGGCCGCCCACGTGATCAGCCTCCTGCACGAGCCCCACCCCAGCGCACAGCCCAGCACAGCCAGACTGTTCAGCGACGCCAGGGCGGCCGCCCGCGTTCCCGCTCTGACAGTCGCCACAGACCGCCGCCTCCTCGGGGGCCTCGGCCTAGAATCGCGCTGAAAGCCGATCAACCAAAGTCTGCCTAGCACAGCTGAGAAGAAAAAGACGGCGCTCTCCCGCTGCGGCCGTACCGCCGTCAAAGTTTCGCCCTCTGTTAGTCCCCGCCCAGGCGGCTACTACAGCAGTGTTTTCTGCCATAACCAAGCCGGTCTCCCTTCCCGCTTGCATGAGCACAAACACCGTTTTCACGGCGACCCAGAGAAATCTCAAAAAGAGCATAAAAGCCTCTTGTGTACGAAATGTGCCCACAACACTGAGTTCACTCATACACAAAAGCACTCCAGTTCCCCTGTCTCACACAGAGTCCACTCTCATAAAGCGGGCCAAGCCCGCTCGAGTTTCAGAGTGCATAAGCGTCTCACCTCTGTTCACTCTGTTACAGGGCCCATAAACTCCTCTCCGAGTGTAAGTCCCGTTGTTGTAAACACTATCAGCGCGCTCACGCAGCCCGCGAAGTGCAGCGACGGGGACCATGTAGCCATTCACCCCCTAGCGTTACGCTTCAAAGCGTGGGAAGCTATTCCGGGAATCTCCCAGTGGGTGTTAAACACAATAAGGCTAGGCTATCGCTTACAGTTTCGCCGCCGCCCTCCTCGCTTCCGAGCGCGGCTAGAAACTACTGTGAACCCAGAAGCAGTGACGCTGCTCCGTTCAGAGATAGCAATTCTGTTGTGCAAAAAGGCTATAGAGAGGGTGCCTCTGTCTATGAGCGAGTCGGGGTTTTACGGCCGTTATTTTCTTGTCCCCAAGAAAGACGGCGGTCTCAGACCAATATTAGACCTCAGATCTCTGAACAAAGTTCTCATGAAGAGACCGTTCAAAATGCTCACTATCAGAAAACTCCTCGCGCATGTGCGCCAGGGGGACTGGTTCATATCACTAGATCTGAAAGATGCATACTTTCAGATCCAAATAAATCCCCTTCACAGGCCATTCTTACGTTTCGCCTTCGAAGGCCAGGTTTATCAATACACCGTCCTACCGTTCGGCCTATCCCTAGCACCCCGTACATTCACGAAGTGCATGGATGCGGCGCTCACCCCCTGCGGAGTCAGGGGCTGCGAATTCTGAACTACTTGGACGACTGGCTGATTTTGGCACAATCTCAGAGAGAGTTACTGTCTCATCGTACAGTTCTCCTCGACCATCTGAAAGCTTTGGGCCTCTCTGTCAACTGGACAAAGAGCGTACTACAACCCAGTCAGACTATCTCCTTCTTGGGTATAGAGCTGGACTCGGTCACGATGACGGCGCGTCTGTCAACGCAGCGCGCGCACCGTGTGAAGCGTCTCGCCGCATCTTTTCAGATGAACAGACTCACGCCCTTGAAAACATTTCAGAGAGCGTTGGGTTGTATGGCCTCAGCCTCCGCGGTACTCCAGCTGGGGTAACTGCGCATGCGCCCGCTTCAGCTTTGGTTGAGGAGCCGTGTGTCTCACCAGGCGTGGACCACGGGCCGCCAGCTGATAAAGGAAACGCAGACCTGTATCACAGCTCTGCAGCCATGGTCTGTGGCAGAATGGTTTCAGCGGGGCGTTTCCATGGGGACAGTTTCACGACGAAAAGTCATCTTGACAGACGCCTCCAACACGGGTTGGGGAGCGGTCTGCGAGGGCTCACCGGCCTTCGGCCCCTGGTCAGCTCAAGAGAGCCTCCTACACATAAACTGTTTGGAGATGTTGGCGGTCGAGAACGCGCTCATGCGTTTTCTCCCGCGCATTCAGGGCCACCACGTGCTGATCCGTTCGGACAATATAGCCGAGGTCTCTTATCTAAACCGTCACGGCGGAGTCAGATCCAGGAATCTCTTCCAGCTGACAGAACGCATCTTAGTTTGGTCTCAGTGTCACCTGCTCTCGCTCAGAGTGACGCACGTGCCGGGACATCTGAACGACGGTCCAGACAGCCTGTCCAGGAACCCTATTCCCCCCGGGGAGTGGTCCCTGCATCCTCTTACAGTCCAGAAACTGTGGCGATTATTCGGCAGAGCAGAGGTGGACCTCTTCGCCTCAGCGGAGAACACCCACTGCCCAATATTTTTCTCAAGGAGCGAGGACGCGCTAGCCCAGACCTGGCCCAGCCGCCCGCTTTATGCTTTCCCTCCGGTCTCTCTGCTACCACAGGTGCTTCAGAGAATCAGAGAAACGCAGCACTCGGTGCTCCTCATAGCCCCGCGCTGGGAGGGTCAGACTTGGTTTCCGGAGCTCACGCAGCTGTCACAGACAGCGCCGTGGCCCAGTCCAGTCAGAGCAGATCTCCTCTCCCAAGCTCGCGGCACGATCTGGCATCCCCACCCAGAGCGCTGGGCGCTACACGCGTGGGTGCTCAACAACTACCCGTTGCTTTGCCAGAGGGAGTGTTAAACACGATCATGCAGGCTAGAGCGGCTTCTACCAGAAGGCTCTATGCGTCAAAATGGTCTGTGTTCTGTGCACCAAAAAGGGTCTGGACCCACGGTTATGCGAGGTTCCCTCCTTGCTAAATTTTCTCCAAGAGATGCTGGACAAGGGCAGATCCCCGTCCACTCCTAAGGTGTATGTGGCAGCCGTCGCGGCGTTTGCTGAACCCCGGCGCGGCCAGTCACTGGGCAAAGATGGGTTGGTCGTCCGTTTCCTCAGGGGAGCTAGAAGGATGAACCCCCCACGCCCCCCTTCGGTGCCGATTTGGGACCTTTCCATAGTTCTTGATGCTATGAAAGCCCCCCCATTCGAACCGTTAAACACCGTGGACCTAAAGTACCTGTCGCTAAAGACCGTTTTTCTACTCGCGCTCACGTCAGTAAAACGGGCGGGAGACCTACACGCGCTGTCCACCAGCGCGTCCTGTCTCGAGTTTGGACCTAATGACTACTTAGTCATTCTCAAACCTAGGCATGGTTATGTTCCCAAAGCGATCGGCACCCCGTTCAGGGCACAAGTTATATCCCTATCGGCTCTGCCTGCATCCGATAGCGAATCTGATTCTAATCTCCTATGTCCGGTCAGGGCCCTGAGATTATACGTTACTCGCACTGCTCCGGTCAGACGATCCGAGCAGCTTTTTGTTTCGTTCGGTGGGCGCACCAAGGGGTTGGCCGCCTCGAAACAGTCCCTATCCAGATGGATTGTTGATGCCATTGCAGCAGCATACGCATCTAAAGACCTGCCATGCCCTCTGGGCATCAGGGCTCATTCTACTAGAGGCATGGCCTCATCGTGGGCATGGTCCAGCGGAATTTCCATTCACGACATTTGCGTGGCAGCGGGATGGGCTTCCCCCTCCACCTTTGTCAGATTTTACAATCTGGAAGTACCCGCCTTGCAGGCTAAACTACTAGCAGTCTAGTGTGTTTTCAGCTCTTCTGGTTGAGCTGCACTATAGGGGGTTAATTACACAGACCGAGTTCGCTCTGTCCCTCTCTATCATGTGCTTATGTACTACACAATCACCGGCCCGCTCCGCTGGCCTTTTGTCACATACATATATTCATTCCCACTTATAGAGTTCCCCGGGGTACCCCCTGGGACTAATAGTGGATGCTGAGCTCGCACGGCGTTGACCAGGTGTTCCCGTAGCGTAAGCTAGCTTATGCAATACGAGAGAACCTCTCGTAAGAGAACGAATCGGTTACCTAACGTAACCTCGGTTCTCTCTAGATGAGGGAACGAGTATTGCGTTCCTGGCCGTGCTTGTGCTACTAGCGTTTTCGCTTCAGTATATGACAAAACCAGAGTATTCTGCCTATGTCGGGGAATTTATAGTCTCGTCCACACCCGTTTGGGTGGGCGGTGACGTAATGAGAGCGAGTCAGACTCTCATTGGTCGCGGGTTCATCCGCGCTCCCTCATAGGCTTAAGCAGTTCTCCGTGAGCGAACCAATGAGCGGCTAGCTAGCCCTCTCATGGTCTGCTGCAGCTGAACTGCGTTGACAATGGATACAAAAATAGGATCATTTTTTGGCTTCAATTTCTCAGAAAGATGAAATCTTTCCCGTAGCGTAAGCTAGCTTACGCAATACTCGTTCCCTCATCTAGAGAGAACCGAGGTTACGTTAGGTAACCGATTCGTTTTCCCATAGCATTATAGCTACAATACTCGTTTGTGTAGTCTCAGGGAACCGAGGTTACGTTAATAACCGAGTACCTTTTTTGGTCCATGCAGTCGGTCTTAAAGGGACGGGCAGCACACATTTCCTAATATTCCTACTGCTGTCTGTGTCATGAATATTAATAAAAGAGCTTTAACAAAGATGAAACTATATTTAATTTCTATAGTGAAGAAATAGTGTTAATTAATTTCTGCACCTGAATATACTGTAAGACTTTTGTAACTTTGTTATTTAGTATTCATCTCTGCTTGTAATTTGTGTATTTGTCCTTATTTTATTACTGACTGTTCACTTGTTTTATATAATGAGTGAACTTTATCAGTTAGGCTAGTAGTTTTTGATGTAGTAGCTATTGACACAGCTTGAGCTTTAAGTAATAAATGAAAAGCAAGGTTAAACCCCCAACCTCATATTCTTTCATAGGGCCCAAAATTGCTAGCAACACCTACATATACATATACTTTTATATATATATATATATATATATATATATATATATATATATATATATTTTTTTTTTTTTTTTTTTTTTTTTTTTTTTTGCTGATCCGAAAAATGATCCGATCTGTGGCTCAAAAACCGTAAATGATCCGAACCGTGAATTTTGTGATCTGTTCCACCACTAATGAGAACTGTCAAGAAATGTCTGGTTATATCTGATATTTTTATTGAAATGTGAAGTTTAGAAATGCAAGTAGACAAGGCATAACACTTACATCTCTTTTCTAACTGTCTAAGTCTTCAACCTTACAACTGTTATAAACTAAGTTTTTGTCAAGCCAAGATTCCAAGTTTTTTTGATGTACTTACCTTTTCTAGTTTTCTCTCTGATTAGGGTGGGTTCTCTAAAGGTCACTTTATCATGGATAGCGATACCTTCGTTATCAACAGTCAAGGAGAAATATCACTCCGGAGCGACGCTACCTTGGATAGAGAAACTGTAGAAAATTACATCCTACAGGTACAAAGCAATCACATTAATTTCTTTAATCTAACTAGTAACAAAATGTTCAGGATGACTATTCATTCTGAATGGGATGCTTGCATTGTCTTTCTCAGGTTGTAGCTGTAGACCAGCCTGTCGATGGTTTAAGCTCCACAGCTCAGGTCATCATCACTGTTCTGGACGTCAACGACAACAACCCACAATTCCTTCCTCTCCCAGAGCCCATTGAGATTCAGGAAGGTGTGTACACACCCTCGTCACCTGGAGAGGTGTGCAAAATCTCTGCCACAGACGCTGACATTGGAGACAACGGACGTGTCACCATCACCACTCAGTCACACAGTGAAATATTCAGATTCAGAGATGTGAGGACATGAACCTATTCACGGGACAAAGTATTGTCAGATGTTCAGATCTTATTTAATTTTCTAAAAATCTATTCCCTTATTTCATTCCTTCAGGATGGGACTCTACTAGCTATTGAGGAGCTGGATCGAGAGACACAGGATGTGTATGATGTGGTCATTGTTGCTATGGATCATGGGATGCCACAGGGAAATGTAATGTGTAATAAATGATATTTTTCACGATTTCCATGATGCGACTGTGCACTTCAATGCAGTTTTGAGTCTCTTCATGGACTGGTAGTGCATATTGCAAATGTAGAAAAAAAAAATCACTGAACTATCAAAGAACTATCTCGAAATGAAAGCTCCAATCTGTTCATCAGGCTTTATGCGATATATGGAAGTCAGAGTGTAAATATCTGCCAGGATACAAATTGTGTTCCAAGAAAGAACAAGTTGCTTGATTTTCCAGAGTTGCAAGCTTCATGGAATCAAATCTTTTGGAAGAATTTCTAGGGTTTTGTTTGAGGCACGTAGTAGCACGTTATATAGACAACAAAAAACAGCAGTAGCCAACACTGCTCCTAGAGATCTGCTTTCCACAAGAGTTGAGCTCCAACCCTAAACAAACTCTCCGGAACCAGCTGTCCAGGGTGTTCAGGATTACTTAAAAACTACAGGCAGGTTTGTTGGAGCAGAGTTTGAATTGAACTCTGCTAAAAGGTTGCTCTCCAGGATCAGGGTTGGATAAGCTTGCTCTAAAGCAGGGGTGTATAAACGGCTCATAGAGAGCCAATGTTCTTTAGAGTTTAGATTGTACCAGCCTCAACACACTTGACTGAAATGTTTCTAGTAATCCTGAATACTTTGATTAGCTGGTTCAGGTGTATTTGGTTAGGGTTGGAGCTCCGCAGGATGGTTGCTCTCCAGGATCAGGGTTGGCTACCAATGCTCTAAGGTAGAGGTTGCCATCTTTTCTCCTCAAGGTCCACTTTCCTGCAGGATTACTAGAAAGTTATAGGCAGATGAGTTTGATAAAGGGTGAAGCTAAACATCTACAGGAAAGTGGATCTCAAGGCCAGAGTTGAGATCCCCTGTTACAAAGGTTACACATTACACACATCAAACCAGAGGCATATTTATTTTTGGGCACAGATGATCTATAAGGGTTGCTCTCTTGACACTGTGGATCCAACTCTATGTTAATATTCAAAGTTCTTAATACTTGATCCTTAAGTTAGATACTAGACATTGCAAATATTAACTTTTGGTCTGCACTATAAAGAGTTGGTTGGGTTAATTTTCTGCAGAACATCACCACAGTGAGGGTCAGTATCACAGATGTCAATGACAACGCTCCAGTTTTCGGCTCTGACACCTACAGGAAAAGCATTCTGGTTAAAGACGTAAAGGTTGGAGATGTGCTGCTGACGCTCTCGGCCACAGATAAAGATGCTGGAAACAACTCGCTAATTAGCTACAGGTAAGCTTAAGACTAAACTTCCATTTCTTTAGGATCAGTAATATGAAGGCTTAACAATGAACACACTTACCTACATCAATCCTTTAAGACAGATGCATGAATATTGTATTTCTGTAGTTTCTCTGTAGACTCCTCAATGGTCGCATTGGATGCTAAAACAGGAGACATCACTTTGACCTCTGACCTTAGCGGGGTCACAGAAAACACGCTGCTAACCCTCACTGCTATAGCGACAGATCATGGAACACCATCAGAAACTGATGAAGGTTTGGGTTTAGTTTGCATAATTCCTTTTGTGATTCTGGTGTTAAAACAATGCAGATAATGTGAACAATTCGTATTAGGAGCGGTTCATTCCCCCTTCAGTATTCAAATCTTATCTGATAAACATGTCAGGATTAACATATTTCTTCTCTCTGTAGCCGAAGTCTTGATCTACTTCGAAATTACCCCCCACACTGAGAGTGTGATTTTTGAAAGCTCCTCCTACAAATTCACAATAAAGGAGAATGAACCTGAGGCCTCAACAGTGGGCAAGGTCAATGCATTAACAGGAAGTCCAGTGGTTACGGTCAGTTATAACATGAAGTCACATGAGGATGTCTTCTCTGTGGATGGTGAGGGAACCATAAAAGCTCTGAGACCGCTGGACAAGGAGAAAGAGGAGTGGTACATCCTCACAGTAGAAGCCATAGACTCCATAACTCCTCCAAACACTGCAGAGACAACGGTATTATCCTTACTTTAAAATAAGGCCATATATATAATATATATATATAGAATGCATAGAAACATCAGAATGCAATGACACAAACTTGTGCAGCTAGAAGTGTTTGTGTTCCCGAGTAGAGTATGTCTCTAAGTGGCCTAAGTCTTACTCTTCAAGCACGTCAAAGTCAAAGTTTCTCTTCATAAAAGAAATCATTTATATTTGCATTTTACTTTTTTTCTCTCACAATCTTCAGGTCAGCGTTCAGGTTGAGGACGTGAATGAGGCTCCTGTGTTTGACGCTGAAATATATAAAGCAGAGATTTTCAGTATCCCTCCATACAAATTCCCTATAGTGAAGGTCCAGGTGAGTGTGGCTTGGCGTAGACATCAGTTATAAATGCAGTGGATGTACCATAGACTGTAAAAAAGGATGGACGATGCTCCTTCGCTCTCTTCCATTGGCTAGAAGTGGAGCCGCAGTGTCCCGACATCTTGGTACTTGAGTCTACGCAGTTGCGATCTCAGGACCAGACCTGCGCAGTAGTGAGCAGGAAGTAAAGTCGCGAAATCAAGGCCCCGCCCTCACTCTCGCTGAATCGCAATCATGACCTTACAGCACCGTTTTTATAGCATCAAATAACTAACTAAAAACAAACTTATTTTAAAAACAAACACTTGAAATTACATCAGCATGATAAAAACTACAGAAAATGACAGAAACTATCTTTGGAAAAAATATATGTAAAGTGTAATTTAACTGTTTAGTTGCTCTCACATCCCGTTGAATAACATGGGGAGGCGGGGCTTATGACCTATACTAGGACCAGTCACCGGGGGGCGATCGAGACACTTTGGCTTCACTTTTCAGGGCTTGTGTGGCCTGCTTGGGATGCACTCATATCTACTTTATAATTAGAGGTGTTTGCTAAGCAAACATTACTGTTATAATTGTTGCTGTTTTTTCTCCTGACATATAAAATTTGATGTCTGAAATGTTTCCCCCAAAGCAGCTGAGCCACTCTTAGAAAAAGCGTTCAGTGAGGTTTTATATATAAGATTAAGATATAAGATAAGATTTTATACACCCTAAGATTCCTGACTCAATTTTAAAGAACCCTTTATTTATATTTAAATTTCACAGGTTTTAACAGGTTATTAATTTATTTCTGTTGATATGAACTAAATTCATAAAAAGATCCCCTGATGGGATCCCCTAAATGGTTCTATATATGAAGTGCCTGACTTTTTCTTTTTTTTCTTTTTACAATTGATTTCATGATTTTATTGTAGTTAAACCTGTTGAAATGTGGTGGTATGTCCCTCAGGCGTCGGACCCTGATGTGGGCGAGAGCTCAGAACTGCAGTATTCCCTGCTGGAGTCCACAACTCTGCTGGATGTGGAGGCAAGCACTGGTCAGGTCTACGTACTGGATCCATCGAGTTTTAAAGACAATCTGTTCACCTTTCAGGTTAAAGCCACTGATAAACGTGGGCTGTTCGTGACTGCAAAAGTACAGGTGAGCAGAAACAGAGAGAGAAAAGGGAAAGCTTTTAAAAAAAAAACTAAAATCACCAATGCCATTTTGATTAAGAACAGAGCAGTCAATGCAAAGAGGAACTTCTTTGTGTTTGCCACATGCAGATCAAAGTAAAACAAAGTGTACATCGTGACAGCGTCTCAGTAATCTCCCTAAACCAGCCCGTATACATAGTGGAGGAGAAGATACCAGAGATGGAAGAGTGAGTAATCTCTCTTTGATATTGAAACGTGTTATTAAGACAGACTGAGAGCATTTCCAGTTGTGGAGTGTTAATGTTTTTTGAGCTAAGAGGAAACATGTTTAAGGATAATTAACCCAAAAATACATTTAAAAATGAATTATTTTACTCACCCTCATGCGATTCCTAACCTGTGTGTCCTGCTATGTTTTCAAAGAAAATGTTCATACAGTTATTTTCCACAAAAAAAAGCATTAAAAAATAGTCCATATGACATTTCCAAATCTAAGACCTTGTCTGAAATGTACACCATTATTTACTGAAAAGCTTCCCTTCAAGTGAGTTAGGTCAGGGTGTCAAATTAAAAATGTTGATTAATCGTGAGCAAAATGTTGTTTTAAGACAGTTCTTATAAATTTATATTTTTTTCTGTTTTACAAATTAGACTGAATTGGTACTTTATGTTACCTCCCGTTATTGTTTTGTGTTTTCCATCTGATAGTGTGTTTTTTCCTCAGATCCATGGGGAAAGTTTTAGGCTGGACTGTGAAAATCCTCAGTGTGAGTGCTGAGAATGGGAATGAGATGCGCACCATTCTCAGAAAATCTACAGTCAAAACTTACGTCAGTTTAATCGCCATGGACTCCAGTGGAGCTCTCATCCAAGCCACGGAGGTCAAAGAGTAAGTTGAACTAATATCTGTTTATTTAGACTATTCTAATGTGAAAGCTGAGTATGTGGAAATGTGCAATGGTTGGAGCCGACAGCCTTGTGGTCAGTGCTTTGACTTTAAGTAAATTACAATTTTGATCAGTTGTAAAATTCATCTGTGATCTGAATAAATTAATTTCCAT
The DNA here is from genome assembly GCA_036326025.1 of Chrosomus eos. NCBI lineage: Eukaryota > Metazoa > Chordata > Actinopteri > Cypriniformes > Leuciscidae > Chrosomus > Chrosomus eos. The sequence continues at coordinate 5,777,889 of CM070819.1, read as the reverse complement.
TTTAACTCTGACTGCCCATGAGGCTATTGGTTTGCCAACCATGTTTGTGCAAGGTTTATGCAAATAAAGGATGAATATTATTTGACAAGTGAAAATTGCATGATCGCACGCCGGCAGGAAATGTAGGTGGGGGGACTGAATGAACAGTCTTTCACTCTCATTTCCCACAACTGAGGAGCCCATGAGCAAGGCACCAAACCCCCAATCGCTCCCTGAGTGCCGCAGCAAAATTGTCTGCCCACTGCTCCAGATATGTGTGTACATTGTGAGTGTGTGTGTGTGTTCAATACTGACTGCTGTGTCTGTGCACTTGGAAATGCAGAGTAAGCATGACAACATATCACGTCTAAAAACGTGTTTTCCTTTCCACAAGTGCTTGCGCTCCCATGGCATCTGTTGTTGCTATGCAACCATGAACTGCGCTCTTCGTGATGACGAAGTATCAGCAAAGGATTAATAAAAACTTGCTCTGGGCCGAGCTTTCGATGTTGTTACGGAAAAGCCGAAGCTGATCGGTTGGTTTTTGTCACATGACCTGTGGTGCCCTTGCGGGGTTCTAAAAAGTTGGGATGTTTTCATCTCGACGCGGCATAGACGTGCCTGGAAAAACATGTGCGCCACGTCGCTTCTATTATAAGTGCACTTGCCGCACACCTAATTTTGAAATAACGAACTTGAGCGCGCAAAAGACGCGATATGTGAACGGCCCCTAACGGTACAGATCCACTTGTCCGACACGACTGTCGCGTGGTGTCGCGACGCCTCCCCACATTTGTACGTTGATTGGCTTACCACTAATGGGTGTGGTTTTGACCCAGCAGCCAGTCTAGAACAAAAGACCCTACTTCTATTGGATAGATGCATCGCGTTTGACGGATTCATTTGCATTTTCCAAATGAAGCGCCACCTTCCCGGAATGCTTTCGCGTCAAAGAAAGGCAAAGTCGCATGACGTCACCCATAGGAATAAAGTGGAGTGCGGCGCGACTGAAGTGTCGCACGGACAAGTGGATCAGCACCGTAAGGGCCACCACACTCGGCTACACGTCATGTCACTTTCACTTTATCTGTAACATCACAATGTGCAGATATGTATCCACCTTGAAAAGTATTTACCCTCAAAATTATGATATATAAAGATTTACAAGTCAAAAATAGAATTTATATATTTTTGACTTGTATATCTTTATAAATCATAATTTAGAAAGCTCGGCCCAGGGCGGGTTTTTTATTAATCCTTTGCTGATACTTCGTCATCACGAAGAGTGCAGTGGTAATGGTAATTTATGTTAGTGCTTTAAAAAAAAAAATATATATATATATATATATATATATATATATATATATATATATATATATATATATATATATATATATATATATATATATATATATATATATAAAGCTATATATATATATATGGAAAAAATGATGTAGCCTATCTGCATTAACAAAAACATAAGCTGTGTCCCAATGTGCATACTATCCACCCTATCTGCCCTAAATAGTATTGACAATTACTTATGTCACATACTATTTAGCAGGGGCGTAGAATTTGGTAGGGACGCTAGGGACGTGTCCTACAATATCCAGTGACTGAAATATCCCTAGCAATAATTCGATCAAAACTTAAAATATATTTATATATTGACGGAGGCGTCGCACCCGTGGGGGATGTGGGTGTTTTAACACCCACATTTTTCCCGGTGAGAGGGTACAACACCCGCACTTTTTCTGCAGTTTTTCCGCAGTTTTGCACAAACGCGCTACTACAGTCGCTCCTCCGTTTCTCTGGCGCTCTGTGTGTGCGCTCGCTGCGGCTGCCTCCTCTCAAACATGACACCGGCTTTGAGTGTGAGCGGCTGATGATTGGCTGTTATGCCTTAAGTCCCGCCTCTCTTGATGTAGATTTATCGGTCAGCTCGCTCTGAGGAAGCGGGGATTATGGTTATATAGTTATTTACATCTACCTTTTCCAGGTACTTTGAATGAGTGTTTATGCTTTGAACGAGGTTTTAAATAGGCTTGATATGTGTTAGGGAAGATGTTATGTTTATGTTTTGTTGACATGTCGAGTGTTTTCGGTATTATATTTAGTTTTTTTTTTTTTTTTTGGCTAAACAGCACAAGACTTTAAGTAACGTTAGGCATTCTGTTTGTGCTGCCTGATTTAAAGAAAAGTGCGCTCTTGCTCACACGATCAGCATGGTGATCTGGTGATTTCTCCTAAATAAAAGCTCAAGGGTTTATTTCTTACAAGTGAAGAAATTAGGACAAAAGTAATTTCAATTTTCCTATTCTATAGCGTAATACAAAATATAATGTAGCCTAATGTAGACAGAGACTCTTTATCATAACTAAAAAGATGTTTGAGCCCTCTTTAGGTAGGCTACAAGTCAATGCTTTTTCTTTATTCAATGTGCACAGTTCATGGGTCAAAGCCGGTTGAAGCTCTTAATTTTGAGCTCTCAATGTGCACCAGATTGATGCATTTAACCTTAAAATGTACAAAATTTTCTTCCGGGGGACCATGCCCCCGAACCTCCCCTAGAGGGAGGGCTACGCCACTGCCGTCCCCACCAATTTCAAAATCAAACCTACGCCACTGCTATTTAGGATGGATAGTATGCACATTGGGACGCAGCTATATGTTTGCCTGAATTACATTTATCCATAATAAGGATGAGTGTGTAATGGCCAGCATCTGTAATATCTTCACTCCCACAGGAAACTGAACAGTGAGCATAAAGATTTAACATCTGAACTACAGAAGATTTTTGGTCCTGGTTTGGAATTCAAAGTGGAGGACAGTTCTGGAGACTCTGGAGAATCCAGTCAAGCTCTCCCAATCGCTCTAGGTGTTCTGGTGCCTGTAATCAGTGTGGCTGCAGTGGTGACGATTATCCATTTTGTCAAGTAAGTTATTACTGGCCATGTAACTGCAGTTTTTCTATCTGTCTATCTGTGTGTGTGTGTGTGTGTGTGTGTGTGTGTGTGTGTGTGTGTGTGTGTGTGTGTGTGTGTGTGTGTGTGTGTGTGTGTGTGTGTGTGTGTGTGTGTGTGTGTGTCTGACACAGAATAAACTTAGTTGTGGTTTATTTACCTGTCAACTAATTCCTGAAAAATAAACTTAAAGTCATCATAATCAGAATTTTTTTTTTATTGATTTAATTGTCTGTGCTGTTTCACCTATACTACTACAGCTTTCCTAAAATGCCGTAATGTTTGGTCAATTAGTTATAATACATATTTTTGCTGCCTCAGGAAAAGGGGCACCGATTCTCATTCTGACAGACAGAGTTCAAATACTCCCATTGATTTAACTGAAAGGAGAGGTAGTATTGAGCACCTTGCTGACTTTAACACGTAAGTGCAAAATATTGTTAAAGATCTGATACAAATAGTTTGAAAAGATTGTTCTCAAATACAAAATATGCATCAGTTACCATGTTTTTATCTATGGTTTGTTCTGAGATGTTTGACTAAACATGTTTCTTCTTTTGTTAACAGAAACCCAGAATCCGGAAATGTAGAGCCCCCAGCTGTAACGGCAAACTCATAGATTATAATTCAAGTATCATTTTGACATAAAACATGGAATTTAAATTCAGAGAATGGAAGTGATTCAGAGAATGGAAGTGATATCAGTGGAAACAGCATCTCTGCCCTCTGAAAACACCCTGATGGAAACAACACGAGCATCAGGTCTTCTAGGACAGAAATCAGGCTCTGGGCTTCATCATTACAGGATTAACATCTTTGATCATGTGTCCTCAGTTCCAGGATCAGTCGTCATGTGACTCTCACAATGACAAACTCAAGTCACAACAGACACAACAAAGGGCGAATTCCCTTCAAAGAGACGAGCATTGAGAGCATCTGCTCCACTCATTATGCATTACTGTCTCATAGTGGCTGTCTGGATCACCCGACATGAAGCCAGACGTCACTGCCACTTTATTCTTAATTTAAATGTTATTTTAAAACAGAATTCATACTGAAAAATACAGCTGTTAAGACAGATGTAGCAGTCCTGTAGAGCAAACAGGAGAGATGGTGTTTGATACGCCACAGTCATTGGATTGATTCCCAAGGAATACAAGAACTGACAAATGTGCAAATGTAAATAAATGTAGATTTTTTCTTTTTTAAATATAGCCTCTGTGTCTTTAATTTATATTGACATTTGGTAAAAACTAACAAACAATATTATATTAGGGATATTTAAATTAGGTAAATTTTCAGGTAACTTATCAAATAAATTCTAAAATGACTTCCTTCAAGTGACCATCACATTTACCTTTCAATAACGGTCTCATAAAAATGCCCTTAATGAAGGACCAATCACTTACTTTGGTTTGGAATGACCCACGATTGGTTTGTCATTTTACATCACATAACATATTCAAGAAATTGTATAATTGTTACTTTTACTGATGTATTCAATGTATGTGTATTCTGTAATGTTGGAAGAAAAGTTAGCAACATTTATTTTTATGAAGATGTACAGTTTGTTACACAGTTCCTTTTGGAACATTTCTTATTTGTCTCATTACATAAACTGAGTTAAGTCTGTTAAGTCACAAGAACTGTGATTTGTCTGGATGAATTCTGCAGTAGCTTTGCATTCAGCTTCAGAATGAATATACTAGACTAGAGCCTGGAAGCTTTGAATAAAAGAAGTGAGGCTGATAAAACACAAACAATTGAGAAGGCCACAATAGATGTTGATATTGATTAGGCTTGGGTAGTAGATACCCACATCTCTATGTATGTAGAACTAAAGTTTTTTTTTTTTTAAGTACACAGTACAAATACATTTTTAGAGACCATAACTCCTGGAGGGAAACAGCAGATGCAACAGCGCCCTCTGTCTGCAGGTCAGGAGCAGAGTGCGTCAAAATTCAAAGACATTGTTTATTAAGACTAGAGCGTCTCTATATAGAAAAACCAAATAAAAATTTAAAAAAAAAAAAAAAATACTGCAACTAATTTATTATCAAAAAAAAAATACTGCAACTAATTTATTATCGCTGTTATATTTTATATAAATTGTTTATTTTTATTTAAAGGGGTCATATAATGCCATTTTTGTACAAGCTAATATGATTCTTTAGGGTCTAAATTAAAAGTTTGTTATATACTTTAATTAAAAATTCTCATTAGTATTGTAAGAAAACACTTATTTTACTTGGTCAAAAACAGCTCTGTTGTCAGCACGCAGTTTAAGTGCATATGCCTTTAAATGATAATGAGCTTTGCTGACTCCGCCCCTCTGTTCTGTGCGTACACCATTTGTAACACAATAACAAAAAGCATAACGCGTTGTTCATTATAAACATTGAATTATGAATATTGAGAACGTCGTACATAGAAAACATGCCATAATGTTCCGAGTGTAAACCTTAGACACATTCATCGTGAAGCTAGCGATTTGCAAAGATTAATATAAATATGAATATAAAGGTTAATAAAACGCTACACTCACTTCAGTTCTTCTGGATGTGCAGGAACCTATGGCAGGAACACGAATAGTTGGTATCGATTCCTTTTTTCAGGAGCAGCTTCTTAGGAAAACCAGCTTTATACTACTCGTTTATAAAGCAGTCTGGTGTGTGAAATGATTCACGCAAACATGAAAGCATTGACGTCGATCGTGGGGAATATTCCCTTCGTAAACAAACTCAGCCACTCTGCGTCTTCAGCGGTTTGGATTTAGGAACATTAATGACTGCTGTGTTCCTTATTGCACCCAAGAGAACACCACTTCGCTTAGACTCCATTCTGCTCATAGACTGTGCTGCTCCAGCGTACTTTTCAGCGCGACACCGGTCCGCGCGCGCATGATTGACAGCTCGCTCACGAACAACGGCGGGTCTGTGTTGAAACGCTACTGTCAATCAACGATCGTGGGAGGGGCGTGCGAGCCTGTGACGTCACAGGCTCGAACGGCTCGATTTGAGGCAGGGGAAAACATATAAGAAGATTAAAACAAAATCACTGGATGGATTTTTATCATTATATGATGGTTGTGTACAGGCACTGCCAACACACATTTCAGTACAATCAGCTTGTAAAAGTGCATGTACCATTATATGACCCCTTTAAAAATTCTATCTACCACTATCCATGCAAATAGAGGGTTTTCACCTATGTCACAATTTGGTGAGTTACCCGGATGCGCGGCCATATTGGAGGGACTCGGATGTAAACAACAGCATGGATAGCACTGTTTATCTACTACTGAACACATTGTTACACTAATTTATGATGTCTAAACCACGGGAAAAAACACGTGGAAGCTACAAAATCATAGAGAGAAGGACTTAGTAAGCAGGAAAGAGCACGGGATTTTGACGAACTAAAGTTAATATGTGGTAAAGATCCGAACGAGCTAGCTTCTCATTCTTCCTTCTATTTCTACTAATTTTCTAATCCAAAAAAAGCACATGAAATCCGTTTCAAGATACACGTCAGACGTTGTTATAGGGAACATGCTGAAAGTCGCTGCCGAAACAAGGCTGTGCTGTTGCAAAGTGCCGGACAAGCAGAAGATTATTATTTTTGAAACCGGTGCTGAAAAAAAGCTGTGCATCCCAGCCTCCTCCAGTTCTGCAGCTCGAGACGCAGGAGTCCAGCGCGGCGGTTTTACATTCCCATGTTGTGAAATTTAAATAAGACAAGTTCTCTATTGCAAATGCAAACCCCTCTATCAACACAACGTCATTGCCAAAGAGCTGCATGAACACACGACTCGGATCTGAACAGTTGCGATACACAGTGTGGACATCATTTTAGATCAGATTCCAATCGGATACAAAGATAATCGCATTTGGACTGACAGTGTGAATGTAGCCATAGTTAAAGGGATAGTTCGCCTTGAAATTAATTTTTGATATGTTTTAGCTTACTTCAAGGGTGTAGATTTATCAATAACTGACACAATGCAGACTAGACTTAACCGAACGTATTCCTTGTTTTATTTTCTCTTACATTGCATTACACTCGTGCAACCCTGCACTCTGGTCCATCTTGACCACACACACCTTCCCATGTAACACCACCCTTAAAGGGCTATAGCATTTATCAACACTACATCCCTTCCCTTAAGCTAACACTCACCAACTGAACATGTGAATAAGCAGTATAACATTCTAAGCAGTATAACACTGTAATAAATGTGACGGGCATATTTAACCAGTTACATAGTCCTGATAACGTGGGTTAGGATGGCTAACTCTCCCTGAACGAGTCACTACAGGTTGGGGAGTTTCAGCGACAACACCAGTGGCAGGTGCTTGGCTCTGAGATGGTAACACTGTAGATTGCAGGAGGTTTGTAAGAGGTGACACTGGTGGAAGTGGCCTGTAATCATCTTCTGAACACTCAGTGGGCGCAGGCTCTTGAACACCGAGGAGCAGACGTCGATTTCTTACGTATTGTCTGCCCTGAGAGGACACCACATAGCTGTTAGGTTGAGCAGCATGGCCCTGTACAACTGCCAATTTGTCGAAACCGCGAGCCGTCAGCATCCTTACTGTCTGACCCTGTTGTAGGGGTGGAAGGGTATGGGCATTGTGGTCATAGTATGCTTTGCTTTCCTTTCTCCTCCTGGTAAAGGCTGCCTGGACGTTGCTGCATACAGAGGGCATCAGTCTGTCTTTCAGCTCAGGAAGAAAAGTTCTCGTCCGTCTAGAGAGGAGCCGTTGGGCAGGTGATGGCAGGTCAGTGCGTGAAAGGTTACGCAGGTGGAGTAAAGCAGCCTGAATGTCACTGTGCTCTCTATGGCATTTCTCTAGCAGATGCTTGGCGGATCGCACTGCACGTTCTGCAAGCCCATTGGATTGTGGGTAGTATGGGCTACTCCGAATGTGCTCAAAGTCCCATGCACGTGCAAAACCAGAAAATTCGCTACATACAAACTGCCGTGCATTGTCTGTCATGAGCGTCTGAGGAATGCCATGGACGGCAAAGTGTCTCTTAAGTTTCGCAATTACAGTGACACTTCTCATGTCGGGTAGATGCTCAAGCTCAAACCAACCAGAGAATGAGTCCACTAGAACACAGGTTTGGTGACATCAAAGTATTGCAGAACTGGGGGACTGGATACAGCGTCCTTCAGCTTTTGGAAAGCGGCATCCTGCAGCTCATGCCACGACCATTCCACATCCTGCTTCAACAGTTCACGTAGAGGGCCTGTAACGTCACTATAGTGTGGAATGAATTTCGATAAGTAGTTGGTCATACCAAGAAACCGTTGTAAGGCCTGTTTGTCCTCAGGTTTTGGCATTTGGCGGATAGCTGCGGTCTTGTCGGGGTCGGGTTTGACGCCATGAGCAGTCAGGAGATGGCCTATATAAGAAACTGAGGTGACGCGAAATTTGCACTTATCAGGGTTTAATTTCATGTTACAGCTGCGGATTTTGTGGCGTACCTGTTTCAGTCGCTCATCATGTTCCTGTAGTGTGCAGCCCCAGACTAGTATGTCATCTACCACAATTTGACATGGTTGTGCATCAAAGAGCTGTTCCATGGATCGCTGGAACACTTCACTTTCAGTGGAAATTCCGTAAGGCATGCGCAGGAATCTGTACCTGCCAAAAGGCGTCATGAATGTGGTCAGCTTCGAAGATGCCTCGTCTAAGGGGATTTGCCAAAATCCACATTTGGCGTCGAGGATACTGAAAACCTTGGCACCCGGCATGTCAGCGATGACCTGCTCAATGGTTTTCAGTGGATGATGGGGCCTCAGGAGTGGCTTGTTGAGATGCACTGGATCTATGCAGATTCTTACAGAGCCATCTTTCTTTTTGGCAGCGACCATGGCAGACACCCATTCAGTGGCTTCGGTTTCAGGGGTGATTACACCCAATGTAGTCATTCTCTCAAGCTCTGCCATGACTTTCCCCTTTATTGCTATGGGCACTTTCTTAGGTGCACAGACAGAGGGCGCTATTGACATGTCTAATCGCATGTGATAGACAACAGGCAGTTTGCCAAGCACTGTGGTGTCAAACAGATCACTGAACTCTTGTACCTCTGGTTCTTGGTTTTGTACTGCATGCACATGTGGCCCTAACTGTATCAGACCCATAGCTATACATTCTTGCAATCCTAGTAGTGCCCTCACATTGCGATTTACAACATGGAATTTTAGTTGGCCTTGTTCACAGTCTAGTATCGTTGTGCCCTCAGTATTGATGGTTTGCCCGCCATATGCAATGAGATGAAATTTTTCAGTAGTGTTTATGTGAGCTGAGGGTGCAATGAGATGTAACTGGTGGGCAGATATAACGTTGCATTTGGCACCTGTGTCCATCTTCAGTTTCAATTTGCCAAGCCCGTGTGTCAGTTGCACTGTTGTGAATATTTCACCTTTCTGCGAAACATCATCCACTGTCTCACAATAGAAAGTGTCCTCAGAGGCATCCAGATTTGTGCCTAATTCATTCACCCGATTAGGCTTATAGTTTCTGAATTGTGCAGTAGTTCGCTTAGGATGGTAATCACGAGTTTGTGACTGTGGTGCTGTTTTGTATGATGGAGTTGATCTACAGCATTTTGCAAAATGGTTCCATTTCCCACAGTTGTTGCACTGTTTATTAAAAGCAGAGCACTTGAATTTATCAGGGACGTGATATCTGTTGCAGTTGATGCAGCGATCTTGTATTGCACATACTTCAGTCTCCTGTTTCAGTTCTTTTGTGCTCTTTTCAGATTGCTCATATAATAGGCATATGTTAACTGCAGAGTCCAACGTCCGATTTTTTTACTCTGGCTCACTACGACGATGTTTGTCCCGTTTTAGCCACCGTAGCTTCTTCGAAAGGGAGGGGTGAGCAGTGTGCTGAGCCCTTAGTGTAAACTCGCAAACGAACCGCTAGATGTCGCCAAAAAGCTACACACTGCACCTTTAACCGAACGTATTCCTTGTTTAATTTTCTCTTACATTGCATTACACTCCTGCAACCCTGCAATCTGGTCCATCTTGACCACACCCACCTTCCCATGTAACACCACCCTTAAAGGGTTATAGCATTTATCAACACTACAAAGGGCATCCAAGATGTAGGTGTCTTTGTGTCCACAGTATTTTCAATTTTGATATTTTTAGGTCAAACCGTTCTTGTCTGTCAGTCATATAATGAAGGTATACGGGGTCCACCTCAAAGAGCATGCACAGAGAATTCCAAATTAAACATGATTTAAAGGGGGGGTGAAATGCTGTTGTTTCATGCATAGTGAGTTTTTTACACTGTTAAAGAGTTGGATTCCCATGCTAAACATGGACAAAGTTTCAAAAATGAAGTTGTAAGTTTGATGGAGTATTTCTGTTCCAAAAATACTCCTTCCAGTTTGTCACAAGTTTCGGAAAGTTTTTTTCGAATACGGGCCTACGTGACGTCAGAGTGGTCGGAATTTCCTTATACAGGTCTTAAGGACACTTCTGCCGGAAGTGCGCGCACAGCTGTAGCCTAGAGCGTGCGAGAGTGAGAGTCCTATGCCATCAGAGCGCTGGGCTCGGCTGCGCAGCAATAAAAAAAAGGCACAAAAAAAGTGTGTTTTTGGTTGCCAGAGCAAGACAACACTGCACAAATTTCCAAAGAACCCAGCGTTAAAGGACCTGTGGATGGATTTTGTTTTTCCAGAGCAGCAACGGAGTTGTGCAGGTGTTCTTGTTTGTTTCGACGGTTATAGTTAACGTTATAGGCTCAGTTCGACGCCGGATTTGCAGATCGCCTAATACTTAAAGATGGAGCAGTCCCAACGATAAAGGTTCACGGTCGTGCGTTGGAACCGCAGGCGGTGAGTAAAACTGCTTCAAATGTCTGTGTGTTAACTATCGGCGTGTAAGCACAGCAAGTAAACAACATGATCACGTACAGTTATCTATGGAGCATGCGATGTATGGTGTGTGTGTGTGTGTGTGTGTGTGTGTGTGTGTGTGTGTGTGTGTGTGTGTGTGTGTGTGTGTGTGTGTGTGTGTGTGTGTGTGTGTGTGTGTGTGTGTGTGTGTGTGTGTGTGTGTTTAAATACATTTGTTTAGCTGGCCACTGTAGGTGTCAGTTTGTTTATTGTAAAAATAATTCATGTCCTCATAAACCACTAGTCTGTCTGTTTACAAGTTACAACACACACAAAAGCTTCGCGCGCTCCCGCCCACACGGCACGCCTCCACCCGCTCGGGTTTTTCCGGAAAGACTCGGTACAGCCTATCTTTCTTTTATAAATATAATAAAACTAAAGACTTTTTGGAGCTATGAAGGACGCAATACTACTCTATAGGTACTCAAGATTAACATGAGATTGAGTGAAACTGAGGCTGGGACACTCTGGCTGCGTGGCGTGAGCGTGGCGTTTCTGTTGCGTTTCAGCTGCGTCGCGTTTTCTGTGTCTTTGCACATCAGAAGCGTGTCTGACGCGGCGCTGCTGACGCGGATCACCCTTGTTCAACATATGGGAGAGAGTTGTGCAAGCCCTATACTTCGTGTTAAGCACAAATATAAAGCCTACTGATAAAGACACTGTCAGCACAGCAGTATTGGCAGCAAAATAGACTACAGAATATTTCGTTCTGTATTGAGAGGTGCAATATTTGAAAATTGATAATTAGGCATATTTATTCATTTATTTTTAAATTAGGCCTATATTTATATCTAAATTTGTCAAAAATGTAATTTATTAATATGTATTCGTTTACAAAATAACATATAAACATTTTTTCCTATTGTATTTTGCCTGGAAACGCTTCCAGCACGCTTGCGTGTCGCGTGAAAAATAGGCGTCGGTTCTATTTCTAGCATGCACGCGTTTTCCGGCAGTGTGCAAGCTCTAACCTGTTAACATGGGAGCCGAAATAAAAACGGACACGCCACGCAGCTGAGACGCGCACGCCATGCAGCCAGTGTGTCCCAGGCCTGAGTGTTTCACCCCCCCTTTAATGACTCATAATTCTAAGTACACATTGATGGCCTAAGACACGAAACGAGCGGTTTTTGTGAGAAAACGAACAGTATTATATCGTTTTTACCTCTTGTAAACACAGCCACGTCCAAGTGATCTGAGAGGTCGCGAGCGCTTTGTTCTTTTCCGGAAAGCACCGGAAGTGAAACCTTTTTTTATCCCGTTTTAAACCGTTTTATTTTTTTATTTTTTTGTAATTGTTTTCTTTTACGACGGTTTAAACATCCCGGACACGCGCAAATTAGTACCCTTTTAAAGGGTACCTATCATGGAATTTTGAAAATTACCTTTCATGTAGTGTGTAACATAGATCTAAGTGAACGAAAACATCCTGCAAAGTTTTAAATATGAAAGTTCACCGTATACAAAGTTATTATCTCTCAAAAGTAAGAGTCGACTCTGAGTCGTTGATATGAATCGATAGACGAACGATGCACTTTCGTACGTCACTTGTTCAAGTTATTTGAATAAGATACGCCCACTCATTGCATTAGGAGACACCAGGGAAAACATCATGTCGACGAGACGCTGCTGTGTTTTGAAGTGCGACGCAAAAGCAAACTTTTTTCATCTGCCCAGTGAGGAGCATTTGAAGACAGTGGCTACAGTTCATAACTATACCACAGAAGTATTATAGCCCGAACTTGTTCTGTGTTCGCGTCATTTTGAAGATGATTGCTTCACAAACCTAAATGCTATAAAGTATGAATTTGCGAGCCGGCTGATACTGAAGGAGGGAGGTTCAGTACCGAGTTTATTTGGATCAGCTTCCTTCTCCGAATCACAATCTGTAAGTAGGCTGTTGCTTTTATGTTTGTATCATGTTCTATAATTATTTTGTGTGTTGTGTACGCACAGGCACAGCGCAGCTTCTAGCAGCTAACTTAGGTCTTCAATGTCAATTGTATTGAAATATGTGAAGTGTTTGTCGTTGTTAATGGAGTTGTCACAGGGCTCTCGAGTGTCACGCATCACGCATTGAGCGTGACAGTCACTCATTTCGGTCTTTTGTCACGCTCTCCGGCCACACATTGTATTTCTCACGCTGAAAAACTATTTGTAATATATTTAATATGCCGCAGTGCCCAAAACTCACTCACTGTGGAACCGGCAGGATTCAAGCGCGTCTCCTCCAGTGTTGCCAGGTCCGTATGCCTGCACTGTTTCCGCGGGTTGTTTGTGTAGTGCATGCTGGTTGACGCGATTGTTTTATCCACTGGAACATGATTGTTATTGAGGAAACACCCGGGAACGCTATTTGAATATTTTTGGCCGTGATTGGGTTAGTTTGATGAGCAATTGGGCTGGTTTTGTTGTGCAGACCTGGCAACCCTGGTCTCCTCGGGTGTTGTTCGTCTGGTGTTGTTAGCCAATTAGAAAATAGCACTGTTGTATCTGGGTAAGATCTAGCGCAACAACCAATGACACCCCGTCGGCTGGGTGTCTAACATATCACCACAGATTAGCGTCACGCAAAGGCGGGGTTTGGAAAAATGACTCGCTAAACGATTCATTTGGGAGTCGGTGAGCAAATCAGGTAAAAATAAATGCATATTATAAGACAACAAAAGTGTTTTTTGTCATTGCATGCTTGTAAAACTGTTGTTGGGGACTCCCAGAACAATATTAGGAACATTTTAAATGCCATAATAGGTACCCTTTAATTAGCCGTCTTACCTACAATCTCTGTTCTGTGTAAACAATGAGTGACGTACACACGCGAGGTTTCACTTCCGGTGCTTTCCGGAAAAGAACGAAGCGCTCGCGACCTCTCAGATCACTTGGACGTGGCTGTGTTTACAAGAGGTAAAAACGATATAATACTGTTCGTTTTCTCACAAAAACCGCTCGTTTCGTGTCTTAGGCCATCAATGTGTACTTACATTTACGAGTCATTAAATCATGTTTAATTTGGACTTCTCTGTGTATGCTCTTTGAGGTGGACCCCGTATACTTGCATTATATGACTGACAGACAAGAACGGTTTGACCTAAAAATATCAAAATTGAAAATACTGTGGACACAAAGACACCTACATCTTGGATGCCCTTGAGGTAAGCTAAAACGTGTCAAAAATTACTTTCAAGGCGAACTATCCCTTTAACTACTTTACGTCAACATTTTAGCCATAGTCACCGCTTCATTTACACATGTGGCTGATGCTGTGCCTCTCACAACCACAAACGCCTTCTTTCATCCGTTTTTTGCACTCTTGAACTCGAAATGTTTTTTCCCGGTGCGACCGATTAGTACAGACCAAAACACGACCATTTTTCAGCAGCAGTAATCAGCCAAATAGGCAAGTCGGTTCAGTTCTGCCTGCGGCATTTTTTTACGTTCAGTACCTCCAAAATGGCCGACTTCCGGATTAATGACGCGTTGTGAAAACCCTCTTTACAATCAGAGCCATATAAAGAGAGAGTTGCGACAAAGGAAGTTCTAAATGCTTGATCGTCACGTGATTCACGTAGACTTCAGATAGTTCCAGGAAGCGCTTCAGCGGAGTTTGATAGTAGAACTGTGATTTTTGGTAATTTGTAGTCAATAAATGCATTTATTTACAATATATATATAATACACTGACATGTGCATGTAGTATGTGTATGTAGTTACAGCAACGTTGTTTTTAAAAGGTAAAAATCAATGATTAGTGTGGTTAACCAGCATTGCCTGCCTTTGTCAACATATTTTCTGGTTAACGTTATTTTGGCTAACGTTGTTTTTAAGTATTTTTGTGTTCTTAAACTTGTATGTTAGTCAAGGCTATTACGTAATGTTCACTATGGTTTCACAAGGACAGGAGACTTGTGGGTGACAGGTGATTTTATTAAAAAATCCATTGCAAACAAGTAAAATGTCCTAAAATTTTATTAAGTGAAATTTCATTAATCTTAACTTTTACAATGCTTATGCACCCCATGCATTTATTACTAACATATACTATATTCAATTTCACACACACACGTAAATTCAAGACAAATGGCACAGATCAAATGGCAAATACAGTCATGTGTGAATCAGGTCTCCCAGAGAAGCTATCCAAAGCTTATGATAGAGAGCCTGAGACATATTAAAATAATACATTGCAAAAAATATTTAAACTAGACACCACTCATATAACAAAAAATCATACAAAATACACAATACAACAAAAGACACACATAAAGTAGATCAGGACAGTGCTTTTAGGATCAACTGTAGTCTAGGTATGCTACAAACAAGGTTATAGATATAAACGTAGAAGTTCCTTTTTTAGTGTTTTTTTAAAGATGGGTACAGATTTCAACACCTTCAGCCTGCTGTCTAGCTCATTCCAAATCTTTGGGCCTCTACTTGTAATGCTTAAATTTGCACTTTTAAGTCTTCTGGTTTTACCAGTGATCAGATGTTTATTCCTGGTGGCATGAGCATGAAGCAGACCACTAATTGGAATGAGCTGAGATAGCCTGCTGTTTGTAACATTAACTACTTGGTGCATAATGCACGCATTGTGGTAGATGCTCAACTCAGTAAGCCGAAGAAGACCTAAGCGGTGAAAGAGGGGTCTTGTAGGAGTGTTATACCAAGACCACGATATAGCTCGTATTATCTTCTTTTGAAGGCTTATTAATTTATTTAAATGACTCGGGTATGTATTGCACCAAATTACATTACAATAACTAATGTGAGGTTCGAACAAGGTTTTGTACAAGGTAAGAAGAGCAGAGCATGAACAGACCAACATATTTAGAACGCTTCTGTGTCAAGTGATCAATGTGGCATTTAAAGTTTAAACATTTATCAATGTGAACCCCCAAGAATTTTGTAGAAGTGGTTGGTAGTATCTCCTCACCTACATTGAGGCAAAACTGTTTTGTGGCCGATGCCTTTATATTTGATTGAAACATTATATAGTTCGTTTTTTCAATGTTGAGTGATAATTTATTACACCTGAACCAGATAACAATTTTTTGTAGTTCTTCATTTAAAATAATTTGTAAATCACTTGAATTTTTATGTGACAAAAACAAATTGGTATCATCTGCAAACATCACCTTTTGAAAAACTTGAGAGGAATTCACAAAGTCATTTATATATATGTTGAAAAGTAATGGACCCAATATTGAGCCTTGGGGAACCCCATATTTAAGTTCTTTCATTTGAGATATATGGTTATTGATCATCACACATTGTTTCCGACCATATAGATAATTTTTAAACCAGTGAAGTGCTACTCCTCTAACACCACAGGGTTTCCCATACATTCATTAATTTGTGGCGGGCCGCCACAATATCAACGCTGACCGCCACGGATTGATTTTCAGATTTTTAAACTATTTAATATGGGTAAAATTGTATTTTATTGTAGAGCTGCGCGCAGCTTGCTCCCTCTCTCTCTCTCTCTCTCTCTCTCTCTCTCTCTCTCTCTCTCTCTCTCTCTCTCTCTCTCTCTCTCTCTCTCTCTCTCTCTCTCTCTCACAAACTGACAACGGAGGCGCGCGCGAATAGCCCCGCCTCCTCTTCGAGCACAGTCTCAAAACATGAGCATGCATTGAGACGGATTGTGGCGGTCACTGCAGAACTTGGGCCGATATTTCCCGCCGCCATCCTCGGGTCGGGCCCTTGATCTAGAGACGTGCGGCGCCTGACTAGATTTGATGGCCGAGTGCGAGCGGTAATGCACTTACTCTGTGTGTGCGGGCTGTGGGAGAATAAAACGATTCACAGGACTCCCGCAAATTATGAATATCAATGAATAAAACATAAAAACTAATAAATTGTTATTAATCTGTTGCAGAAAAGAACAACTAAACAAAATTGAAACGATTTACTGGCCAGAGTTTCTATTTGTAACATGTTTCCAGCGTGAGCGATGTAGCCAATCACAGACATATGTGTTGATTTCTTAAACACAACGGCCAATCAGAAGCATTTAAGATAGACTCCCATCACCGCTCAAAACTGACTTTTTGTTCAGTGCTGAATTCTGCATGCTGGAAAATCCTCTAATTATAACAAACAAAGTGTAGATATTGTGAAATATTCATTGTGCAATCAGCTTCATTGATAATAATAGAGATGTTTGAGATCGCGATGATGTCAGCTTTTTATGGATTATTAACATTCAGTCATGGCAAACCATACCATGGCAAAAGTAGCCTATGCATTTATGCTAAATTAACAGTTGTTTGTAAATTCGCACCTCTGCATTTTGACAATGTTGTTTTGCACTTTATTTTGCACTTCATTGTTTTATAGTTGTATAGTGTTTGTTAAAATTCAGTTGTTCTTTCAGTTGTTATGTTTTGCACTTTTTAGCACAAATATTTTAAAATATTTGTATAGTTTGTTAAAATAGCACATTGCAAATGTTGTTTTGAAAAGCTGGTTATTTATAAATCTAATTTGTTATTTAAATTTAATATAGTGTTTAATAATTGTTACATTTAGTACAGAGCCTGTAGTGTGTAGTCTATCACACAAACAAGCCCATATGATAGGGCATTGGAATATTTTTTCAGAAAGGCCCGTAAAATAAAATGTTCAAACAAAGGGATAAGAAGTCTGTGGAGCAGTCATAGAAGTGCAGTGGCATAGCATTAGCAATGTCTTTAAGTTTAAGTTATCTGACATTGTCACACACCCCCCCCCCCCTAAAAAAAAACCACACCACCACACATAGAATCTAATTCTGTGGGAAACACTGCACCATAATGATGTAATTTCTCTAAAAGAATATTAAAATCAATAGTGTCGAATGCCTTGGATAGATCAAGGAAAACACCTACTCCACAATCACCCTGATCTAAAGAATCGTTGATTTTTTCAACAAGATCTAGAATAGCCATAAAGGTAGAGTTCTCTTTCCTGAAACCATACTGTGAATTTACTAGAATATTTAACCAAATAATGACTTAATCTAATGTGTACTACTCTCTCTAATACCTTAGACAGAGATGGAAGAACAGAAATTGGATGATAATTGCCCATATTATTTCTATCACCTGAATTATAGATAGGAGTAATTCTGGCTATTTTTGTCATACTTGGCACTATGCCATACAGAAGTGATAGGTTAATGCAGTGTGAAAGTGGCTCTGCTATTATGTCTGCAACAGCTATCAGAATATTACTACATATTCCATCAGCTCCTCCCGTATGAGACCTCTTCAAATCTGTAATAATTTTATGAATTTCAATTTTGTCAGTAGGTTTCATGAAGAAAGATTGCATGTAATTTCCATAGAGATAGTGTCTAAAAGAGGATTCATTGGAAGGTCTGATTTTTTTTGGCAAGATCTTCGCCTAGTGCAACAAAGTAATCGTTAAAACTATCAGCTAATAAAGGTGAATTGTCATTCGAACATTCAGGTGACACAGCTGATTTATGGCCCCTATTTAGAACTTTATTCAACACTGCCCAGGTCCTTTTGGAGTCACCTTGGGCAGCATTTGTATGTTCAGTATAGTAATTTTGTTTACTCTTCCTCATAATATGAGTGAGTCTATTTCTAAACTTAAAATATTTGCTTTTGTTGTCATCATTGGGATTTTTCCTATAGAGCTTATAAAGTTTATTTTTACGTTTGATAGAAGTAAGAATCCCTTTAGTAAGCCAAGGGTGAGGATCCTCATTTCTGCATGACAGTCTTCATTGGAATAATATTGTGGATGGACTCCTGAACTAATTCCTGAACTAGACTGTCATAGGCAGTCTCAGGATCATGGGTTTCATATACATTTGTCCAACCCTTACTCTCCAGGTTATCATGGAGCTGCTGTAGTGTTCTCTTATTCAAGACACTGATCTTTATCTTACGGCAGTCAAATGGAGGTTTGGATGCCAGGTTTAGAGATAGCACAATTGGGTAGTGATCAGTTCTATCAGTCATAACCGGTCTCGGACCGGTCAGACCGGTCACGAGACCACTTTTTGATGGTCTCGGTCTCGGACATTGAGGACTCGCGATTTTTTTTCAAGGCCAGTCAAGACCATAACTGTGAAAATATCACTAAATTACCAGTATATTGTCTCATTTTTTGTTAACATCCTTGCTTTTATTAGATGTAAAACGATCGATGAGTAATGTAGACGAACTGCTGCCCGTGTGACAGTGAGAGAGAGAGCGAGAGCACCCCGGTCGCGCGCGCACTCTTTCTCTTCTGAGCCAGGCGGAAGTATAAACAAGGGTTCACCATCTCCTAAGCGCTGTCTTGCATGGCACATATTAATAAAAATAAATCGACACGATGGTAAAAGATCGGAAGACCATAGTTTTATGTGGAGCATTCGGATATTTTTTCCTGAATTACCACTGGTTGTGAATTGTGCTAAAATACGTTTAAAAAAGGATTGTTGTAGGTTTAAAAACAACATAATGTATGTATTGTTTATAAAAGATGGAGAAAAGTTTAGTGTAGTGAAGACTTTAGTGATGAACAATGAATAATTGTTTTGCATACTGTACTAAATGATGGAAGTCACCCAGGAGTATTGAATAAAGATGGTTACATTTATTGAAACTTTGAGTGTTTAATATGCTATGCATTTTTATGGGAATGTGGATCTTTCAGATCAATTTGAGAAGCTCTTTTGATCATGTTTCACAAGTTTTTGTAGTGTGGGGGCGCTGGTCTTGGTCTTGGTCTCGGTCTCGCCCTCCCTCGCTCTTGGTCTCGACTTGGTCTCGGCCCCTAAAAGTCTTGGTCTTGTCTCGATCTCGATACACTCTGGTCTTGGTCTTGTCTTGGTCTCGGGTTAGGTGGTCTTGACTACAACACTATCGACTGGTTCTCATGAGGATTCAAAATATCTCTCAGTGTCACTGCCTGTTTTCCATCTCCTGATACCACAGAGTAAAGTTGTTCTCTTTGCCCTTTATACTGTTGACATACCATGAACACATGATTAACAGTCTGTTGTTGATTGCAGGTTCTACAGAGTCCATCCTCATGTTTGCCCAGCTTCGCTAGATACCATGCAAGTCCACAGTGTCCCAGCCTTAGTCTTGTCATAATTACAGATTGTCTTCTGGATTTACCCAAGTAACATTGCTCTGTCTTTACTTTGTTTTGTATTGCATAGTAATGACGGCCCTTTGTTTCCTTTTCCCAGGCCTCTGCCATACTGCTATAGTATTTCCTTTAATGACAGATCTACATTCAGCAACCCCAATACAAACTGCTAAATCAATGTCTCTTTTTCAGAGTCATTTTTGCTGCCTTGTCTGCCACCTCATTCCCTTCTACCCCAACATGTGCAGGCACCCAGAGAAATCCCACTGACCCTCCAGCCTGTTCGATTCTATACAACAGAACCATCAGCTCAATAAACAGATCTGGCCGAGCTCCCAAATTACTTCCTCTCAGAGCTTTACATATTCATATTGTGGGACATAAAAAGCAAAACCCGACTTCCCAGTTTGTGGATCTTGGGATCCATCTGTATAAATCTGAAGATAAGTTCCCCACTGATTTTCTAGTCTTTGCTTTACCATATCGGGATATTCTGTCCCTTCATGATGTTTGATGTTTTCCATTATACTGAGATCTATTTCTGGTGTGGACAACCACGGTGGTACAACTGTACACTTGCGGGGCCACCCCAACCTCCCTCAGTCCCAGCCTCTCCATTTTTTTACTGATGTTAAACATAAAACATTCCTTCCTCTTTTTTCCTGATCCCCACTCCCACACATTAATTAGAACTGTTTTTGTAGGGTGTTCTCCTTTATGTGCCCATAATTTAACAATATACTGCATTGCCAATTTCTCCCGTCGAATTGATAATGGCATTTCCCCCATCTCTACCAGCAAAGCTGGGACTGGAGTTGTACGGAGGGCCCCACAACATAGTCTCAGCGCCTTCGCTTGTATTACTTCCAGACTTTTTAAATGTGTATCAGCGGCTGTCCCATAACACACACAACCATAATCCAGTCTAGATCTTATCATTGCCCTGTAGATCATTAGTTGAGTATCTCTGCCTGCACCCCATGTGCTACCCGAGAGGGAACGCATTACATTTATTACTTTTTCACACTTATTTACTACATTATCTATCTGCTTTTTCCATGTTAGCTTCTCATCCAAATGTACACCCAAAAATTTGAATTCTTTAACCCTCTCAATTGCTTGTTCATACAAAAATAAACCACCACATTCATTTTCTTATTACCAAATATTATATACTTTGACTTCTCCACTGATATCCTAAACCCCCACTTTTCACCCCAGCTAGTTACTTTGTTCAGAGCTCCCTGCACTTGCTCATTTATGTCGGCCATCTTGATTCTAAAACAAGAATCTAAAACAATTCTAAAACAAAACATGATTACACACACACATTTCCTAAGTGTCCAAGTGCATTATTTCCTTTTAACATAATTTGATAAATTCATGACATACATCACTTTAATCTATAAAAAATAATTAGGTGTTCAAGCACTTTAGTGCTGAAAACCTATTGTATTTGCTATTTGAAAAAAAAAATAATAAAACGCATCGTGCAGCCCAAACCGTAAGGGCTAGAGACTTGAAACTCGCCCAGATGGTAGGCCTCAAATATGGGGACAACCTAACAGAGTATGACCCCGTTTGGCCCATAGGTGGCGCTACAGCAACCAAAAGTATAACTCCTAGACCGTTTCACTTAGAATCAAGCTTTTTACACCACTGTGATCCCTGGCTCAAGACGGACAAGATGTATATCTCCAATTTCGATTTGGGCGTAAAAAAATTGTTATGGCCAATTTTGTTGAAAACCTACTTTTGCGAACTAGTCCCTGGTTTTTTTCCCAATCGGAACCAGACCAGTGCAGAAATGTTCTCTGGAGTCTGAATATCAATAATTATCGAAAAAAAGTTGAAATTTGCCCTTTGGTTCACTATAACAGGGTCATTTAGGAAATGGACCATGGCAAAATATGGTCAAAAGCCTATAAATCCTACAAAAAAAGTCAGAACTTCACCAAAATTGATGAGCATATGTGTCATAGCATGGTGAAGAAGCATGCAAAGTTTCATGGAGATCGGACAATAGGTGGCGCTATAACCGTCAAAAAGGTCTCATTGTTATTAGGTGTTCAAGCACTTTAGTGCTGAAAACCTATTGTATTTGCTATTTGAAAAAAAAAACAGAGTATGACCCCGTTTGGCCCATAGGTGGCGCTACAGCAACCAAAAGTACTAAATTGCTCATAACTCCTAGACCGTTTGACTTAGAATCAAGCTTTTTACACCACTGTGATCCTTGGCTCAAGACGGACAAGATGTATATCTCCAATTTCGACAAAAGAAAAAAAGTTGAAATTTGCCCTTTGGTTCACTATAACAGGGTCATTTAGGAAATGGACCGTGGCAAAATACGGTCAAAAGCCTATAAATCCTACAAAAAAAGTCAGAACTTTACAAAAATTGGTGAACATATGTGACATAACATCATTAACAAGCATGCATAGTTTTATGGACAATGGACCATAGGTGGCGCTATAACTGTTAAAAAGCTGAAAAACCATGTATTTCCTATGGTAAATTGCCTGTATTAGTTGTAAATCGTCTATTTCATCTATGATGTCAGTGGATAAATGCTTACCAAATAAAACTTAATGTCTTTTGATGCTTTTGAGCTTAACTGCCTTAACGGCCTTAATTGCTTGAACACCGATAAATGCTGCTAGCAGCTTTAATTTAATTTGTATTCATTTTTAGTACATTTAAATAATATATATTTTGTTTTGTTATCTTAAATACCCTAAAATGTCAGGTTGTGCAACTGTCCGCACAAATGAACAGACTAAGAAACTATTTAAAATGGTGTCTTAAGAATAACAAATTAAAAACAAAATTATATGACATCATTTTAGGTTTAAAACCTTTCATATAAACAAATGCTATAAATATCAGTAGTTTTAAAGCTGTTGAGATTGAAAAACTTTGACCAGCAATTTGCATGACAGGGTGGCACAATTGCAAACATGGCTCTTATGAATTAACAAGGTAATTACAAGGAATATAATACATGATAATGCATCGTTATTAGGAGCCTAAATGGTCCTTGTGGCAGAGTGAAAAGGTTTGTAGATCTCTTTCAAATACTGGTAAAAACTGCTGATTTCAAGTATGGGTAGGTTGGTACACTTTCCATTTTAGATGAATGTAAACAACTGAAACTTGTTTAAATACATTGTTCATGACTCAAAAATATACTCTATGAAAATATATTTAAAAAACTTGAAGGCATATATACATGTATATAGGACTGATTTAGAACAATTGATTTATAAATATAAATATCTATAAGATATAAATATCTAATAAACTGCATGTCAAGCATGTTGTCTGTCCTTTCCTCTTGTTCTTGTAGTGTCCGACACAGAGAGGAGAAAATATGCTCAAGTCAGCAGGAGCGATCTAAATAGAACTAAAGATTTTGTGCTAAATTGTGCGCTAATCATACTTGGGTGTATCTGCACTTTTTCACAAAGACCAACTCTGGGAAGTGTAATGTTTATTAAAAAAAAGGAGCAAGGAAAGTCTTGAAAAATCCAAGGAGCTGAGACTGAAGGTGAAATACAGCATTAGTACAGGAAGTCTTCAGGATCCACTAGATCCCCTTTGTGCTTATTTTGTTACAAGAGATAAAGGAGACAAAAACGGGACAAAATAGATACAGTAGTAGTATATAATACAGTTATGGTATTTAGTATGATTTCCCATTTATCCTAATGTGATTTGTTTTTTAAAACGGCTTGCTACTTTTAAGCATTGTTTTTAATCTCACGAATAAACTTCCATCTTCTTTTCCCATTAATCCAAAAATCAGCTGAGCTTAAACATAACATAGAGAGGTAATAGTAAACAGAAACACAATGCCTAAACACAATGCCTAAAAAACCCATACGTTTTTGTTACTCAAATCTAAAATAAGGATTTTTTTCCCGTTTAATACACTCAAAAAAATGATGTGTTGGCTTTACTTAACTTTGTTTTGTAAACATGCACCACCGGTTCCACATAACTATGTTTCGTTAAACAAACATAATATGTTCATGTAACTTCAACATCATGGAATTTGGTCATTTTAAGCGACCCAATTAAACTCTGAGCTAATGAGTTAATTAAGTGAATAATTGAGTGATGATTGAGCATTACTGAAGACACATGATGTTAACAAGCAGAATCTCTGAAGGAGAAAACCAGAATTTTTAAGTCACCATAATGGAGGTAAGTATTTGTTTTAGTTGGGCTCTTGACCATTAACTTATTAACTTTAGATTTTGTTTGGTTGCTGTACATGAGTTATAACAGCCGGATGAACAATAAACAAAGGTCATCTGATGGTGTTGGTTGTGTTTTAACATAATCATTATTTCACAATCATTTGACCTGAGTCACTGAACTTATATTAAACTGAATTTCTGAGTTAACTTCACCTTGCGGATAATAGCAGTACTGTCATTGTAGAGCATAGTATTTTTAGACTTAATGAAATTCAAATGATCAAATCAATAAACAAAAAAGAAACTTCCTAAAAACTATTTTGAGTAGGCACACACAGACATCAAGAATCAGCCTGTGAATCTCAACAATGCTGACAATTATAAAGCATGTTGCAGTGCATTCTGGGTGCCACCAATCAAAACTCATTCATGGCTCCCATCATGCATTGCTGCATGAATAAATAATGAGCTTATGATCTCTTTGTCACCATTGCTGAGATTCATATGTTGATTCCTGATGTCTGTGTGTGCCTACTCAAAATATTTTTTAAGAAATTTATTTTTTATTTCTTGATTTGGTCATTTGAAATTCATTGAAAAGGCTAAAAATAGTATGCTCTACAATGACAGTAAGGTAAACTTAACTCAGAAATTGGGTTCAATATGAGTTCAGTGATTAAGGTCAAATGATTGTGAAATACTGATTACGTTAAAACACAACCAACACCATCAGATCTCCTCAATTCATTGTTCATTCGGCTGTTGTAACTCATGTACAGCAAGCAAACAAAATCTAAAGTTAATAAGTTAATGGTCAAGAGCCCAACTAAAACAAATACTTATCTCCATAATGGTGACTTAAAAATTCTGGATTTCTCCTTCAGAGATTCTGCTTGTTAACATCAGGTGTCTTCAGTAATGCTCAATCATCACTCAGTTATTGACTTAATTAACTCATTAACTCAGAGTTTAATTGGGTCGCTTAAAATGACCAAATTCCATGATGTTGAAGTTACATGAACATATTATGTTTGTTTAACGAAACATAGTTATGTGGAACCGGTGGTGCATGTTTACAAAACAAAGTTAAGTAAAGCCAACACATCATTTTTTTGAGTGTACATTTAATAAGGAATCAGGAATGAACCGGATATTTTCTTATTTCCACCCGACCCATCACTATCACACTTCCCAATGTTATATTGAACCCCTGTTTAGAAGCATTTCCCTCTTATTACACAACAACGGATAAAACTGCATTAACAGAACGAGTAACCATTGATAGGCAGTTCATGGTTTGTTATGCGCTACTAACTTTATCCAATGACCCATCTTTTATCCGATAACGTCCCCGTAAAACTACTAAATTAACGAGCAATAATCAACTAGCATGCTTTAATACACAAGTTAATTTGATTCAGATGTACTGATAACATACTAACTTATTCTTTAAACGTCTTGCCTTTTAAAAGTGCATCACAAACGGTCTGTTCTGCTGTAACTCTACGGCGCGGCTGCTTCTTCCGGATTTATTCCGGAACTATTGAGAGGCTCCGCGAGCCGCCATTGCTGTAAAAAAAACGTTCCACTGGAGTGAATGGAGTTGTCGCAACTCTCTATGACTCTGTTTACAATCACAACGGAAAAAAAAAAATATCACTCAGCCCCGCATTGCTCCATGGCTACATCAAGAGGAAATGTTTTACACACTCCGATTTTGACGTTAAGAACTTGCTTGGCTCTCCGATAACTTTATCCAGCGATCTCATAACGTTGTGTTCAATTGACATCTGGGCAAGTGTGGACAATCTTTCTTGCAGCATTGTGGAGCGGATATAGTTTTTTTTTATTATTAACTAAAAAACTGACAGTAGGTGGCAGCAAATCATTGCCTTAAAGAGTGTAATTGTGTGAACACTCAATAATTGAACTCTGAACACCAGCAGAACCAGAGCAACATCTTCACTCCAACATCAGATCTTCACTCTTCATCTCTCTCTGCTCTGATCTCTGCAGATTAAACTCAGGAAAGTGAAAGCACAGATCAATGGGAACTTTGTTCTCATCAAGCATATCTTACAGTTCGCTTGTTTATGTAGATATAGATATATATTTTTTACTATTATAATCCTATCACCCAAGATTGAGTCAGTTCTTTGGTTTAGTACAGAGCTCATTTATTAGAAACTATCACACTGAAAAAAATGATACTTTGGACCAACCTAAAAAAATACTGTAATTTGTTACAGCTAAATTTATTAGTTTTTCTCAAGCTATATTTTTGATTTGGTTTAAACTTTACATTTTAATTTAATACCAATCAAAATAGTTATTCTGCTCAACAAAAAGTTAAATGAACACTGAAGCAGTGTTAAAGTTAATGAGATAATTAAGTGAATAATTGAGTGATGATTGAGCATTATTGAAGACACCCGATATTAACAAGCAGAATCACTGAAGGAGAAAACCATAATTTTTAAGTCACCGTTGTGGAGATGAGTGTGTGTTTTAGTTGGGCTCTTGGCCTTTAAATCACTTACTTTACATGTTGTGTTGCTGCTGTACTTGAGTTACAACAGCTGGATGAACAAAATCAATGTTACACAATCACTTGAACTGAATCACTGAGCTTTTGTAGAGCCCAATTTAGGTTTATTTTATTAATTATAGCAGCACTGGTCTTGTACAGCATCATATTTTTAGACTTTTCAATGAAATCCAAATTATCAAATCAACAAAAAGAAACCTTCAAAGGCCCTTATGTTGGCACACACAGACATCAAGAATTAGCATATGAATCTCAGCAATGGTGACAAACAGATCACCTCTGAACACAAGCTCATTATTTATTCATGCAGCAATGCATGATGGGAGCCATGTATGAGTTTTGATTGGTGGTACCCAGAATGCACTGCAACATGCTTTATAATTGTCACCATTGATGAGATTCACAGTCTGATTCTTGATGTCAGTGTGTTTAAAAAATAACCAAATTTTTTTTTTTTTTTTTAATTGTGTATATGAGAAATGGAAAAAACAATCTTTGGATTACATTGTAAAATGTTTAAATATTATGCTGTACTAGGACAGTCCTGCTATAATTAAGTACAATTAATAAAGTATATCTAAATTGGACTCAAATGAGCTCAGTGATTCAGGTCAAATGATTGTGTTAAAACACAACCAACACCATCAGATCACCTTTTCTATTTGTTCATCTGGCTGTTTTAAATCACGTACAGCAGCCAAACAAAATGTAAAGTTATTGATTTAAGGGTCAAGAGCCCAACTAAAACACACACTCATCTCCATAACGGTGACTTAAAAATTATGTTTTTCTCTTTCAGTGATTCTGCTTGTTAACATCAGGTGTCTTCAATAATGCTCAATCATCACTTAATTTAACACTTCTTCGGGTTTACTTTAACTTTTTGTTGAGCAGACTTGATTGCTATTAAATTAAAATTTTAAGTTTAAACCAAATCAAAAATATAGCTTGAGAAAATCTAATACATTTAGCTGTAACACATTACAGTAATTTTTTTAGGTTGGTCCAAAGTATCATTATTTTGTGTTTGTTATTTGCTTTAAGGAAAACTGAACAAAACAGGTTTAAATCAGAAACTGTGATTTTCAATTTAGTCCAATATAAAAATTCACTTTAAATGAACGACACAGTAGTTTCACTTTTTTCAGTGCAGGTAAAACACATAAAGCTCAAAAATAATTAACTGAATCAGACTGTAGCCTGTCTAAAGCAAAATGAAGAAAATAATGCATTTTGTTAATAAGCACATTTTTTTTTAAATTTACACGGCACAATAAATTTGCACACAAAACCTGTAATCAAATAGCAGGTATTCCTCCCCAAATGATTAACCTTTCTTACACAGAACAACCTCCTGTACAACAACCAGTCTCGTTTTAAAAGTGGCCACTCAACTAAGACTGCCCTACTTTCAGTTAATGAAGCTCTGAGACCTGCAAGAGCAACATCTAAATCTTCAGTACTCACCCTGCTGGATCTGTCTGCTGCTTTTGACACAGTTTATCACCAGATCCTCCTGTCAATCCTTAAGACGAAGGGCATCTCAGGAACCGCACTCCAATGGTTCAAGTCTTACCTCTCTGGTGGGTCCTTTAGGGTGTTGTGGAGGGGTGAGGTGTCATGGTCGCAACATCTAGATACTGGAGTGCCTCAGGGCTCAGTGCTTGGACCACTTCTCTTCTCCATCTACATGTCATCACTAGGATCTGTCATTCAGAAACATGGTTTTTCCTATCACTGTTATGCTGACGACACATAACTCTACCTCTCAATCCAGCCAGATGATCTGACAGTAGCTGCTCGCATCTCAGCCTGCCTGACAGACAATCCTTGCTGGTTAAAGAGGACCACCTTCAACTTAACCTTGCAAAGACAGAGCTCCTTTTGGTCTCGACCCACCCACTTCGTCACAACTTTTCCATTCAGCTAGGCTCGTCAACCATAACTACTTCCAGGACAGCCAGGAACCTTGGAGATGTGATTGATTATTAGTTTGAACTTCACAGACCACATTGCTAGAAATGCCCATTTCTGCAGATTGCCTTATACAACATCAGGAGGATCAGGCCCTTGCTATCAGAGCATGCTACACAACTCCTGGTCCAAGCGCTTGTTCTATCCAGACTGGACTATTGTAATGCTCTCCTAGGTCTTCCAGCATGTTCTGTCAAACCTCTACAACTGATCCAGATTGATCATGTTCTGTCAAACCTCTACAACTGATCCACACACACACACACACACACACACACACACACACACACACACACACACACACACACACACACACACACACACACACACACACACACACACACACACACACACACACACACACACACACACACACACAAACGTTGGTGCAACAGTATTATGAGGACTCTCCATAGGGGTAATGGTTTTTATACTGGACAAATATTATATCCCCTTACACTGCCCCTGTCCCTAAACCTACCCATCACAGGAGACATGCTGCATTTAAATTTTTTTAATAAAACATTGTTTTTTATGTTTTTTTAAGCCATTAGATTTATGATGACTTTTGAAATGTCCTCATAAACCACCCATAAGTTGTAATACCAGTGTAATACACATGTCATTATACAAATTTGTGTCCTCATAAATCACATAAACCAACTCACACACACACACTGATGCTTGCCTACTGAACAACCACTGGCTTTGCACCTTTATACCTAAACTCACAAGAGGCATGAATACAGTGCATGAGATCGGTTGCCAAGGGCAACAGCCACATATACAGTTCAGAATGTTGTGATTGACCAATCAGAATCAAGTATTCCAGAGGGACTCATCATAATAAACACGAATAGACCTGGATGACTGAAACCTTTGCATGAGGAGGAATGGTAGAACAAGATTAAGTAAAGGTAATAACAAAGTTCATAGGTTTAAAATCTCAGATATCCCATGATAAACTCATAACATGAAACTACTTCCAGAAAATCCCTCCCACATTACTCATTATTATTGGCCTCAATGAAGCACCTTTGATACTTGCTTACACCAGAGATTAACTGTTTATGGGATACAATAAGGAACAGCTCAAAGGGAGAAATTACACAAGAAATATTCATGTTCTTCACTGCCAGCCTTCATACAGGCGGCACTGGCAGTGAATTATGGAAAAGATGGATTTATTCTCTATTTTATTTATTTTAGCTTGTCTTCATGTCCACAGTGCTAAAAGTGCTATTGGTAAGTCAAAATACATTCAAACATGTGGGTGTATGAGGCCTAACTTTAATAAGATATACCTAGTTACTATATATATATTTAGTTGTATCTATTGTCTACTGTTAATAAACTTTTTACAGGACAACAGCCTTCTAATGAAGTAAAGTGCTTGTCAGGAGTTAATAGGAAACCGCTTTATTCAGTAATATAAGTAAAATCATTCAGATTAAAATACAGGAGTTAGAACACTGGAGTAAGTTTTCCAATCAGAAATTAGAAAGGTCTGCTCACTTTCCATGTCTCCAGCATAATGAAAATAATTTTAAAACTGTATGCTGGTACAAATTGTTATACATCTTGTTGTTACTGTATTGTTGTCACGAGTTATGTTGTGTGTGCAAACACATGGCCTGTGTTTTGGGCTATGTGTTTGCGTTGTCTTGTGTTTACCACACCCCCTTGTTCTCCTCGTTAGTCTTGATTGTTCATCGGTGTCACCTGTGCCCTGTTGATGTCCCTTATTTAAGGTCCTTGTGTTTGTTACTCGGTGCTTGTTCGTTTTGTATCTTGTCATCCTGTTCAGTGAGCTGTGTATTCCTGTGATCAGAGTTTGTATCCTGCCTGTTAGTTCTTGTCTCATGTTATTGTCAAGTTTATTAGTCTAGTCTTGTCAACGTTCGTTTGCCCCCTCGTGGGTCTTTGTTTTCTGTCTGTTTAATAAATCCGTGTTTTATTTATTACTGTCTGCGTTTGGGTTCATATCCGCATTCCGTGACAATTGTGTGATTTAGTCTATTTTGTGCTAGCATGTTCAGGCTTTAAGCTGTTCGTTAAGTGCTAAAACCAATGACTTGTTTCTATTTAAGGTACTTTACCTATAAACTGTGCAACTGGCACCGATGACAGAGTTGGGGATATCCAGGAGGGATATGAAGGTGAGAAATGTCAACAATATTAGATGTTGTTTTTCACAAGTCGAACAGGTATTTTTGTGGCAAAAGTCAGCAATACATTGTATGGGTCAAAATGATAGATTTTTCTTTTATGCTTTCTTTGAAAGCAAAAAAAAAAAAAAAAAATTCAAAACAAGAGCAAACATTTAATTACTTTGTATATTTGTACTTTGATATTGGTATTGATTTGTATTGAAACAGCTCATATAAAATAGCCTAGCAGTGTTGGGAAGGTTACTTTGGAAAGGTTACAGATTACAAGTGGTTACCCTATTTAAAATGTAATAAGAAATATAACTATTTAAATTACTTTATTAAAGTTATGTACAGTCAAACCAAAAATTATTCAGACACCAGATATCATTTTTGATATTTTTTTACTAGTGGGTGCAGGACACTATTGTTTATTTATATAAGTGAGGATAGCAAAATTAAGTGAACTGTGACATTATATACCCAAAAATTCTTCATACAGTGGATCACCAGTAAAATTTATACACATTTGGGACCAAAAATTATTCAGACACTTTGACCTGACCATGTTTTGCTTAAGTGTTTTTATTTAATTGCTAATGTGACCTTTGTACACCACAGACGGAACAAAATTAGCATTGCTTGGTTTGATAACTATGAGTTCTTGTCATATTTTATTACCATTTTATAAACTATAGCGAATAAACTGTGATAATGTGAGAAATTATCAGGTGTCTGAAATTCGGAATAAATTTTGGTTTGACTGTAAATGGTTACATTTGATTGAATGATTACAATGATTACTTTTCTAATTTCCAGTTCTGGTACGCATTTTCATCACTCTTATAGCCTATAAAGAATCAATCAAAAGCATTATAATAGAATCGCTTTACTAAACGGCCTTTAAATAGCAGGAGACATCGTGCACATCAAAAACAGAAAATATTTTTTTACAGAAAATATTAAGATGTAACCCCTTTGTAATCGTTAACATTTTCTTAAGTAACTATAATTCAATTATACATTTTTTCTCAGTAACTGTAACCGATTACAGTTATATTTATTTTGTGATTAAATTATGTAACTCAGTTACTTGTAACTGTTACTCCCCAACAGTAAAATAACTGATATTTGATAAATAAATAAAACCCTCTGTAGTAATTCAAAATGCATTTGCTTGAGAATATTAAGAGTGGTATTACAAGAACAATCTGGCATTATAGCATTTATGTTTAGATTGTGTGTCAGAATATGTATTTGATCTGGCCTTCAGGAGATGTAGAGATTATCACTAATATCGGACCTGATGATCGTCTGGTGCTGGAGCCACATCTCTTTCCCATTGGTGTAACATTTCTGGAGCTGGTTTACTCTAATGGAGACTCAACCGCTACTGTACGAACCGTCAAACCACTGGATGCTGATGTGCTAAAGGAGGTTTGTCTCTCACTGATCCACATACATATACACTGAAAAACATTTTCTGTCAGTTCAACAATTTACTTCATGTGGTAACCTCTACAATAACGGGTTTTGTTGAAATTAAATAAATGTAAGATTATTACTGAATTCAACCAACCTGAAAAAATAAGGTTTTACTGAAGCATAACTGTCATACTGTATAACCTGATTTCTCCAGCTAAGTAAAATTACTTAAGTTTGATATAATCTTTTTTGTTTTATATGATGAAAGTCCTTTTCCACCTTGATGTGAATACACTAAAAATTACGCTTTCTTTACATACAATTTAATTGTTTAATTGAATTATTATTAAAAAAAGATTTGTCCAACCTAATTTAAAAAAATTTTTACAGAGGCTTAATTTTCAATCAAGTCGTGTCATTCCTCATTATACACAATGTCTATAATGAAGCACTCAGTAAAGACAGGAGTCAGTATGGACAGTAGCTCAATAAGTGCCCACACCCTGAACACAAGTGCTACTCTTCAGCACAATGGAAACCACAACATTCAAAAACAGAAACTCCTCTAAATGTCCACAATAACTGAAGATTAAACATTAAGACAAATCAATTTCTTCTTTGTCCTTCAGAGCAGATGTCCTGTAGCTGACACGAATCACGACTCTATAGGTCTGGTGTAGTCGTAGTGCGCATGTGTCGAATGTGTCCATCCTGAGCTTTATTGGAAATTGTATATTGAATCAATGTAACTCAATTAAAGGAACACTCCATCATTTTTTTCATATTAAACTATGTTATTCCCTTAACTAAGACGAGTTGATGCATACCTCTCTTGCCTCAGTGCGTACGCTCAATCGCTCTGGTGCGCGGCGACACTTTGATAGCCCAGTGCATTCATTAGGATCCAAACAGAGATGAAGTTAGAAGCGACCAAACCTCCACGTTTTCCCTATTTGTTTGGTCGCTTCTAACTTTCCTAATGAATGAACTGGGCTATCAAAGTGTCGCCGCGCACCAGAGCGATTGAGTGAATGCAGACGAGAGAAGTATGTACAGTATCAACCTTTTAGTTAAAACAGTATTCCCTTGTTTTATGTTACATGAGCCTGATTTAATTAGGTTACAACAACAAAATTAGGATTTATAAGTAGAATCAGGTAGAAATACCTCCTTAAAGCAACAACTGCACGTTCACTTTTTTACAGTATATATATATTAGGGTGACCAACTGTCCTGTTTTCCAAGGATATGTCCTGTTTTCATATAACAATATAACAAATTTCTATCCATACAGAGGAGGCATAACCTACTTTAAATGTATTGAAATTAATAAGGTTTCTTTAAGTAAACTTCGAGTATCATTTGAGTAGGCCTATCTGTTTGCAGGGCCGAGTGTCCTGTTTTTTCAGGACAAAATATGGTCACCCTAATATATATATATATATATATATATATATATATATATATATATATATATATATATATATATATATATATATATTTATATATATATGGGATTTAAGATTATCAATAACTAAAAACAACAATAGACCCTACTGACTAATAGTTTAGCTTAGGCATAGTTAATTGTATTAAATTTTATTTTTTAATTTCATAAAGAAATTAATTGTCACATGTCTCTGTGTGTTTTGTTTCTTCTAGTCAGGAGGGGTGTTGTATTATTCACTCACTTGCCCAAACCCGTCGGTAAGTTTAAACAATAACATTATCAAATTATTCAATAAGACAAAGTATTATAGAAATAAAGATTCAGCACATAAACCTTCACTATAAAGTCTTCATCCTCCCTTTCAGCTGAAAAACATCAGGACGTTAGAAGTTCGGGATGTCAATGACAATCCTCCAATCTTCCAGAGTAAAACATACAGCACCATAGTGTCAGAGGTGTGTGTAATGTCACATCTTTATACAGCAGAAGTGTGTAATGTCACATCTTTATACAGCAGAAGTGTGTAATGTCACATCTTTATACAGCAGAAGTGTGTAATGTCACATCTTTATACAGCAGAAGTGTGTAATGTCACATCTTTATACAGCAGAAGTGTGTTTGATCACAGAGACTCACATCTCTTTGTAAACTGTGTCTTTTGCTCCAGACGACAGCTGTGGGTTCAGATGTGCTCAGGGTTATAGCTGAAGATGCAGATGTTTCTCCAGAAAACAACAATATTATATATTCTATACTGGTAAGAATGATTCTCATATTTTTGATATAATATCATACGAGGCTTCCAGAAAACTGCATTACTGGTATCAGGCACTAGATATAGTTACATTTTCAACAGGACTGTCAATCAATTATAGTATTTAATCAAACCTAATCTCATGGGGGTTTTAATAGTTTTTATTCATGCAGATTCTTTTAAACGAAAGGAAACTAAATTATATATTTATTAGTCAGTAGCACAGCTTGTGTCCATGAATTTCATTTTAATTCATCACTTCCCCTCTTTAAACAGCCTCCAGCACCAGATGAATTTGAAGCGAGAGGTGACGGAAACATCAGGTTGAAACAACGTCTGAACTACAACATTGCTCAACAGTACATCTTCACCGTGCAAGCTAAAGTAAAGATACACTCTCTGACATCCACTAACCTCCAGATTACTTTGATCACTAAACTCCAAATGATTGCTTTGTTAGTTTATTCTTTAAAGGAATAGTTGACACAAACTCTGTCATCATGTACTCACTCGTGGAACACAAAAGCTAATATTTAGCAGAATGTCTAAGCTGCTTTTTCCATGAAAGTAGATGAGGACCGAAAACAAATTACACGATTTTTATTTTTGAATAAACATTTGTAATAAAACACTGTTTTTTTGTTTGTTTGTTTTTTATAGGATATAGGAGATTTCAGTGACACCACAACAGTTACAATAACAGTTGAAGATTTTGACAATCTAAACCCTTATTTTGATCACAGTCTCTACAAGGCATCCATTGAGGAAAATCAGGTGACAAATCAAATAACGTCATGGTCAATATTTAAACGCATATCTGATCAAACAAATAAAACCCTCCATGTCTTTTCTGTCCATGCACAGATAGGACAGTTTTCAGACGTCACTCCTGAGGCCATAAAAGCTCAAGATGGCGACACGGGCATCAACGCGCCTGTACTTTACAGCATAACAGCAGGTGCTGTTAACAGAAGATATACAACACACTTACATGACATGTGTCTTAATCTAAATAACCTCCTCCACCTGTTTTCAAATAAAGTTTCTCTGTAGATGTGTGAGAGCTAGAGGTGAAACACTGATTTTAAAAATGATAATGTAAAAAATTCCATCAAACTACAGTCAAGCACAGTAATTTTGTTAAAACAAGCACTTTACACACCTAATAATACACTTCTAAAGAAAAGTACTCATATTCTATATTAAGTTTCTGGTAATAACACAGCAAATATCCACATTTCTGTTACAGTCCTTCCAAATGAATATCAGAGCAACTTTGACATTGATCAAACCAGTGGAGTCATCTCTGTGAAAACAGCACTAGACAGAGAGGAAATCGACCAGATAACTGTTCACATACAGGTATCAGACGTTTCTGAAGACATTCATGAAAACCATTAGGCTGATGTTATGAATCGGAAGAGATTATATTTTCTATTCATCATTTCCTTATAAATAGGCAACTCAGCAGGATGATGCTAGTAAGACGGCTAACGCTGTGGTGTTCGTCACCATTGAGGATGTGAATGACAACTCTCCAAAATTTGACCAGGATGAGTACACCGTATCTATTCTGGAAAATTCACCACAGGATCAGTTGCTGCTTCAGACTAGAGTCTCTGATCTTGACCTGGTACTGTTCCTGAAAACATCACTGTCTGTTTGTAAAGTAATATAACTATTGTGATATTCAAGGCGGGCTGTATTGTGAATAAGTCACGGCTAAAGGGCGTTGGCGTCCTGCCTACAACACCTTCAGCCGTGACGTATTCAAAATACAGCCCGCCTCGAGTACCTTATTGCTTTTATAAATAGGTTACCACACAATAGAAATATTAAAACCAAAAATGTATATATTAATGTTACTTTTTTTTTTAAAGTAAATTAATTAAATGCTATCCTTTCGCTAAAAAAAAAATCCTGAAAGTAACAGTAAATGGCAAGAGAATGTCGTAACATGCCTCACCTTGTGGAGCTCAAATATAAACAGAAAATAATTCTCATCTGCTGTCATTTTTTTAAACTCCATATATGATATCTTCTCATACACATATCTACTTATCTCTCAGCATGAGAAAACATCTGTTTTCTGTCTTTCAGTTTAAAACAGACCGATTTGCTGCACAGTGAGAGTTTGTGACGTTATAACAGTGTAATTTGATGGAAATAATACAGTACCATACATGAAACAGAAAACTATTAAATACAGTCATATTCCCTCCGCACTTTGGAATCTGTGGGCTTCCACACAGACACGCGCACACGTATCTCCCATAAGAGAAGACTCTTTGAGAGCGGGAAGGGCGTAGCTCTCTGTCCGGGAAGGGACAGAGCAAAGCTAGGGCTGGGTCTGCCTCCTTCAGGGGCATTGTTTGCAGGTTCACTACCTGGTCCCAAAAGGGAGTGGTTGCAACCTTGGGCACAGTACTGCAGTACTGGAGGGAGACAACCTTCGCTCCAACTCATGCTGAAGGAAGGAAAGCACAGCCCTGATTGGGCATCTCCGGTGGTCTCCCCATTGGGAAGAACTCCACTCAACGAATAGGTACCACTTCACCACATAGAGGCGCCTCGTAAAAGGGGGCCAGCGCGTCCGTCCCGAGGGTCCATTTAGTCACTGTACTAAAATAACTGGCAATGCAAAGTGTCCGAAGAGGCAAACCGATCTACCTGTGCATCTCCGAAGCACCTCCAAATCAGCTGGACCGCCGGGGGATGGAATCTCCATTCTCCCGGTAGCGCAGGCTGTCGTGAGAGCTCGTCGGCTGGGTAACTTCTGCCTGTAGAAACGAAGGGTCCAATCACGGGCCGAAGGTTTGGCAACAATGCAGGTAATGGAAACCCGGCACATGCCGCTCTGCCACGCCCATCTCAGAACTTGGCCGTATTGAAGCGAACTCACATGAAGCAGCATTACTACAGAATTACTGCAGCTGCGGCTGCCATATGCCCCAGGAGCCTCTGAAATAATTTCAGTGGGGCCTCTTTCCTGCCTTTGAATGAATTCAAGCAGTTCAACACTGCACTGTAAAACCTAACAGTTGTTTGCACTAAAATAAATTGAGTTTACTGGGCTCAAATATTACCGAAAGCTATGTGGACACAAAGACTGAAACAGAACTCAAAAGTTATGAGTTATGGAACATTCTTGATCCCAGAATGATAATTGAATGATAATTGACCGTTCGCAAAAGCCACGCCCCCTAGTTATTGTTGCTACGCCCGTCAAACAAATGGTCAAACACGACCAGCGCCACAGATTGCCATGAATGGAAGAGGTATACCCGTGCGTGTCAGTGACCTTTTTTCGAGCAATTACCTCCGCGATATCCTCCAGATCGAGGCAAAATGGGTTACAGTATGCAGTGGAGGGATATATTCAAAATATAAAAATACGCAAAGGAGACATGACTACTATTGAGGCTAATATACCGGTCTCAAGCGAAATCTGAGAAACCCCATGACCTGTAACGTTACCTCAAATGCAACCAGTAAATTACAGCCTTGAAGAAGATTTAATACGCTGGTTCAGTCGCTAATTGTTTGGAGTTAGAAATATATAATTCGCGCTGCATATTTAGTAATTTTGCCTCAGATACAGGATTATACATTCGCTTTAACAAGCAGGTTTTTCATTACCACGGCAACCGCTTGCGTGTCATGCTGAATCCGATTTTCGTGTTTAAAAAGTAACTATACATAAGAGACGGAAAGATGCAGATAACCATACATTTAAGGTTATTTCTATTCATTACGATATTGATTACGTTATATGAACTGATGTTGTCAAGTAAGCTTCATGCGTTCCCCGTTGCGAGCGTGCACTCTTCTAAACTGTAGTCTACAGGTCCTGCACTGCTAGTGACTGCTGCTCATTTCCCCCCGAAAATATCACGTTAACAACAACCCTTTAGAAAACGTACTTCCTTTGTGGATCCTCTTGATCTGCTCTCTCCATGTTTCTTTGACTAATCTCAGTGTGTCAGTCTCATGCACGCTGTTCGCGAGTGAACCATGTTCGACACATGTAACTGGGAGTGGGGCCGTCCACACTGTTTTATCCATCGTAGGCACCGTTCACGTTGTGTTTTCGGCTTTGGGAACGAAAAGAACACAACTCCTCCAGACAATCTCTCGGAGTATCTAGTGTCCGGTTTACAAACGCAGTGGGCGCACCACTTCACCAGCTTGCTTGGAGTCAATGTTTGATGGAGCTGCTCACATAGTAATGGTTGCTATGATGTGTGATTGGACAATGGCCGTTTTGGGGGAGGGGCCTGCGAACGGTCAATTGTATAGTTAAGTTACTAATTAAGAGATGATTGAGCATTAGTGATGAACACCTGCTGTTATTAAGCAGAATCACTGAAGGAAAGAGGAACAAGGTTTAAGGTCACCATGATGGAGATCAGCGTTTGCTTTAGTTGGTCTCTTGACGCTTGACATCCGCACATATGCTTTTCTTTGGCTGCTGTAATTACTTGTTTTAAAACACATGTGTTATGGCAGAGAGATCGAGGAAAAGTACAATAAGGTGATGTTGGTCAAGGAATTTATGATGATGATCATCATCATGTAGTGACTTGACTGACTGATCTCTATCAGAGTCTAAGCTCTATTTAATAGGGTAATGTTCTTAGTTCAATTCATAACTGTAATGCTATAGTAAAAAATAAACAAGGTTTTAAATAATTTGGAGAATTTTACAGTTGCTTTGTGCACAAAAAAAAATTGCATACAATGAATAACACAGACATCAAGAATCAGGATATGAATCTCAAGAATGGTGACCATTTGAAAAAACAATTCATGCTGCAATGCATGCTGGGTAATACCATAATCACAATGCATACACGGCTTCCAGCATTCATTGCAGCATGAATCTTTTTTGAAAGGTCACCACTGTTGAGATCCATATACTGATTCTTGATGTCTGTGTAAGTCAGCATGATACCATAGAGGTTTTTAAAATCTGATTGTCACAACATTTGACCTTACAGCAGAATCACTGTAACTTATAAAGAGAAATTTTAATCAGAGATCAGTACAGAGATCAGAGAATCAAGACACTGAATGATGATTCATACTTTCATAAATCATTGTCATAACACAACCACATGCTCACAATGGCTTTTGGGCCATAACAAATGCATGTCATAAACACTCAGTTACAGCAGCCAGAGGAACAACTGGTGTTATAAAGACAAGGTTCAAGAGCCCAACTAAAGCAAACACTGACCACTATCATGGTGTCTTTAAATAAAACTCAATAAATCATCTTCATCCAGACCTCTGTTGGATGAGTTTACATTGAGGGGGGAGAAACTCTGAAACAAAGAATGCAAATGAAGTAGGAACACAACCTACTCTGAGGGCATTACCAATCCAATGGAATCAGCATAACTATTCAAAGGCCGATAGTGGCCAGGAGCTCTGGTTCCAAAAAGCCATCCCAGAGCCATTAAAGACAAAAGGTTAAAGTCTCCCCTACAGCTAATACAATCAACCTAAACGATTCAATCTCTAGGCTGAAAGGTGAGAAAACAGGACTATCAGGAAAGGAGACTCTTGCTGGAGATTGTTTCACAGCTGATATCATTTACCATCCTAACCTGAAATGCTAACTTCAATGTACAGAATATTTCTCAGTTTATATCTTATTGTATTGGAACCTAAATTAAACATTTAATAAATGTATAATCCTTCAGAACCCTCAGCTACTTCCCAGAAAAGTCTAGCAACAACTTAAAACTTAAAACATCTTAGCTACCCCAGCAACAAATTGGTAGAATGTAATCAGAATTTAACCAGCTAATCAGAACAGTTTAGCATCAGCTTAGTATATGCAAGTATACAAGGAATATCTCTTCTAACTGCTCAAGTATGTAAACTACACAAGATCTAAATAACCTTCAAATTAGTCATAAAGTTCCATGTAAGGTTTTGTCAAGCTTATTTGTTTTGATGTTCTTACTTTTTTCTCTCCGATTAGGGTGGGTTCACTAAAGGTCATTTTATCATGGATAACAACGATACCTTCGTTATCAACAGTCAAGGAATAATATCACTCCGGAGAAACGCCACCTTGGATAGAGAAATTGTAGACAAATACACTATACAGGTAAAAAGAAATCGTCTCAGGTTACTATTGTAACCATAGTTCCCTGAGAACAGGGAACGAGACGATGCGTCGAAAACGCTACGGGAACGCCTTCTGCGTGAATGCGTCTGAAGCATCTATGCCAACTAGTCCAATGGAAAAAGAGAATGAGCGTCACGGGCGGGTGACGTCATGACCAGGAAAGGATAAAAGCACTTCCGCTGCGAAACGCCAGTTAGCTTCGAAATTGCCGAAGCAAGCCGATCGCAGGGACGCCAGAAGTATGGCAGAGGGACGCATCGTCTCGTTCCCTGTTCTCAGGGAACTATGGTTACAATAGTAACCTGAGACGTTCCCTTATCGAAAAGGGAACTTCGAGATGCGTCGAAAACGCTACGGGAACAAGAATACCCAATGCGCCATAATTCAAGTACCTGAGTGTCAGACTGTTCAGCTAAGCACTAAGCACCTGAGAACCTGGGGCAGCATCCATGTCTAGGCTGTAAAACCTCACGAATGTGAGCGGAGAGGACCAGCCCGCCGCATCACAGACATCTTGGAGAGAAACCCCATGCAGTAAGGCTTTAGAAGCCGCCATACTCCTGGTCGAGTGAGCTCGGACCACCAAAGGACAAGGCTGGCCCGAGTACTCGTAAGCAAGTGAAATAGCCTCGACTATCCACTTACTGACTGTCTGTTTTGAAGCAGGAAGACCTTTTTTAGGTGATCCAAAGCAAATCAATAGTTGATCGGACTTCCTGATTGAGGATGTCCGATGTACATATGTGTCCAATGCTCGCACTGGACACAAGAGGTGCAGTCTTTCCTGGTCCGCAGTTGTAAAGGGAGGAGGACAGAAAGCCTGCAGCACGATAGGCCTCGGAGTCAAGGACGGCACCTTAGGGACGTATCCCTGTTTTGGATATAGGAACGCCTTGACCATCCCCGGTGCAAATTCAAGGCAAGTGGGGGAGACCGAAAGAGCCTGAAGGTCACCAACTCTCTTGAGGGACGAAATAGCTAGCAGAAAGATAGTCTTAAGAGTAAGGAACTTCTCTGAGACCGAATCTAAGGGCTCGAATGGGGCCCTAGACAGGCCTTCTAGAACTATAGTCAAATCCCAGGCTGGCACCCTAGTGCGAGTTGCAGGCCTTAGCCTCAAAGTGCCACGAAGGAAACGTGTAATCAGGGGGTCTCGACCCAAGGATGTACCCCCCACCAGGGTGTGATAAGCCGCAATGGCTGCCACGTAAACTTTTAGCCTGGAAGGGCATAAACCTGACACAAAGCGCTCTTGCAGGAACTCGAGTACTGTGTTCACAGAACAGTTAACTGGATCCAAATGACGTCGGTGACACCATAAAGAGAAAACTCTCCATTTAAGCGCATATAGTTTCCTTGTAGCCGGAGCTCTGGAGCTTAGGATGGTCTCAGCAGCCTCAGCTGAAAGACCACTTTCTATGAGTTGGGCCCCCTCAGAGGCCAAACCCACAGATTCCAAATCTCTGGACGAGGGTGAAATATTGTGCCCCGGCCTGAGACAGAAGGTCTCTCCTGATCGGGATCTCCAAAGGAGGCCCGTCTAGAAGATGGACCAGGTCCGAAAACCAGATCCGACTCGGCCAGCGTGGTGCTACTAGCAGTAGGCTTATTCCAAGCCGACGGACCCTCTCCAGAACTCCTGGGAGCAGAGCAACAGGGGGAAAGGCGTACAGACGTAGCCTCGGCCACGTCTGCACCATGGCATCCAGCCCCAGGGGGGCTGGGTGAGTAAGG
Organism: Chrosomus eos; assembly: GCA_036326025.1. NCBI lineage: Eukaryota > Metazoa > Chordata > Actinopteri > Cypriniformes > Leuciscidae > Chrosomus > Chrosomus eos. Next base: position 5,735,549 of record CM070819.1, on the reverse strand, counting down.
GAATACCAGAGGGGACAGCGAACAGGTCCACCTCTGCTCTGCCATATGCCTCCCAGATTTTCTCCACCGCCTCGGGGTGGAGTCTCCAGTCCCCTGGCCTCAGCTCCTGCCTCGACAGGATGTCTGCTCCTATATTCTGGTCCCCAGGAATATACACTGCCCTCAGGGAGAGTACCTTCCCCAGGGACCACAGGAGGATCTGGTGCGCCAGTTTGCAAAGCGGACGCGACCTGAGACCCCACTGACGGTTCAGATAAGAGACCACAGATGTGTTGTCTGTTCGAACAAGCACATGATGGCCTCTTAGGTCCGGAAGGAAATGTCTCAACGCATTGAAGACGGCCATCATCTCCAGGCAATTGATGTGCCACGAAAGATGATGGCTTTTCCACAGACCCTGAACCGAGCGGCCTTCCATTACCGCTCCCCAGCCGGTGAGGGAAGCATCTGTCGAGATAGTAGCTCGATGGCAAAGAGCTCCCAAAACCGGACCCTGGGTTAAGAACCAGTGTTTCCTCCATATCTCTAAGGCACGAAGGCATCGCCGCGTAACCTTGATCATACGGAAAGGGTTTCCCCTCGGGGAGAACCCTCTGGTCCTGAGCCACCACTGTAAAGGCCTCATGTACAGCAGGCCAAAAGGTATCACGTTGGACGCTGCTGCCAGTAGACCCAACAGTTTCTCGAACTGTTTTACAGTGCGTGACTGACCTAGCTTTAGCTCTTTGGTGGCTGCCAGGATAACAGCTACACGAACGGGCGATAGGTTGGCCCTCATCGTCACTGAATCCCATACCACACCAAGGAAAGTGGTTCTCTGTACTGGAGAAACAACACTCTTCTTGGCATTGAGCCTCAACCCCAACATCTGCATATGCGCGAGAACGACACCTCGGTGCCGAACCGCCAACTGCTCTGATTCCGCTAGAATCAGCCAGTCGTCGATGTAATTCAGAATGCGTATGCCCTGAAGCCTGAGAGGGGCTAAAGCTGCATCCATGCATTTCGTGAACGTGCGGGGTGACAAAGCTAGGCCGAAAGAAAGAACCCGATATTGGTATTCTTTGCCCCTGAAAGAAAACCTTAGGAACTTCCTGTGCTGAGGGAGGATGGAGATATGGAAGTATGCATCCTTTAGATCTATCGTGACAAACCAGTCCTCGGATCTGATTTGGGTCACGATCTGTTTGAGGGTCAGCATTTTGAACTTGAGTTTCTGAACTGACCGATTTAACAGGCGAAGATCTAAAATGGGACGCAACCCTCCATCCTTTTTTGGAACAATGAAATAACGGCTGTAAAAACCCGACTCTCGGTCGGGTGAGTACACCTGTTCTATAGCTTCTTTTGCTAACAGGGCCTTTACTTCTTGCTCCATTACCAGAGCCTGCTCGGGATGCACCACTGTGGGCAGCACCCCGCTGTAACGAGGAGGACGAGAGCCAAACTGGATTCTGTATCCTTTCTCTACAATCTGCAGGACCCAAGGAGAAATATTCGGCAGAAGCTTCCACGCTGCCAGAAAATTTACTAAGGGAACCAGCCTCTCGAGGCTGGTCTCTGGTGTTACTGAGAGAGCCAAATCTGGAGCCTGAAACATACCGGCAGGAACTACCTGACCTGACTGCTCTAAAACCCCCCTCAGAGGGCGCAAAACCGATGCTGTGCCGCAGCATAGCATCAGCGACTCGCTGGAGACCACTGCGCCCTGAAGCACCAGAGGTGGCAGGGTTGGCAGGAGGGTCTTGTGAGGACCCCGAAGTGGAACGGGCACCGTGTAATGAGGTGAACACCGTTCCACTCCGGTCGGGGCTGTCCTCACAGGCCTGATGCCTAAGCATCAGGACCTTTTTTTTTTTTAACCGAAGCTTTCTTCGCCTGAAGAACGGTCCTCAGATCCGGCTTAGGCTTAGGCGACTTCGGTTGAGAGGGTTGCGTCTGTCTCCAGTATCTTCGTGGAGGAGCACGAGGCGCAGCACTCTCTTTCTGTTGCACGCGATATGATGAGCTAGACGGCTGGGGCTGCTTACGCCCAGTTACGCCAGAGCAATTGGGCGGTGGCTACCAAAGCTGCCATACACCACCCAATTGCTCTGGCGGTCTCTTTAGTAGCCCTGAGAGAAAGATCGGTAGCCCTACGAAGTTCTCGAACATCGTCATGACTAATTCCCTCGCTGTTATCCAGATCCCCCAGCAGATCAGCTTGATAAGCCTGAAGCAATGCCATAGTGTGCAAGCACGCTCCGGCTTGACCTGCTGCCGAATAAGCTTTGCCCACTAAAATAGATGTATTTTTTAATGGTCTAGTGGGCAAAACTGGGGCTTTAATGGAAGATGCAGGACCAGGCGCGAGATAACTCGCTAAATTTTGTTCAACCTGGGGCATCGAACCATAACCGTAATCTTTAGACCCTCTAATCTTAGAATATATATTGGACTGAGGGTTAAAAACACGAGATGAAAACGTTTTTTTCCATGATTTAGATAACTCGTCATGCAAATCAGGAAAAAAAGGAAGCCGTCGCGGTGGAGATAATGTGGCTGAAGAAAGGAAACGCTCGTCTAACTTGCTTTTGGGGCGAGTGTTTCTAGTTTCAGATGGCCAGTCAACATTTAATCTTTCTACAGCTCGAGACATGACATCCACCAGCTCATCATATGCCGGGGAAATAAATTGTAAATCCCTTTCCCCTGTGTGTGCATTATCACTGTCCATACTTACAACGTCAACTTCCTCAGAAGATGAGCATTGCAGTAAGGGGTTCTCTCCCCGGGCGGAAGAAACCGCAAAGCGTGCTTCCGACACCGGGGGAGGAGAGCTGGATCTCCCGGGTAAGGAAGGAGAAAGGGTCCTCGGACCCGTCTCGATCCCCTCGGAAAGATCCAATTGCGATCCCCAGGAATGCATTCTCCGCGTTGCCTCGGCAGACGCGGGTCCTGATCCCTGAGGATCGCGAGCCTGTCCACTCTGTTTGTCAAAGAGTGACAGGCGGGATCTGAGCATGCGAAGCGGAAGCTTCTCACAATGCTGGCACTCAGCCCCCTCGAAGGCTGAGGCTGCATGCTCAAATCCCAAACAAATCACACAAAGCTCGTGTGTGTCCCCACCCGTTAAATAACGCGGGCAGGGAGGAACACACTGTTTGTAGACTTGTTTCGCCATAACGATACCAACAATATTGCAACAGACAACAATAAATAGACAGGGACAGTTTGACAAAGATCGCTTGCTGAGGCACAGAAGCTAACTGGCGTTTCGCAGCGGAAGTGCTTTTCCGTCCCAAGGAGAAATATTCGGCAGAAGCTTCCACGCTGCCAGAAAATTTACTAAGGGAACAGGCCCCGATGAACCTTTCCTGGTCATGACGTCACCCGCCCGTGACGCTCATTCTCTTTTTCCATTGGACTAGTTGGCATAGATGCTTCAGACGCATTCACGCAGAAGGCGTTCCCGTAGCGTTTTCGACGCATCTCGAAGTTCCCTTTTCGATAAGGGAACAAATTAATTTCTTAAATCCAGCTATTTACAAAATGTTCAGAATGAATGTTCATTCCGAATGGGATGCTTGCATTGTCTTTCTCAGGTTGTAGCTGTAGACCAGCCTGTCGATGGTTTAAGCTCCACAGCTCAGGTCATCATCACTGTTCTGGACGTCAACGACAACAACCCACAATTCCTTTCTCTCCCAGAGCCCATTGAGATTCAGGAAGGTGTGTACACTCCCTCGTCACCTGGAGAGGTGTGCCAAATCTCAGCCACAGATGATGACATTGGAGACAACGGACATGTCAACATCACTACTTACTCTTACAGCGATTTCTTCAGGTTCAGAGATGTGAGGACATGAACCTATTAACATTTATTGTCAGATGTTCAGATATTTTTTTAATAAATAAAAAAAACAATGTTTTTTTCATTCTCATCGTTAGGATGTTCAGATGTCAGATGTTTTATTTTTTTTAAATCTATTCATTTATTTATTTAATTTCTTCAGGATGGGACTCTACTAGCTATCGAGGAGCTGGATCGAGAGACACAGGATGTGTATGATGTGGTCATTGTTGCTATGGATCATGGGATGCCACAGGGAAATGTAATTCATTTTTATTTTTATGATTTCCATGATGCGACCTTGTACTTCGATACAGTTTTGAGTCTGTTCATGGACTTCAAGTGCATATTGCAAGTGTAGAAAAAAATCACAAAAACTATCTTGAAATGCAAGCTCCAATCTGTTCATCAGGCTTTATGCAATATATGCAAGTCAGAGTGTAAATTTCTGCCAGGATACAAATCTTGTCCAAAGAAAGTATAAGTTGCGTGACTTCCCAGAGTTTGCAAGCTTCATGGAATCAAATCTTTTGGAAGAATTTCTAGGGTTTTGTTTGAGGCACGTAGTAGCACGTTATATAGACAACATAAAACAGCAGTACACTGTTGCCAACACTGCTCCTAGAGATCTGCTTTCCACAAGAGTTGAGCTCCAACCCTAAACAAACTCTCCTGAACCAGCTGCCCAGGGTGTTAAGGATTACTTAAACTACAGGCAGGTTTGTTGGAGCAGAGATGGAATTGAACTTTGCTGAAAGGTTGCTCTCCAGGACCAGGGTTGGATAAGCTTGCTCTAAAGCAGGGGTGTCCAAACCTGCTCATAGAGAGCCAATGTTCTTTCGAGTTTAGATTCTACCAGCCTTAACACACTTATAATAATAATAATAATAATAATAATAAAAACCTTTATTTAACCAGGTGAGCACATTGAGAACACTTTCTCATTTACAATGGCGACCTGGCCAAAAAAGCGTTGAGGTACAAAAACATAAGTTACACATATAATTACAAGACAAAGTAGTACACAATAAAGTAGAAGATTAATATACAGATCCGTAGATCATGTACACAGATCAGGTTAGCATGTACAATGGTCCGACAATAAATTTGCTAACAATAATGTAAAAGTGATTAACCGGACAATGGATTCAAGCTTCAAAGATTTTTGAAGTGTATTCCAATCATTAGCAGCAGAGAACTGGAAGGAGAGGCGTCCAAAAGAAGTACGAGCTTTAGTAGCCACCAGGGTGAAATACCTGCTTGAACGAAGGTTCATAGAGGGGATTGCTCTGAAAATTAATGATCTTAGATAGGGTGGGGTGTTACACAGTAAGCATTTATAAATTAAAAGATACCAATGTTTTTGACGCCGGGTATGTAATGAAGGCCAGCCGATTAAACTGTTAAGGTTGCAATGGTGAGTGTTATATGGAGCATTGTTGACAAAACGGATGACACTATGATATACAACATCCAATGTCCTAAGGAGAGAATTTGAAGCGATTCTGTAAATAACATCACCAAAGTCAATAATTGACTGAAATGTTTTTTAGTAATCCTGAATACCTTGATTAGCTGATTCAGGTGTATTTGGTTGGAGGGTAAGAGCTGGATGGTAGCCCAATGCTCTAAAGCAGGAGTTCTCAACTCTCCTCCTCAAAGTCCACTTTCCTGCAGGATTACTAGAAAGTCCAGGTGAGTTTAAAAAAAGTTTGGAGCTAAACTCTTCAGGAAAGAGTTACTGTAAGAAGCCCAGCTATAAAGGTTACATACCCAAATGACACATAGCAAACCCCAGGCAGATGTTTATTTCATTATTATTGCAGATGATCTAAGTGGGGTACTATTGACAAACATGTTGCACTGTGGATCCAACGCTTTGTCAATATTCAAAGCTCTGGATATCTGATACTAGTACAATCCTTAGGCTAGATACTAGACATTGCAAATATTAATTTTTGTTCTGTAATACAAAAGGTTGCTTGGGTTAATTTTCTGCAGAACATCACCACAGTGAGGGTCAATATCACAGATGTCAATGACAATGCTCCGGTTTTCAGCTCTGACACCTACAGCAAAAGCATTCTGGTTAAAGACGCCAAGGTTGGAGATGTGCTGCTGACGCTCTCGGCCACAGATAAAGATGCTGGAAACAACGCGTTAATTAGCTACAGGTAAGCTTAAGACTAAACTTCCATTTCTTTAGGATCAGTAATAATGGCTTAACAATGAACACACTTATTTACATCAATCCTTTAAGACAGATGCATGAATGTTGTCTTTCTGTAGTTTCTCTGTAGAATCCTCAATGGTCGCATTGGATGCTGAAACAGGAAACATCACTTTGACCTCTGACCTTAGCGAGGTCACAGAAGACACGCTGCTAAACCTCACTGCTATAGCGACAGATCATGGAACACCAGCAGAAACTGATGAAGGTTTGAGCTTGGTTTGCGTAATTCCTTTAGTGATTATGGTGTTAAAACAATGCAGATAATGTGAGCAGGTTTTATTGGGAGCAGTTAATTCCCCATTCAATATTCAAATCTGATCAGATTAACATATTTCTTCTCTCTTTAGCCGAAGTCTTGATCTACTTCAAAATTGCCTCTCTCATTGAGAATGTGATTTTTGAAAGCCCCTTCTACACATTCACAATAAAGGAGAATGAACCTGAGGCCTCAACAGTGGGCAAGGTCAAGGCATTAACGAGTAGTCCACTGGTTACGGTCAGTTATAACATGAAGTCACATGAGGATGTCTTCTCTGTGGATGGTGAGGGAACCATAAAAGCTCTGAGGCCGCTGGACAAGGAGAAAGAGGAGTGGTACACCCTCACAGTAGAAGCCATAGACTCCATAACTAATTCAAACACTGCAGTGACAACGGTATTATCCTTACTTTAAACTAAGACCAGAAACAAACTCTACACAAGTACGCAATTTATGTTCATGCATAGTATACTTTGTTATAAGAATAACTTTTGTTTATGCTAGCTTTATCCCCCATTAAAGCAACACTGGCAATGCAATTTGCATTGCATTTGGATTCTGACATATTTCAAAATGCAATGACACAACCTTGTGCCGCTAGAAGTGTTTGCGTTCACATACTGTACTTACATAGATTATGTTTCTGGCCTATACGTCTTACTCTTCAAGCATGTCAAAGGCAAAGTTTTTCTTCTTAAAAGAAAGCTGCCACAGGGCTCACTTTATCTCTTTCTCTCACAATCTTCAGGTCAGTGTTCAGGTTGAGAACGTGAATGAGGCTCCTGTGTTTGATGCTGAAATATATAGAGCAGAGGTTTTCAGTATCTCTCCATACAAATTCCTTATAGTGAAGGTCCAGGTGAGTGTGGCTTGGTATAGACATCAGATATAAATTTAATGGATGTAGTCAGATCTATTTTGTAATTAGTGGTGTTCACTAAGCCAAACATTACTGTTACTGTTGCTATCGCTCATACTAAGGGGCAAGTGATTTGTGAAGACATGCCATCTTTTCTATGGACATGAATGATTCCGCAAATCACGGGTCTTATTGAGATGTATGCTGGTATTTTTCAAAGTGATCAGACCATGATTTTTTTTAGTAAATGTGGTGGTGTGTCCCTCAGGCATCGGACCCTGATGTGGGCGAGAGCTCAGAACTGCAGTATTCCCTGCTGGAGTCCACAACTCTGCTGGATGTGGAGGCAAGTACTGGTCAGATCTACGTACTGGATGCATCCAGATTTGGAGACAATCTGTCCACCTTTCATGTTAAAGCCACTGACAAACATGGGCTGTTCACGACTACAACAGTACAGGTGAGTAGAAACAGAGAGAAAAAAAGAGAACGCTTTTGAAAGACTTTAAAATTACCAATTGCATTTTGATTGAGAGAGCAGTGAAACAGCAGTCAATCCAAACATTGCGTTCTTATGTTTGCAACCTGCAGATTGAAGTGAAAGAAAGTGCACAACGTGACAGCGTAATCTCCCTAAACCAGCCCATATACATAGTGGAGAAGAAGATACCAGAGATGGAAGAGTGAGTAATCTCTGTTTGTTATTTAAACATGTTATTGAGACAAAATAAGAGCATTTCCAGTTGTGAAGTGTTAATGTGTTTGAGATAAGTCAATCCAAATGTAAGTGGAAACATGTTTAAGGATTAATTAACCTGTTATGTGGATGAACCCAATCGCAGACAGCAAATAATTCACACAGGGTTTATTAACGACAAAAACAGAAAACAAAAACCCACGAGGGGGCAAAACAAGACAAACTACACTAGACTAAGACAATAAACTAAGAACTAAGGATCAAACACTTCTTTTATACAAGACTTTCAACAAGTTACTCACGGCTTGATTCACACAAAGTATGACAATGAACCGCACAGGACAGCAAACACAAGGGGATTAAATAGGGAGAAACTAATAATGGCAGCAGGTGACACTAGTAAAGAATAAATGACAAAACGAGGATAAGGGGGTGGGGCAAGGTAACGAGACAACACAAGCGCATGGCCCGACGAGCCACGCGCTTGCACACTAAACATGAGTCTATTATGATCCTACCCTAAGACAAGAGAAGTATTAAAGACAAGGGCAGAATCATAACAGAACCCCCGCCTTACGGAACGGCTTCCAGACGTTCCTAAAAGGGAAACTAAGCACAAGACAGACAGAGAAAAAGACAAAAACCAACAAAACATGGGGAACATTAACAACGGCATACATGAATAAACTATAACAGGGTTAGGATGAAACATCAAAAACATACAAGGCAGAGGAAACAGAGTTTGTAGGAGGGTTCGTGAGGGATGGTTCAGGGTGGGTCGACGTGCAAGGGACCCTTGGTCCACGGGATGAGGACTGGGGACGAGGGCAGGCTTGGAGGGAGACACACGAGGATAAGACTTAGAAGTCTGGGGTTTTGAGGAGACAGGGACGAACGGGGAAACAGTCTGGGAACTAGTGGTGACAAAGGAGCCCGGGAAAACAGACTGAGATACTGCATTAGTGACAGCAGCTACCGACTCAGACACAGAGGATGACGAAACCGGACTCCTGACAGGGGACAAGGCAGGCAAAGGCGCGGGACACAAGACAGGGGGTGAAACAGACGATTGTGGAGCTGGAACAGGGACAGAGATCAGGGAAGACGATCTGGAATTGACACTTCTCACTTCAAATTCAGTTGAGGCATCGAAGGTAGCCGACTGGGGATCTGAGCCCTTGGCGGCTGGCCTGGGATCAGCACTTACGGCAGCTGGCTTAGGACCAGCGCTCACTGCGGTTGGACTGCGATCACGACTCTCTGCAGTTGACTTGAGATCGGTGCTCTGTGCAACAGGCTTGGGATCGGTACTCTGTGTAGCAGACTTGGGATCAGCGCTCACGGTAACTGGACTGGGATCGGTACTCTCTGGAACATTTGAAACAGGGACTGGGGACAAGACAGGACTGACTGGGACATCAAGAAACCTGGCCAGACGGGATAAATATTCGGACAGGGTTCTGGCAGCGCCTGACGAGCTGATATGGACTGCATCACAGCTTTTGCAGCTGAATCGGCCACTGCTCTCTCTTCAGCAGACATGACAGAAGACTCAGAGATGACATTCACAGTACAAGTCTCTGGAATGGATCTCCCAAACGCCGACTGGGAAACAGCGCTTTCTGCAGCAGGTTGTAGATCTGTGTCTCCTGTTGCAAATACCGGAACCGCGCTTACAGCAGCGGGGTCAAGAACAGCTCTTTTGACTTTAGCAGCGGGTTGGAGTGCCATCGCGGGCTCAGGAAGAGGTAGAGATGGAGAACCAGAAGGTCCTCTCCTCTTCTTCCTGGGTCGCGGAGCGGAGACGGTTGCCAGACTAGTGACCGGAGAGGGAGGTGAAGCAGGAACCATTACAGGAACTGGTGAACTCACCGCAGGCGAGGAGGATTCTGGGCAGGAAGACTCCGATGCTGACTCCCACGACGGGTGCCTTCCGCGCTTACCATGAAGATTGATGTATGTGGAAGGTGTCTCAGGAGTCGCGGCGGGACTCGGTTGGTCCCCAAGTGTAGCAACGGCTAACAGATGACCCTCAGGGATCACAGGATGTGTAGCAGGAAATGAAGACCTTGTTGTACCCTGCAGCTCCCTCCGAGACAGACCGTCCACCATACTGTGGAACGGGCGGCTGACCAGTCTTTCTCGTTCAGCGAGAGGGGGAGGAACGTTCAGACCCGCGATGAAGTAGCTCTTGACCAAGCCGTCCGGCAATAAAAACCTCCCTTCTTCCATGACCTGGGAATACTTCCTCAGGGTCCACCTACCCTGAGGAGGGAAAGGAAGCTTGCCTTCGTGTGCGTTGGCGATAGTCGACTGCCAACATCGTTCGAGGTCTGACGGCTGCTGAGTAGGGAAATCAGGCACGTTGTCTGCTGGGTTAGTAGTTTGGAGGTTCATTCTGTTATGTGGATGAAGGATGAACCCAATCACAGACAGCAAATAATTCACACAGGGTTTATTAATGACAAAAACAGAAAACAAAAACCCACGAGGTGGCAAAACAAGACAGGATAGGATAGACTACACTAGACTAAGACAATAAACTCACAACTAAGACAGGATCAAACACTTCTTTTAGACAAGACTTTCAACAGAGAAATTCCTCTGTATACTGGATGCTTGGCGTATAAATCACCAGAATGAGGAAAGTCACTCATCGAGGAAAGGCCCGATACCGGAGGAGCTCGAGGAGATAAAGCTCTCTATCCACTCCCTGTGCGGCGATGTGGCTGCGGTTAGAGCGCAGCAGGAGCATCTACTGGGGCTACTGGAGGAGGTGAAACAACTACGCCTCCAGAACGCGGAAAAAGACCAGCGTATTGTGGATCTCGAGCAGAGAGTGGACAAGCTGGAGCAATACTCCCGCATGAATGACGTGGTCATCACCGGGATTAAGATCAGGCCGCGCTCCTATGCACATGCGGTGGCCACGGACAGCGGGTAACCCAGTGACCAGGAGACACAGTCGGTGGAACAACAGGTTGCTTCCTACCTCCAGAACAGGGGGATAGAGATGGACCTGGAGCACATTGAGGCGTGTCACTCACTGCCCACGAAGAACAAGAGACCACCAGGGGTCATCATGAGGTTTGTCTCACCGATGTTAAGGCCAAGGGTTATTTTACCACGCCCCGGAGGAGCCGAAACCAAGGACACCAATCAGGCGAGACAACAAGTAATATAAAAACTCTTCTTTTTATTTATTAGTTAATAGCACTTAAAACAGCAACGGAATGACTCCGGGTTACTCTACTTCACTCCAGAAGAATGATTCACCGGATCTCTGTCCACAGAACGACAACTGATAGAGCACAGCAGTCAGCAGACTCTCTTCAGAAGGATGATTCACAGGATCTTTCAGTTCATAGAACGACAGCAGGTTGAACACAGCAGTCAGACTCACTTCAGAAGGATGATTCACAGGATCTTTCAGTTCATAGAACAACAGCAGATTGAACACAGCAGTCAACAGACTCACTTCAGAAGGATGATTCACAGGATCTTTCAGTTCATAGAACGACAGCAGGTTGAACACAGCAGTCAGACTCACTTGAGAAGGATGATTCACAGGATCTTTCAGTTCATAGAACAGCAGATTGAACACAGCAGACTCACTTCAGAAGGATGATTCACAGGATCTTTCAGTTCATAGAACGACAGCAGATTGAACACAGCAGTCAGTAGACTCACTTCAGAAGGATGATTCACAGGATCTTTCGGTTCATAGAACAGCAGATTGAACACAGCAGTCAGCAGACTCACTTCAGAAGGATGATTCACAGGATCTTTCAGTTCACAGAACGACACCAGTTTGAACACACCAGTCAGCAGACTCACTTCAGAAGGATGATTCACAGGATCTTTCGGTTCATAGAATGACAGCAGGTTGAACACAGCAGTCAGACTCACTTCAGAAGGATGATTCACAGGATCTCAGTTCATAGAACGACAGCAGGTTGAACACAGCAGATTGGTTTGGAACCTGGACACAGCTTGATAATCGACAGATCAGATTAAATTCTTGATATCCCACTCGTTAGGCTTCCCCGAACAAAGATTATGAAGTGATGGTAATGATTTGGTCTCCCACACTCGTGCATATATCAACACTACAACTCTTTACATGTGCTCACTTCACACTTGCAGACACTGCAATACCACATCACCTCTCGTGAACAACAGGCCTTCACTCCATCCTTGCCGGGTCAGACAATCCACAGATGGCTTTTCACATGGGGTGTCGGGTTTCAAGAACGATCATATAAAGCCCAGTTCCTTCTTTGGTCTCTGAGACTCACAGTGAGAGAAACAACACACACTGCCAACCAGCTCAAGTCAGTTTTCAGAATGTTCTTGGTAAAGCTTCATAACATCACCCCTTTGTACATTGATGAAAAGTGTACTTAACTTCTTTCCTTGATAGCAGCATAGAACTTCAGCGCTGCCCCTAATCACGCTGTTCTCTCAGTCCCATCTTCAATGTGTAAACATCCCCACACTTAGTTGTATTCGCTGCGGTTGCTGCTTTCTGCTGTCTGCTGACAAGAATGCCAAGGGGAACCCAACGTGAGACCCAAGCACCAAGGACAACACCCACTGTCTTCAAACTTCTCCTTATAAATCCCTCTTCCCGCTTGTGCTCAATGATAACGGCCTGATTAGTGTCCACAGCTGGCACTCGTCAACGCCGCGGCCATGACAGGTCACCGGAACCGGCCCGGTGTTTCACCTACCAATCGGAAAAAGAAAATAGCACTCCTGAAGCAAGGACGCAAACTGAAAGGCACAAATGTTAATGAACACTTGACAAAGAAAAATGCCGACATCTCAAGGATTGCACGACAACTTAAAAGACAAGGCACGATTCAACAAACCTGGGTAACTAACTGTAAGATCTTCATCAAATTAAATGGGACACCGGAGGAAGCAAAAGTTTTGATGGTGAAGAGGATAGAAGATCTTGATTAGTATTGACATTGATGCAGCACCTGGTATCAAAGTAGCTTGTGACTCTTTACACTATCAAAATGCTAAACATACCAAGAACACAGACTAAATCAAGTGTTGATATGGATATGCTACAGAATATCCTACAACATCAACAAATGGAACTGGAGACGTGTGAGTATCAAGAGCACACCACAACAGAGACTGATACTGAGATAGACCCTGACAATAATTTTTTCTCTTTGATTGTTAAAAACTGCAATTATTACCCAAGAACAATATGAAAACAGTGTAAAATCAGAAGATAACCTGTCAATAATACATTTTAACAGTCGAAGCATGTACACCAACTTTGAGTCCATCAAAGATTATCTGGAACACTTCGCTCATCCATTTAGCATTATTGCAATTACTGAAACCTGGCTTAATGACGATAAAGGTATTGATTTTTGTCTTGATGGCTATGAATTAAGATATACAAACAGAATAAACAAAATAGTAGGGGGGCTTGCGGTCACCGTGATTTTGCCAAGTAAGACATGGTCCTGGATCAACATATGTTGTTGGTCCTGGATCAACATATGTTGTTGGTCCTGGATCAACATTCCTGTCCCAAAATGTAGTCCTTACCCAATTCCTACCCCTAAACCTAACCCTACCCATAACTTTTCCATAAAATCAGAGGGTAATGAAAGGTGAATAACACTGATGTTTAAGTACTTCATCTTGGTTCTAAGCCTAAACGTGACATAAACGGTCAACTTGTCCCTCAAATCTGATTGGTTGATTGGAAAGTTGATCCAGGATCAACAAAGATGTTGATCCTGGATCATGTGGTACTTGGTGAAATCACGTTCACCGGGGCTTGCTTTGTACCTCCATAAATCTGTTCAATTTAGTGTTTCAACTGATATGACCATAGCTGTGGATGGCTTATTTGAATGCATAGCAGTACATAACATTCATAATGATAAAAAGACAAATATCTTCATGAGTTGTGTATACCGGGCACCTGGTTCAAGCACAGAAACTTTTAATGAGTGGATGTGTAAACTGTATTCTACTGTGAACCAAAAAAACATATTTATCTGTGGTGATTTTAACATTGATTTGTTAAAGTAACATTAGTAGTTTTTCAACCTTCATAATATATTTCCAAGACCCTTGTGTGTTACGGAATGACACAGACCGATGAATAAGGTGATAACTTGTGCTTTATTGTGAACTGCTGGCGAATGGAGAGAAGGAAGAAGATGGGAAGCAATCCTTAGCAGACGTGAACCAGCCGATGAGGGAAGGAGTGGAGGTGGTGAGAACGCACTTCGGGATAACCGGGATAGCGTTGGCAGATACAGGGGAACCAGGAATCACACCAGGAGAAGACCGGGGAATCGTGGGAGACCTGGAAGGTAGGTAAGCGATAAGACTTCCGAGTGATAAACTGTAACACAGGAAAGCAGTCTTTAACTCAAACGAGACCAGACAACAATGAAGCTCGAGGCGTGTGTTTAAATACTGTGGTTGATGAATGACTAGATTGAAATCAGGTGTACGTGATCAGTACTCTGGAGATGGCGTTCTTTGTGATTGATTGCTGATTGAACCAGGTGCGTCTGTTACAGTACCCCCCCCCCCTCCACGGCCCGCTCCAGAGGGCCGAGGACCTCGACGTCGAGGTGGCTGTCCTCTACCACGAGGTGCAGGACGATCTGGATTAGATTCATGAAAGGTTGTGAGAAGCATAGGATCAAAGATGTCACCTCTAGGAACCCAGGCTCGTTCTTCTGGTCCATAATCTTCCCAATCGATTAGGTACTCTAGTTGGCCACCACGGCGTCGGGAGTCCAGAATCTCTCGGACAGTGTAAATAGACCTATCTTCCTGGATCAGCGGAAGGGGGGGTTCCTCTGTTGCGTTAGGGTCTGTTGTGGGAGCAGAAACAGGTGGGTAATATGGTTTTAACAGAGAAACATGGAAAGTGGAATGTATCTTGTATTGTGGAGGTAGTTGTAGCTGGTAACAGACTTGATTGACCTGCCGCTTGATAGTAAAGGGACCAATGAACATGGGACTTAGCTTTTTGCAGGGTAGGCGGATTCTGACGTCTCGTGTAGATAACCAGACCTTTTGTCTGGGATGAAAGGTGGGAGTGTCAGCGCGTCGAGGATTAGCCTGGATTTCTTGCCTGCGTACTGCTCGTTGCAACTGATGATGGGCTGCGTCCCAGACCCTCTCACTCTCCCGGAACCAGTAGTCGACTGATGGAACGTTCGATGGTTCTCCGGACCATGGGAAAAGAGGTGGTTGATAGCCGAGTACACATTGAAAAGGTGTGAGTCCAGCGGCAGATTGTCTTAGAGAATTTTGTGCATATTCGGCCCAGCCTATATACTGGTTCCAGGAGTCCTGGTGGCCATGGCAGAAAGTTCTGAGAAATCTCCCAATCTCTTGTATTTTCCTTTCCGTTTGCCCGTTGGATTGTGGATGGTAGCCTGATGTAAGACTCACGGTCACTCCTAGGAGGGTGAAGAAGGCCTTCCAAACTCTTGAAATGAATTGTGGCCCACGATCAGAAACGATATCTTCTGGGATGCCAAAGTATCTGAAAACGTGGTTAAAGAGTAACTCTGCGGTAACCATGGCTGTGGGGAGCCCCTTCAGGGGAATTAATTGACAGGACTTGGAAAAAACGATCCACAATGACCAGGACTGTTGTATTGCCAGAAGGTGGAGGTAGGTCAGTGATGAAATCCACTCCTAGGTGTGACCAGGGGCGTTGGGGAATGGGGAGTGGGAGTAACTTGCCAGATGGTAGATGGCGTGGACTCTTTGTTATGGAACAATCAGAGCATCCTTGGACGAACCTTCTAACTTCTTGTGCCATGCCAGGCCACCAGAAGCGATCGCGTATCAATGAGATGGTACCATTTGCCCCTGGGTGACCAGTGCCCAAAGAGGAGTGGACGGAATGGATGATGGCAGTACGTTGAGATCGTGGTACATATGTCCGGTTGGGAGGGCACCCTGGCGGAGGCTGTTGGGAGGCATTGGAGAAGGAGAGTTGTTGATCTATGGACCAATGAATAGGACTGAGCAGAATCTTTTGGGGTAAGATGGGTTCTGGCTCTTCAGTGGTTTCATCAGATGAGTGGAGACGGGACAAAGCATCTGCTTTGGTGTTCTTAGTACCTGGGTGGTAAGCAATGGTGAACTTGAAACGGGTGAAGAATAGAGCCCACCTAGCCTGTCGGGGATTGAGTCTCTTTGCATCTCGTATGTACTCTAAGTTCTTGTGATCTGTGAGTACCAGAAACGGGTGCTGGGCTCCCTCCAACCAATGCCTCCATTCTTCCAGGGCAAGTTTGATGGCAAGGAGTTCTCTGTTGCCGATGTCATAATTAATTTCTGCCGGGGTGAGTTTCCTGGAGAAAAAAGCACATGGATGGAGTCTGGCTGGGTCCCCATGTTGTTGCGATAACACTGCTCCTACACCAGTAGTGGAGGCATCAACTTCTACCACGAAAGCCTTGGTGGGATCAGGATGAATGAGAAGCGGTGCACTGGTAAAGGCCGACTTTAGCTTCTCGAAGGCTTGTGTGGCAGCCGGTGACCAGATCAGAGATTTGGGCTTGTCTTTTAGGAGGTTGGTTAAAGGAAAGGCGATGGAGCTGAAATTCTTGATAAATCGACGATAAAAATTGGAGAATCCTAGAAAACACTGGAGTTCCTTAATGGTTGTAGGAATGGGCCAGTTGCGAACGGCCTCAACCTTCCCCTCGTCCATCTGAATACCATGTTCACCGATGTGGTAGCCAAGGAACTGGACTGAAGACAGATGGAATGAGCATTTCTCAGCCTTGAGGAATAGCTGACGGTTTCTCAGGAGTTGTAGGACCTCCGCTACGTGCTGATGATGTTCAGTCATGTTTCGGGAGTATACCAAGATGTCGTCGATATAAACCAGTACAAATTTGTGAAGAAACTCCCGGAGAATCTCGTGCATAAAAACCTGGAAGATGGAGGGGGCATTTACCAGACCATAGGGCATAACCTGATATTCATAGTGTCCCGTAGGGGTTACAAACGCCGTTTTCCACTCGTCTCCCTCACGTATCCGGATTAGGTTATAGGCGCTGCGGAGGTCCAGCTTGGTGAACACAGAGGCGCCACGAAGTTGTTCAAGGGCTGCTGGGACGAGGGGAAGAGGATACCGGAACTTCACCGTGATTTTGTTGAGGGAACGGTAATCGATACAAGGCCGTAAGCCTCCGTCCTTCTTGGCCACGAAGAAAAAGCTTGACGCTGCTGGGGACGTAGATGGATGAATGTAACCCTGATGTAGAGCTTCTTCAATATACTCTTCCATGGCCTTCTGCTCGGGTATGGAGAGTGGATAAATTTTACCATGGGGGACTGGTTCATCCGGCAGCAGGTCAATTGCACAGTCCCACGGACGATGCGGAGGAAGTTGGGTGGCTTTTACTGGACAGAATACGTCATTGAAGGCGGAGTAATAGGTGGGAATATCCACAGATTGTTTCTCCACAGGGCTTTCGATGGAGGTGGAATGAATGGATAAGACCTCTGGAACCACGAGAACCGGGAGAGGAAGGCAAGGAAAACAATCTGGAAAACAGCCATCACCCCATTTCAGAATTTCCCCAGATGTCCAGGAGATTTGAGGGTTATGTTGCATCAACCAAGGCCGTCCTAGAATGATATCTGCAGTAGAGTGCTCCAGAACCAGCAAACTGATAGATTCAACATGAAACAGACCAATTTGTAATTGAATGGATTCAACATAGAAGCAGATCTTACGTTTGCAGAGTGGCTTTCCGATCACGGAGTTTACTTGGTAACTGGACTTTGTACATCTCTTCTTGAATTTGAGCTGACGGCAGAGCTCCCGGGAGATGAAGTTCCCAGCTGACCCGGAATCCAGGAGAGCTGTTACAGATACAGAAACATCTTGTGCAGTGACTATTACATTGGTGGTGAGTGGTTTTATTTCTATTGAGGGAGTATACATTGAACTCACCACAGGCCTGGGAGGACGTACAGGACAGCATGACTTGATGTGATCAGAACCTCCACAGTATAAAAAAACACAGACCTTGAGAGAGTCTTCTCTGCCGTTCAGTGAAAGATAAACATGAGTTACCAAGTTGCATAGGTTCCGGATAGGATTCTGGAGCGCTGGAGAACTCTGGCTGGCGAAAGGAATTGTAGACTGGTTGACCCTGTTGGTCTTCCATACACTGTTGAACACGACGTGCAACCTGAATAGACAGCTGGATGAACTTTTCTAAACCCATTACGTCGTTGTATGCTGCAAGATGCAGCCGCAGTTTGGGATCCAATCCCTGTCTGTAGGTAGTGATGAGAGCACGTTCATTCCAGCCACTAGATGTTGCTAGGGTACGAAACTTTACTGTGTAATCAGTTATAGACATCCTTCCCTGACGAAGATGATATAGTTGTTCACAGATGGAGGAATCTCCTTCGGGTCTACCGAAAACCTCACGAAAGTGGTCAATGAAATCATCCAGAGAATGAGTTACTGGGGATGATTGAATCCATAAGGGTTCAGCCCACTGCAGCGCACGTCCTGACAGTAATGACAAAATGAACGCGATCTTGGATCGCTCTGTGCGGTTGACGAGCGAAGAGCGCGTCTGAGTCTTTCCACGATCTCCCGAAAAGGATCCGGATTACTTGTGTTGCTGATATTCTGTGGTCTGGTCTTCTGTTACGGAATGACACAGACAGATGAATAAGGTGATAACTTGTGCTTTATTGGGAACTGCTGGCGAATGGAGAGAAGGAAGAAGATGGGAAGCAATCCTTAGCAGACGTGAACCAGCCGATGAGGGAAGGAGTGGAGGTGGTGAGAACGCACTTCGGGATAACCGGGATAGCGTTGGCAGATACAGGGGAACCAGGAATCACACCAGGAGAAGACCGGGGAATCGTGGGAGACCTGGAAGGCAGGTAAGCGATAAGACTTCCGAGTGATAAACTGTAACACAGGAAAGCAGTCTTTAACTCAAACGAGACCAGACAACAATGAAGCTCGAGGCGTGTGTTTAAATACTGTGGTTGATGAATGACTAGATTGAAATCAGGTGTACGTGATCAGTACTCTGGAGATGGCGTTCTTTGTGATTGATTGCTGATTGAACCAGGTGCGTCTGTTACATTGTGATGGTACATCGACTTAAAATAAGTTAAATGACACCATACCATAGACACCATCTGCCATAGCCTGACGTGGTCTGTATCACTTTTACTGGCACTATGTAACTTCGGGTTTCGGGTCGGAACCGTGCACGTAATGTAGTAATGTAGTAAATAAGTTCAACAAGTTTTTTGTAAATGTTGGCCCTAAGTTGGCCGCTGATATTCCAGACAATGGAGCTGCAAGATCAACTATTGAACGGAATTCTTTTTCATTCTTCCTCTCAGCTACAAATGAGCAGGAAGTGACAAACATTGTCTGGGAATGTAAAAGCAAGTTCTCCACTGACTGCCATGATATCAGCATGACACTGATTAAAAAAGTTATATTGAATATTGTAAAACCCTTAACTTACATTTGTAACTTGTCATTCCAGACTGGCTGCTTCTCAAGTAAAATGAAAATCGCTAAAGTAATTCCAATTTTCAAACAGGATAACAAACACGCTTTTACTAATTACAGACCAATCTCTCTTTTGCCTCAGTTTTCAAAAATTCTCGACTTGAAAAGTTTCTCGAGAAATATCATGTAATTAATGATGGTCAGTATGGTTTTAGGTCCAAAAGAACTACCTCAATGGCAATAAGTGAAGTTATCGAAGAAATTACTAATGCACTGGAGCAAAAAAAGTATGCAGTTGGTATCTTTATTGATCTAAAAAAAGCCTTTGATACTATTAATCACACAATCCTATTAAATAAGATGGAAAGATATGGAATTAGGGGGCTGGCTGGAGGTTGGTTAAAAAGTTATTTAACAGGGAGGTTACAGTTTGTAAAAATTGGACAGTATTTATCAGATACTCTTGGCATTGTTTGTGGTGTCCCCCAGGGGTCAGTGTTGGGGCCAAAATTGTTTAATATATATATATATATATATATATATATATATATATATATATATATATATATATATATATATATATATATATATATATATATATATATATATATATTTTTACTATATCCAAAGTACTGAAACTCATACTATTTGCAGACGACACGAATGTATTCTCTAGTAGTGATGATTATAAGGAGCTCGTAAATACGGTAAACAGGGAACTAAATATAATTAAAAAAATGGATGGACACAAATAAATTATCCTTGAATATAAATAAAACTAAAATAATGATGTTCGGTAATCGTAACAAAATGACTGAACAGAGAATAAGTATTGGTGGTACCCAAATTGAAATTGTGAGTGAGAATACATTTTTGGGGGTAAAAATTGACAGTAAATTGTCATGGAAACCCCATGTCAGACACATTAAAAGAAAAATCTCCAAAAGCCTATCAATTATAAATAAAGCAAAACTATACCTTGATGAAAATGCTCTCCGTACTTTATACTGCACTTTGGTATTCCCTTATGTATTGTGTTGAAGTGTGGGGAAATAATTATCAGAACACAATAAATCCTCTGATCATATTACAGAAAAGAGCTGTGAGGATCATTCATAAGGTTGGTTATTTAGAACATACTCATAAGCTGTTTACGCAGTCAAATTTGTTAAAATTTGATGATCTTGTATAACACATCAATAGTCCTATATAAAGCATTTAACAACTTATTTTTTTCAAATTCCAGTGCGAGCTCATAACTTGAGAGGCTTTGGATATTTTTCATTACCAAGAGCCTAAACCACTCATAAACATTATTGTGTGTCTGTATGCGGAGTGAAACTCTGGAACAAACTGGACTTGCAACAAAAGCAATGTCAAACTATCCATCAATTTAAATTGTTATATAAACATTGGGTCTGGTTAAAATACAGAGATGAGGATCTTTAATTTACATTGATGTTGTACTCTGTCTTATAGTGTTAACATGATCCTACCCTAAGACAAGAGAAGTATTAAAGACACAAGGGCAGAATCATAACATTAACCCAAAATAAATAAATATAAACATGTATTATTTTACTCACCCTCATGGCATTCCAAACCTGTGTGCTTCTATGTTTTCATTTTTTTTTTCATTAAGACCAAAAATATATAATAAAAAAGTAGTGCATATAACTTGTGGGCTGTATTCCAAGTCTTCCACATACTTTACTTTGTGTATAGAACAGACTGAAATATATGCCATTATTTACAGAAAACTATTTTGTGTTCTATACACCATTGTGTATTTTTTTTTTCTCAGATCCATGAAGAAAGTTTTAGGCTGGACTGTGAAAATCCTCAGTGTGAGAGCTGAGAATGGGAATGAGATGCGCACCATTCTCAGAGAATCTACAGACAAAACTTACGTCAGTTTAATCGCCATGGACTCCAGTGGTGCTCTCATCCAAGCCACGGTGGTCAAAGAGTAAGTTGAACTAATATCAGTTTATTCAGACTATTCTAATGTGAAAGCTGATGTGCAAATTTTTAAGTAACAAGTTTACAACAAATGCAGTTATAATGGTTGTAGCCTTGTGGTCAGTGCTCTGACTTTAAATTAGTTAAAATATCGGAATACGTTCATTTTTATTTGAACTCTGGCTGTAACATCACATATGCAGATATGTATCCACATCGAAAAGTATTCCTCCTCAGAATTATGATTTATAAAGGTCTACAAATAAAAAATATATATATATAATGTATAGTGAGGCGGTCGTTATAGCGAATACCACCCCGACAGGCTGACTAGCGTCTGTTATCAAGAAATAACACACCGCATTCGCTATATTATACAACCATTATAACTGCATTTGTTGTAAACTTGTTACTTAAAAATTTGCACATCAGCTTTCACATTACAATAGTCCCTCCGCTTCACGTCGGGCTCCTAGTCAGCCTGTCGGGGTGGTATTCGCTATAGCAACCGCCTTCCCTATATATATTTATGAATATTTTATGTAAGTGCTTTAACAAAAGCATACGCTTTTAATATAATATGTTATACAAATTAATATATGTGCATAAAAAAAAACATATACTCTTCTTCAGTCTTCACATTTCCCTCTGGCCTGCTTTCCTGAATTACATCTATTCTATATAATAAGGATGAGAGTGTTGATAGGTAGCATCTGAAATATCTTCACTCCCACAGGAAAATGAACAGTGAGAACAAAGATTTAACGTCTGAGCTGGAGAAGGTTTTTGGTCCTGGTTTGGAATTCAAAGTGGAGGACAGTTCTGGAGACTCTGGAGAATCCAGTCAAGCCATCACAATCGCTCTCATCGCTGTCAGTGTTGTACTGGCTGTAATCAGTGTGGCTTTATTGGTGACGATTTCCTACCTTATCAAGTAAGTTGCAATTACTACAGCTTACTTGTACTACTACAGCTTTCCTAAAATCTAAAATGCTGTAATGTAATGTCAGTGGTCTTTATAATGATAAAATGATGTTTCATGTTGAATATTGTTCATGTTTTAGGGGTATTTTTTTTTTTTCACAGTGAAGAAAATTAATATATGTTTGGTCATTTAGTTATAATATATATTTTTCTGCCTCAGGAAAAAGGGCACCGATTCTGAAAGACAGAGTTTAAATACTGCCATTGGTTTAACTGAAAGGAGAGTTAGTATTGACCACCTTGCTAACTTTAACACGTAAGTGTCAAAATATTGTTAAAACGCATAGTTTGAAAAGATTGTTCTCAAATACAAATATGCATCAGTTACCATGTTTTTATCTGCATTGATTTGTTCTGCGATATTTAAGTAAACATGTTTCTTCTGTTGTTAACAGAAACCCAGAATCCTGAAAGGTAAACTCCCCTGCTGTAACGACAAACTCAAGAGTATTCATTAAGTATCTTTTTATCATCAAAAATGGAATCTAAATTCTTGTAATTTTGTTCCATGTGTTTTGTGTGTTTCCCAGGATGAGGTTAAAGAGAAATTTTGACAGAGAATCTGAGAATGGAAGTGATATCAGTGGAAACAGCATCTCTGCCCCATTAAAGATCCCTTCGGCAATCCAGTCTCTCTCTTGAATCCAACATGCAAGTGACTTAAACTGCAATTCCTCAACTGGCCGCTAGAGACAGGCTCCAAAAGAGCTCCCCATGTTAAAATGCTCAACTTTACAGCAGAAAATAATATGTTTACAGCCTGGTACAAAAAGGGGTTTTGGTCTATTTCGCTAATTTTGCCCTTCATGAAAACTGTGAGGGGGGGGGGATTTTTATAGCTGGTTAGTTATTAGTCATTAGTTGGTAGTCTTTTTATAACTCATCCGTTTAAATTATATTAAGCCTTAAAGTTCTGCATAATTAAGGGCGTGGCCATTTGAGTGACAGGTGCTTGCCGCTGCTGTCTCTACTAGCCATTTGTCTGCTGTTAGCGTCATGTCACCTCAGATAATGATAGTGACGCGCTGTCAAGATGGAGACGGCCGGCTCCGCCCACTTTTGGCAACAAAAATGCTCTTCAGAAACCTACGGGTGACGTCATGGACACTACATCCATATTTTCTTTTTTACAGTCTATGGTCACAACATACACAACAAGGTGAATTCCCTTCAAAGAGACGAGCATTACTGTCTCACAGTGGCTGCATGGATCACCCGACATGAAGCCAGGCATCACTGGTACATTATTATGAATTGTAACGTTATTTTAAAACAGTATTCAAACTGAAAAATACAGCTGTTAAGACAAATGTAGCAGTCCTGTAGAGCAAACAGGAGAGATGGTGTTTGATACGCCACAGTCATTGGATTGATTCCCAAGGAATATAAGAACTGCCAAATGTGTAAATATAAATAAATGTAGATTTATTTTTAAAAAATATAGCTTCTGTGTCTTTAATTCACATTTAGCATTTGGTAAAAAAATATCAAACATTCAAAATGTGTTATGTCAGGATATTTCGTTACATTTCCAGATAAAATATCGAATAATTAAAAAAAAAAATCTAATAATTTCATCTTTTGCTGATGTATTCATTCAATGTGTATTCTTATTCAAATGTGTATACTGGTACATTTGTTTTATGAAGATGTATGTTACACACACTCAAAAAAATTATATGTTGGCTTTATTTAACTTTTTTATGTCAACAGGTTCCACATAACTGGGTTACGTTAAAAAACATAATTTGTTCATATAACTTCAACATCATGGAATTGAGTCATTTTCAGCAACCCAATTAAGGTATACAGCAAAATCCCCAGTGTTAAAGTTAATGAGATAATTAAGTGAACAATTGAGTGATGATTAAGCATTATTGAAGACACCTGATGTTAACAAGCAAAATCACTGAAGGAGAAAACCAGAATGTTTAAGTCACCATTATGGAGATCGGTGTTTTTTTCCATCAGAAAACGAAGTACACATATAATATGGATTTCTAAGATTTTACTTTGTCATAACTGCGTCTTTAACGGACAGCTCTGTCCCTTAGTTACGTCGTGCACCGTGCCCATAGATCCTACTACTGTTTAAACTGTCAGTCATCTTGTTACAGTTAAAATCCTTCTCATTCCATTGAATTTAATTTCCTACCGTTTCAGGGAGAAATGTAGAGAAATGGGCGGATAATATGCGAATTGGGACACAGCAAATATGAAAAAATGCACTCCTAAAATTTACTTGAATGGGAGAAACTGCTACGCGCATTATGGAATACGTCCCGCCTTCTAAGTAAAAGAGCCAATTGCTGATTAGTAAAATCATTCCTTCACTGCAGCTGGTTCCCATAGAAACCTGACAATGATTGGTCTAGCCTGAAAAATAAGCCTTTTCAACGTTATTTCCGCATAAGAAACAACATTTATGGGATAGTTAATGTCAGATTTTGTTGCTGATTTGAAATATGTTATTTAATTGTGTGTTCGGCAAGCAGATATCAGGATTCCCACATTCAAACAGATAGGACTTTGGATGTCCGAAATAGCTGCCAGGAGGAGTTGCAAATATGGCAAGGGACTTGAAAGGGAATTTATGGGCACTTTTCTATCCCATGAGGCCACGGGAGAGGATTTGTGAATGGCAGTGAAGCGACGCAACTGACGCTGGTACTGTAGGTCACGTGATAGTAACAACATGTGGAGTATGTTCGAATTGTATTCATACAATACACATTCATACTTGTCAGAAATTAAGGGTCCAACCAAAGTAGTGCCTCATTCCGGTCTTTAATTGGCATTTAAATGAACAATGAACCAGGGCTGGGGAGGCCTTAAAGAGTAACTAAACACTAAACCAACTTTTTTTAGTTAATGGTCTGTAAGACTAGGGCTTTATTAGTGCTGATCATTGATTCAAGTAACTTTTTTTGTCATTTGGGTATAAAGTGTTTTAATTCTACAATATATGGTGTAAAAACGTCTGAGTGCTGCCCTCTTCAGGTTGAACAGTGGCTACTGCAGTTGAATTTTCCTATTGGATGTTTGCGGTAGTTCATGACGTAAGTGGTGAGAGCTGATGTAAGCAGGTTCCAGCTAATCACGCTCTTGGTACGAGCTACTACGCCCTTGGCAGTGTAAAAACCATCTTGTTTCGTCAAAACCACTGTAGTGAGTCAGGAGTTGGAATTGAAAGTATTGAAAACGATCAGGATAGAGTATTTAACTGCCCTCAGTTCATCCCCTCTATCTCCGCTAGGCTCCGCCCACTTTTCCAGCAGTTTCAAATATTGCCAGTGGGTGGAGTCAGGCTCTGACCAGGGGTTTAGTTACCCTTTAAAGGTGGGGTAGGCAGGATTTTTCTAAAAATCTTTTTCCAAAATTTGTTTGAACTGTCTATATATACCAAATGCATACTTAAAATATGAGTACTCTGAAAAAGAAAGTATAAAAATCAAGTGTCTGTAGTCCTCTCAGGGCTGCAATAAACACAGCTACTTATTCCATTCACTCCCACCCCCTCCCTTCTGGGCTCCTTTCAAAGCCACGCCCCCAAAACACATGAACGCGCGATGCCGACCGCTCAGCTGGAGGACGAGTTTACCAGCCCCGAGCGGAGAGGAGCGCAGTGCATGTAGTGACATCATGTCAGAATCACATGTAATAAAATACCTAACTTTATCATTGTGTAGGGTATTTGGGTGAATCTGAATAAATAAATCCTCGCTAAAACCCCGGGGCCTTCAGAGAAACTGGAGCCTGGAATGTAAATTTCACACACACACACAAGTCCATGAAGCTTCCCCCAAACCAAGCTAACACTGTTCGAGTTTGGTTTCCTGTTACCGATTTATGACTCAAAAGAATATGCAGGGACTTGATTCCTGGAGAAGGAAAAATGAAACATTTTAACTCTAATATATATATCCTATGCATAACCATGCGATTCATGTATCTAATGTTCATCTCGTGCCTTTCCTTTATGTGTTTGGTTTGTGCGTCCTTGGAAACTCTAATGGGTTAGTGTTTCTTTGATTTACATACTATCATGAACACCGGTGAACGTGATTTCACCAAGTACTACATGATCCAGGATCAACATCTTTGTTGATCCTGGATCAACTTTCCGATCAACCAATCAGATTTGAGGGACAAATTTACAGTTTATTTCATGTTTAGGCTTAGAACCAGGATAAAGTACTTAAGCATCAGTGTTATTCACCTTTCATTACCCTCTGATTTTAGGGAAAAGTTATGGGTAGGGTTAGGTTTAGGGGTAGGATGTGGGTAAGGACTACATTTTGGGACAGGAATGTTGATCCAGGATCAACAACATATGTTGATCCAGGACCATGTCTTACTTGGCAAAATCACGGTGACCCATGAACACCCCCCCCCCCCCCTCCCCTCCTTCTCCTTCCCCTTCCAAGAGAGACCAGGAGAACACTCAGAAGAACCTCCGCTCATGGACACGCACACACATACACAAACCTTTAACCTCATCACTGAAAGACGGTTATATTATTTGACATTTATTTTATTGAAGAGGAATAGCCCCTTGAGATGAGCCATCTCGTTTTCGAGGGGGTCCTCGATTCTAGATACAGAGATTCACCCTACAGCAGCAGTCAAATAAACGTAACAATAGCAAATAACAAAACAAAAAACAAATGCACAGGAAAAAAAAAAAAAAAAAAAAAAAAAACATGCATTACAATAATAGTAAGTACTTAAATATATAAACCAAAACCATACAAACAAGACATTCATTCATACAAGACACCCAAAAGGTAACACACTCCTCCCTAAACAAAGACAAACGGAACTTTGAGAGACATATATCATATAAAGACGGTTATATGATATATTCGATATGTATTCATGTTTGCCCATGTATTGTACTACATATAACACATATTGGAGCTTTAAATGAACCTAGGGACCCCTAGATGCATTCTTAATGTAACTGTTTTCCTGTAACATGTACCAATAACTTTTATATGTCATGTTTGATATTGTTAGAATGCCCTGGAAATGACTCCGCCAGATATATGTATGAACACACCATGAAAGGTATGATTATGTGTATAACACATCTCTGCAGTAGAAATGAACATTTCTACCACAGGCCATAATTTAATTAGACCAGCAGTCTGACAAGACAAAGAGAAATCTTCCGCGGGAACTTCCCTCCCAGCTGATTGGTGCAGTCTTCCAAACGAAGGCGTAAACCGAAATGTTTTTAAAGAGGCGCGCTCCTCTCTCTCTTACGTGCTCGTCCCGGTGTCAGAATGTAACGTCTCGTCTCTAGGCGAGCCTTTCGCCTTTCTTTTATGTGTTTCTAGTTTAGTTTGTGTTTTTCAGTCTAGATAAGCCTCCGTGTTTAATTCCAATTGTCGAAATCCCATGGGGTTTCCACGTGACGTGCCGGACACAGAGACACACACGCGTTTCTTCACCAGCCAAGACGTAACTCCGCGTGATTTCCCCTTTGGGATCTTTATTTCTTTTAAGTTAAAGTTTTGTTTTCATATTCGACGCTGTTTACTTCCACAAAGTGAAAAGAACACCGCATGACATATCTCTTCAGCAAATCCACCTACCAAGGACATTTAAAATGTCTGAAGCAGAGACACGCGCACGTGACGCGCCGGGCTGGGAGAGACACACACCCACGCTTCTACACAAGCCATGCAAAGAGTACCATACCTGTGCAAGTATCCGTGTTTGATCACGCTTTTAAGATTTGTTGAAGTCTTGTTGTCTCTCAAAGTTCCGTTTGTCTATGTGAATTTGCTAACTTATTTAGAAAGATCATCGGGTCTTCCTAAACTCCCTGCATCAATGCAACTCTCTAAATTTTCCTCCCTCTCTCTCTCTTACTCGCTCACGCGTGTAAGTTATCCATTGTCCAAACTTTACCATTTCTCGTTCATTAATGTCTTATTGTGTTGTGTATGTCTATGTGTTTGTAAATACATATATCTCCCGTGTAAACGTAGTAAATGAATTAGCATGCCTTTATTAAATACATTATATTCACTTGATTGATTCATTTATTTTTGCTCAATTTCAAGTCCCTTAAGTGCTAAAAAGATCTTATGCTACAAGCTTTACAAATCAAAACATACTTTAAAAGTATGTGTTTATAGGGCGGGAAACCCAATTCTTCTGGCCAGAGAATTGCGTTTCCTGAAATCCTATAAAGTAAGATGATATTGGGGGATCCCCACAATATTATTCTGACAATTGAGCTAAATTAATTTTGCCTGTTTGTAAAACGTGATGCATGCAGGTAAAATGACAGATTCTCCCTTAGAGGGAGATTAAATTTAAAGTAAGACTGATCTAATCCAAACATGTATGAATAATTATTAATTACCAATTATTAATTATGATATGCAAATTCCCCACGGATTAGATCCGCCCCATAGTCTTTACAATTATGAATATAAACAACTAACATGTCTGGTAGTACTCACTATTAAGCTGGCATATCGATACTGGTGGTAATGGTAGAGTTTAAAATATATTGAGTTTGATTCGGTAACGAGCTAGTAACATAAGGCAAAACGAAAAACAGGTTGCATTGATACACGTTTTTCCCATTACCATCAGTTGCACTGTGATGAAGGTGAATTTCGTGTAAGATTCATAACATATACAGTGTTTTTCATGTAAGAGCTTCCACGATGAAAGCACTGTTGGCGTCACTTTTCAGCCCCTTGAGCTCCCTTCTTGCTTTATCCAAAGACTTTTTGGTCATTGCCTTTTCAAATACTGTCTTCCTTTTTTGCCTGGTTTGCCTTCGCTGACTGTACAGCAGGTACTGGGAATTTTGACTGCTCTTTCTCTGCCATAATTGTGATTTTTCCTAGCTTCCATGCCTCTTCCACTCCTCGAGTCAACGCAGCAGTGGTGGTAGCCATAGTAGCGAGGGAGATTAATGGCATATTTCAAGAGAATCGTTCAAATTGGTATAGAAGCATGAAATTTGGCACAGATATTCTCCAAGGGTTATTTTTTGGGAAAAAGGCATTGGCCACCCAAAAATTCAACATGGCGGCCATTTTTTCAAGATGGCCGCTATTTCTGTCAAATGCTCATTATGTCAATCTTTCAAACAGTGATGTAGGCATAACATTTTGTGAAAATACTCTCTTCAGAATTTTTTTTGGAAAACAGTGCTTGTCCTCAAAAATTCAAGACGGCTGCCATTTTTCTTGAATCCTTACATCTTTTTTTTTTTCAAATGGTGATGCTATCATGAAATTTGGTACAAATATTCTTCAAGGAACATTATCATGGAAAAATGTGTGTGCCACTCAAAAATTCAAGTTGGCGACCATTTTCAAGATGGCCATAGAATGTACATTTCCAGAAGAAAATGTGAGTGGGTGCTTGCAGTGGAAAAACTCACCACTCGGTTGCTAGGGTGTGGTACATGATTGCATCCGAGCCAACAAACATGTCTGTATGATGTTCTGGTGCTGAGATATGGCTTATTCATGTGTTCAGGTGGTTGCTATGTGGTTGCTAGGGTATTCTGTGGTTGCTACGTCGTTGCTTGGGTATTCTCTGTGGTTGCTAGGGTGATGATAGGTGGTTGCTAGTGTGTTCTGGGAGGGTTGCTAGGCAGTTGCTAGGGTGTTCTGGGTGGTTACTATGGTGTTAGTAGGTGGTTAGTCGTTGTCACAGATGGTCACTTTTGGAGTTCTCAGCATTTTCTTGGCATGATTTAGCACTTACCTAATCGCTATTGGCATGTAGCTATTCACAGCTAGCATGTTGGAACTCCTGTTTGCTAGCATGAGTCAAAAGAGCCAACCCCCATCTCTATACGATGTTCTGATGCAGAGATAAACAGGTGCTGGGCATATAATAGAATATCATCAAAAAGTTGATTTATTTCAGTAATTCCATTCAAAAAGTGAAACTTGGATATTATATTCATTCATTACACACAGACTGATACATTTCAAATGTTTATTCCATTTAATTGTAATGATTAAAACTGACAACTAATGAAAATCCCAAATTCAGTATCTCTGAAAATTAGAATATTACTTAAGACCGATACAAAAAAAGGATTTTTAGAAATGTTGGCCGACTGAAAAGTATGAACATGAAAAGTATGAGCATGTACAGCACTCAATACTTAGTTCGGGCTCCTTTTGCCTGAATTACTGCAGCAATGCGGCGTGGCATGGAGTCGATCAGTCTGTGGCACTGCTCAGGTGTTATGAGAGTCCAGCTCTGATAGTGGTCTTCAGCTCTTCTGCATTGTTGGGTGTCGCGTATCGCATCTTCCTCTTCATAATACCCCATAGATTTTCTAAAGGGTTTAGGTCAGGCGAGTTTGCTTTTTGCGAGTTTGCTACACTGTGTACAGGTGCCAAGTCCTGCCGGAAAATGAAATCTGCATCTCCATAAAGTTGGTCAGCAGCAGGATGCATGAAGTACTCTAAATCTTCCTGGTAGACGGCTGCGTTGACCTTGGACCTCAAAAAACACAGTGGACCAACACCAGCAGATTACATGGCAACCCAAACCATCACTGACTGTGGAAACTTTACACTGGACTTCAAGCAACATGGATTCTGTGATTCTCCTCTCTTCCTCCAGACTCTGAGACCCTGATTTCAAAAGGAAATGCAAAATTGACTTTCATCAGAGAACATAACTTTGGACCACTCAGCAGCAGTCCAGTCCTTTTTGTCTTTAGCCCAGGCGAGACGCTTCTGACGCTGTGTCTTGTTCAAGAGTGGCTTGACACAAGGAATGCGACAGCTGAAACGCATATGCATGTCTTGCACACGTCTGTGTGTGCGGTTCTTGAACTCCAGCTGCAGTCCACTCTTTGTGAATCTCCCCCACATTTTTGAATGGGTTTTGTTTCACAATCCTCTCCAGGGTGCGGTTATCCCTATTGCTTGTACACTTTTTTTCTACCACATCTTTTCCTTCCCTTCGCCTCTCTATTAATGTGCTTGGACACAGAGCTCTGTGAACAGCCAGCCTCTTTAGAAATGACCTTTTGTGTCTTGCCCTCCTTGTGCAAGATGTCAATGATCGTCTTTTGAACCGCTGTCAAGTCAGCAGTCTTCCCCATGATTGTGTAGCCAACAGAACTAGACTGAGAGACCATTTAAAGGCCTTTGCAGGTGTTTTTAGTTAATTAGCTGATTAGATTGTGACACCAGGTGTCTTCAATATTGAACCTTTTCACAATATTTTAATTTTCTGAGATACTGATTTTGGGGTTCTCTTACGAGAGTATCTCTCGTACTGCGTAATATCTTACGCTATGGGGAAACACTCTTTCCTCGAGATATTGAAGCCAAAAATTATCCTTAATTTTTTTAATCATGCAAAACGCTTTTGCAGCAGCAAGCAGACAAGGGCGAAACAGCTCGCGCGCCCATTGGCTGCCTCGCTGGAAAAGCTGCAGCCTATCGAGTGAAGGCACTGCGTGACGTAATGACAAATGAAGACGCTTCGCGCTCATTTCGTCATGTCCCGCCAGTATAGGCGTGGTCCGCCCTGTAAATACCCCTCGATAGCTGTATTTCTCTGATTTTTCATTCTTCACGCGAAGCTCACGCATCGCGGGATCCAGAGTGAGAAGCCGCGCCGTTGACTTGTAGCCTTCTCAGCGGGACGTGCCATCTTCTGAAGTCGCTGGCCCAGCCGCCTTCAACTGCCGTACCTGCTGCGCTTTCCGGCGTACTATATCCTTTTACTCTGCTAAGTGTGTGTGTGTGTGTTTGCTTACGTGACGCAACACCCATTTCTACTGTTCTAAAAGAGCTGCGTCTTTTTAAAGATGCTTTCCTGTGGTTCTTGCCGAGCCCCACTCAGCGACGAGGACCGCCACGTCATCTGCGTGTCCTGCCTGGGTGAGGATCACGCGGCCACCGCGCTCGCTGACGGCGGATGCCATCATTGTAAACGCTTGCCTATGGTGACTCTGCGGACTCGCCTGGCGTCGTTCTCCGAGCCCGCATCCCAGCCCGCCGTGATGCCGCGCCGCAAGAAGCGCCGCGCCCTGCGCGCTCCCGAGCTATTTCCAGCCCGCCAAAGCTCGCCGGTTCGCCCGCCAGCTTCGCCGGCTTCGCTCGAGTCGCTCCCAGACGGACAGCGGCCGCCGTCTGCCGCCGCGTCCGCACTTGAGCTCGACAAACTACCGGAGACGGCATTGAAACTGAGCCGATGCGTCCGCTCTCTCAAGCCGTGGATTACATCGGCCTGAATGGTGAGATACATTTGTGGCTAACGCTATCCGAGATGACGGAAGCTGAGCGCTCCGTGTTCCTCGACGTTCTCGCTCTGCTGGACGCCGCCCCCCTCAGCGCGGGCCCCGGCCGAGGATTGAGATAGAGCCCGAGGTCTCAAGGCCTTCCTAGTCTCTCTAGGAAAGCGACGGTGTTCAGTTCCCGCTGCGGCCGGATTTTCACCAAAACTTCTCGCTCGTTCAGTTCCAAGCAATGTGACTGTTCCAGTGTATTTCGCAGTGAGCAAGCTGGTTCCACAGCCCGCTTGCCTGCGCACAAAGGCCGCCGTTTCGGCTAACTAGCAGCGCCGCCAGGCCCGAGATCAAACACCGCGCTCTCGCTCTGCTGGACGCCGCCCCCCTCAGCGCGGGCCCCGGCCGAGATTGAGGTAAAGCCCGAGGTCTCAAGGCCTTCCTAGTCTCTCTAGGAAAGTGACGGTGTTCAGATCCCGCTGCGGCCGGATTTCCACCAAAACTTCTCGCTCGTTCAGTTCCATGCGTTGTGACTGTCCCAGTGTATTTCGCAGTGAAGCAGCCGGTGTCTCAGCCCGCTTGCCTGCGCACAAAAGCCGTTTCTATGGCTACCCAGATAAATCCAATAAAGAGTGCATTTTCTGGTGTTCCGGCCACGGCCGATGGTGTTACGAGTGTTGTAAGAATGCCCACGTCCCAGTGCCCATTCCCACACCCAGACACAGCCCGCCACGGTGCAGGGCTAGCACAAATAAAACCAACTCATGTTGGTTGTGAAGAAAATGTGGTGAACGCGCCCATACAATGCCCGCTTACACTACACGATGCGTGTCCCTTGGTTTCTGTAAAACGAAACTAACACACATTTAGTCGGCGCGAGCCGACAGTGTTCTCAGTGCAGTAAATGTGCCCGCTGTTCCGCATTTCCTCACTGACACGCCGAATCCCACGGGATTCACCCCCGCTCGCTTTCTCTGCACAACCTGTCACAGAGAAGCTGAGCGCGGCCAGGCTGCCGGCTTTGATCAGCGCGCGCCTGCCCGCTGTGATTAGCGCGCACCTCGCACGCTGTGAACACAGCGTTGATTCAGTCGGCGCGAGCCGAGTATTCTCCGTGCAGTAAATGTGCCCGCTGTCTCGCGCCCGCATTTCTCACAGACACTCCGAATCTCACGGGATTCACCCCCGCTCGTCTTCTCTGCACAACCCGTCACAGAGAAGCTGAGCGCGGCCAGGCTGCCGGCTTTGATCAGCGCGCGCCTCGCACGCTGTATACACAGCAGTGATTCAGTCGCGCGAGCTGACAGTATTCTCAGTGTAGTAAATGTGCCGCATTAGTAAATGTGCCCACATTCCCTCACACGCGCCGAATCCCACAGGATTCGCCCCGCTCGCTCTCTGCGCGTCCCGCCATAGAGAAGCTGAGCGCGGCCAGGCTGCCCGCTGTGATCAGCGCGCCCCCCGCCTCGAACGCTGTAAACACGGTGCTGTGTTCCCAGTACACAGGGGCTCTCGAGCTGCCGTCCTGCCGCGGCCAGAGCCCAGATTTCATTCTACCCCTAGCTATTCACGCAGATGCGTGGTCAAGGCTTCCCGGGGTATCAGAATGGGTGTTGAACACTATAACGAGAGGCTGTTCGCTACAGTTCGCTCGACGCCCCGCCGTTATACGGCGCGAGTCGAAACTACGGTGTATAGCGAAGTGTTTCATCTACTTCGAGCCGAGATAGCGAAACTACTGAGAAAAGGGGCTATAGAACCTCTATCTCAGGGCGAAGGGGGCTTATACAGCAGATATTTTCTGGTACTGAAAAAAGATGGTGGGCTCAGACCCATTCTAGATCTGCGACTGCTGAACAGAACGCTCGGGAAGCGCCAGTTCAGAATGCTTACGACCAGGAAAATCCTCGCGCAAGTGCGCCAAGGAGACTGGTTCATGTCAACAGATCTGAAGGACGCCTATTTTCAAATACAAATAGCGTCCCATCACAGGCGATTCTTGAGATTCGCCTTCGAGGGCCAGGCATATCAATACACAGTCCTGCTGTTCGGCCTGTCCATAGCACCCCGTACGTTCACGTAGTGCATGGACGCGGCCCTCGCCCCCCTGAGACTTCGGGGCATGCAAGTTTTGAACTACTTGGACGATTGGCTGATTCTAGCTCGTTCACGAACGGAGCTCATAGAACACAGGGCCGCATTACTCGAGCACCTCGAGGAGCTGGGCCTTACAGTCAATTGGGCGAAAAGCTCACTGCTCCCCAGTCGGAGAATTTCCTTCTGGGAACAGTGTTGGACTCGCTTTCCATGACATGACAGCACGTCGCGAGATCCTTCCGCCACGGCTCTATAGTCCCGCTCAGAAGGTT
The DNA here is from genome assembly GCA_036326025.1 of Chrosomus eos. NCBI lineage: Eukaryota > Metazoa > Chordata > Actinopteri > Cypriniformes > Leuciscidae > Chrosomus > Chrosomus eos. The sequence goes on along the minus strand of CM070819.1, from coordinate 5,700,584 downwards.
TCAGAAAATGCTGGGTCTGATGGCCTCAGCAGCCTCCGTACTCCAGTTGGGCCTGCTCTGCATGTGCCCACTGCAGCTATGGCTAAAAGCACGAGTTCCCCCAGGGCGTGGACCGCGGGTCTATTTCGCCTCAGGGTCGACCTTCAGTGCGTCTCAGCTCTGAAACCGTGGAAAAGTGACCGACTGGTATCAGTCAGGTGTGAGTCTGGGGATCGCCTCGGGTGTGAAGGTGGTGTCTACGGACGCCTCCACATCGGGGCGGGGAGCGCTGCTCGAGGGCAGACCACTAGCTGGCCTATGGTCAGTACGGGAGAAGCTCCTTCACATAAACTGCTTGGAATTAATGGCAGTCGACAAAGCGCTAAGGCGCTTCTGTCCCCAGATAATAGGCCACCACGTATTGGTCCGGTCGGACAACATGTCAGTGGTGGCGTACATAAATCGCCAGGGCGGCATTGGGTCCACACGCCTTTGCAGGCTGGCGGAACCCCTCTTGGTCTGGGCCCAGCGCAACCTCCTTTCTCTGAAAGCGGCGCACGTGCCTGGGCACCTGAATACGGGTCCAGACAAGCTGTCCAGAGACAACGTCCCGACAGGAGAATGGTCGCTGCATCCGCAGACGGTCCGGCTGCTGTGGGAAACGTTTGGCAGAGCGCAGGTGGACCTGTTCGCGTCCCGCGAGAACGCTCACTGCCCAGTATTCTTCTCGAAAAGCAGGGACGCGCTGGCCCATGCTTGACCCAGCGGTCCCCTGTATGCTTTTCCCCCTGTCTCGCTCCTGCCTCAGGTGTTGGAACGGATCAGGGAAAATGGATGTCCAGTGCTGCTTGTAGCTCCGCTCTGGACGAACCAGGCTTGGTTTCCGGTCCTGATGCGGATGGCCAGCACTGCCCCGTGGCCTGTACCGTTGAGGAGAGACCTCCTCTCTCAGGCGGAAGGCTCGATTTGGCATCCTCGCCCGGAACTGTGGTCCCTGCACGCATGGGCCATCAACGGGTACCCGCTAGCCTCCCGGAAGGAGTGCTAAACACGATCGCGCAGGCTAGAGCTCCGTCTACCAGACGGCTCTATGCCTCGAAATGGTCGGTGTTCTCTACTTGGTGTCGAGCCCGTGGCTTTTCACCTGTGGACTGCGGGGTTAAGGAAGTGCTTGCCTTCCTTCAGGAGCTGATGGATAAGGGAAGGACCCCATCCACGCTCAAAGTTTACGTGGCGGCCATAGCACCGTTTGCTAAACCGGTGTCTGGCCAGTCGCTGGGGAAAACGACTTAGTCGTGCGTTTCCTACGAGGAGCTCGGAGGTTAAACCCTCCCAGGCCCCCTTCAGTCCCGGCTTGGGACCTTTCCACGGTCTTGGAGGCCATGAAAGGCGCCCCGTTTGAGCCGATCCAGCTGTCGGACATGAAGCACCTGTCCCTTAAGACGGTGTTTCTATTGGCTCTCGCTTCAGTGAAGCGTGTAGGGGACTTACAGGCGCTTTCTGTAAGCGCGTCTTGTCTGGAGTTTGGGCCTAACGACTCAAAGGTCGTACTCAAACCGAGGCACGGCTACGTGCCGAAATCCCTCAATACACCGTTTAGGGCCCAGGTAATTTCCCTGTCAGCCCTTCCGGTTCTCGATGAGGAGAGGGACGTGAGTCTCCTTTGCCCTGTCAGGGCGTTAAGGGCTTATGTGTCCCGCTCGCCTGAGTTCAGGCAGACCGAGCAGCTTTTCGTTTTGTTTGGCGGCCGTTCTAAGGGACTCGCCGCCTCAAAACAGAGCCTATCCAGATGGATAGTGGATGCCATAGCGCTGGCTTACACTTCCAAGGGCCTGCGGTGCCCATTGGGTGTCAAAGCGCACTCCACAAGAGGCGTGGCCTCGTCGTGGGCATGGTATAGCGGGGTCTCCCTGCAGGATATCTGTACGGCTGCGGGCTGGGCCTCGCCGTCGACATTTATCAAGTACTATAACCTGGAGGTGCCCGCCTTACAAGCTAAGCTTTTGGCGGTCTGAACTTCGGGCTTATCGGCCGCCAATGCGGCTATGTTGCCCTTACGGGTCGGTACCCCTACGGGACTTTTATGAAGGAGTGACGCTTCTAGCCTCTCCTCCTCTACTCTATGTGAGTTATGGTGATTATGCACTAGATGTGCCCCGGGCTTTGCCCCGGGACTCTGGTGTTGGATCCCTGTCCGCACGGCGTTTTGTATGGGGTCCCCATAGCGTAAGATATTACGCAGTACGAGAGATACTCTCGTAAGAGAACGTACTCGGTTACTAACGTAACCTCGGTTCTCTCTAGAGAGGGAACGAGTACTGCGTATCTTGCCGTGCTTGAACTATGCTCTGGTTCGCTTCGGTGTACAAAATCAGAGAAATACAGCTATCGAGGGGTATTTACAGGGCGAGACCACGCCTATACTGGCGGGACATGACGAAATGAGCGCGAAGCGTCTTCATTTGTCATTACGTCACGCAGTGCCTTCACTCGATAGGCTGCAGCTTTTCCAGCGAGGCAGCCAATGGGCGCGCGAGCTGTTTCGCCCTTGTCTGCTTGCTGCTGCAAAAGCGTTTTGCATGATTAAAAAAATTAAGGATAATTTTTGGCTTCAATATCTCGAGGAAAGAGTGTTTCCCCATAGCGTAAGATATTACGCAGTACTCGTTCCCTCTCTAGAGAGAACCGAGGTTACGTTAGTAACCGAGTACGTTTTCATTAGTTGTCAGTTATATTCATCAACATTAAAAGGAATGAACACTTGAAATATATCAGTCTGTGTGTAATTAATGAATATAATATCCAAATTTCACTTGTTGAATGAAATCAACTTTTTGATGATATTCTAATTATATGACCAGCACCTGTAGGTCTTGCAAAATGGTAGCTAGGGTACTCTCTTTGGTTGCTCGGGGAGTGGCTTGGCAGCTGCCAATCATGAAACTCCAAAGGCTTATTGTCAGTATGAATGATATAAACCAACTGCCATGCCTCTGTGACACTTAGAATGGAACATATCCCTCTTTGGATTTTGGTTGCTAAGGTGCTCAACAATAGTTGCCAGAGAGGTGCTAGGAAGTGTTTACACAATTCATGATTGGCTGTTTGCTGCCCAAAGTCAAACTTCTATTAACCCCATCTCTATATGATGTTCTGATGTAGAGATATAGGTCTTGCAAAATGGTTGCTAGGGTACTCTGTTTGGTTGCTAGGGATTGACTTGGCAGCTGCCAATCATGAAACTCCAAAGGCTGCTTGTCACTATGAATTATATAAACCAACTCCCATGTCTCTGTGACATTCAGAATGAAAGATATACCTCTTTGGATTTTGGTTGCTAAGGTGCTCAACAATGGTTGCTAGGGAGGGGCTAGGAAGTGTTCAGGTAATTCATGATTGAATGTTTGCTGCCCCGGGTAAAACGAGACCACCCTCTTGTTTCTATGACACTTATATCCAGAGATATCCCTTTTATCTCTTTCAATGGAAGTCAATGGAACTTGTTGCTAAGGTGCTGTAAATGGTTGCTAGGGCGTGGCTTAATAGCTTCACAATGATCCTGAGAGACTGGTTGATCGTCTGAGTAAAATGAGCCCGCCCCCTTGTCTCTATGACACTGGGATCCAGAACTATGTTCAATACAAAATCCCTATGCGATGTGTATGACGGCCCAAACACCATACTAAGTCAATGGGGCAACTTTGGGCAGCTCCTGCCCTCCAGGGGTGCAACTTTTACCCCAATGTGAGGTATGTTCTTACAGAGCCTGCCAGCCTCTTCAAATGTGGTAAACCGCACGTTTCTGTGAAATCCTCGCTCGGAGCTATGAATCGTCAAAGTTTGTTGCAATGTTTAGTCCCTGGGGCACCTGGGGCAAACATCGTACCCCCGATCACTTACAAAAGTCATAGCACACCATTCCTGAATAATCCGCACGATTTGATGCCTCATTCGTGGGGAGCTGCGGGAGGAGTTGCGCGTCAAACCTTTGGCGGAATAAAAAAAGGCATAGTAATAGTTGGCAATGGCGGCCATCTTGAAAATCGGCCGCCATATTGAATTTTTGAGTGGTCAACGCCTTTTTCCAAAATAGTGGCCCTTAGAGAGTCTGTGCCAAATTTCATGCTTCTATACCAAAGTGAACGATTTTTTTTACTAATCTGCTGCACTAAGAGTGACAGCCACCCAGCCAATCACTTCATACATCCCGGATGGAAATAATGAGCTGTGTTTATTGCAGCACTGAGAGGACGACAGACACTCTTTTATACTACTTTATACATTTTTATACTTTCTTTTTCAGAGTACCTACATTTTAATTATGTATTGTATATATAGACAGTTTAAACAAATTTGGGAAACATTTTTTAGAAGAATTTTTTAGAAGATTTTTAGAAGAATTCTACCTACCCCACCTGTAAGCTCTCTCAGCCCCTGTAAGCTCTCACAGGGGAGTCTTTGGCTTTGGCCAATAGGAACATACATTACATCATATAGAATATACATTGTATAACAGTTTCCTAGATCTCCACATATGCATCTGTATCCAGAAAGGCCCTTCAATGTAGGCCTATAACATAAAGATAGCCTAGAAATCTAGACGCACCCTAGCAGCAGCAACCTTTATTTTGCAGCCAGTGTAGTTTAGCAACTCTCCGTTGGCTTTCGAGCTGGAAAAACCAAACTCTAGTCAGGCCAATCACATCGTGTATAGAGTTGGTGGGCGGGCTTAACATAATGACAGCAGAGTTGTGACGGTTCTGTGTGATTTCCCTGCTACTTGAAAACAAAGAAGATGCGAACAGTGGTCTTTCGAATCGGCTTTGGCCGCGACTTCTTCACTTACCGACCTGATACAGCAAAAGTTTAATATGTCAACTTCTCCGCTGGTGGGAAAACGCATGGGACTCACTTATACACAACAGTTCGTTGCTCTGGTTAGTTGTAGTGCTGGCATATTGCATGCAGAGAGAATTTGTAAGACAACCGTTTATCCCGCCCCTCGAATTGAGGCATGCCAATGGTGAGTTCCCAGACCTAACATCTTGATGTCTGGCTTGGCAGGCTAACATAAGGAGACTTCACCGTCCGAACACAGAGGTCCTTCCTAATGAAAAACAGATGTTGCCAGTACAATCATACAGAACAAAGGAATCCTTATATAGCATATACACTGAAGGACGTGGGCTATGATTAGACTTAAAGGGACATTGTGTAGGAATTTCTCCCATCTAGCGGTGAAATTGTTTTTGCATTCAAACGAATTGTGCTCTCCAGCGCCTCGCTTTTTCAAATGCATGTTGCATCTACGGTAGCCGTTATGTACCAAAGAGCTACATTATGACAGGATGTCTAATAGCACTTCGTCTAGTTTTCCTTTGGGTGAACAGGTTGCAAGAACAATCATATGCTCTATTAAAATATATTCTTATCGAATTTCTAGGTTACAAAAAGTAAACTTACAAACCTTGTTTTAGCACCTTCTCTACATGCTATTCATCAAAGAGCCTGTTTAACTTTAAATGTTCTACTGTCTATATAAAGTACACAACCAAGCAATGAAAAAAGCTTGTAATTAAGACTGTAACAATGGCTTACCTGTCGAGAAGAAAGCAGGACTTAAGAGTTTCTATTGAAATCTTTCTCCTGCATTAGCTCTTTCCACCTGGAAAAAGCTGTCCCGGCATTGTTTTTTGTAATCTCCGGTCATGTTTCCTTTTACGTTCTATTTTGGACTTTATGTATGGTTCGCCATTAAAAATAACAGTGCAATTCAGCCTTTTAAACTTGCCGGGGCAGTGACAAGCGCCTCTCACTGCTGCTCCTCCGTTTCTGCTCCTCCATTTCACAACGCTGGCTCTGAACGAAAACGCATTGTGGAAATGCGTTGGCCTAATACTTTTTGTCCTTCTCTTGCTATTATATTTTTTCAAGATGGCGGAACTACATGGAAGCCTCCGTGGACCTACCCGTCCCATGTATATAAAGATAATAAATTCTATAGTCCGATAATTGGCAGAGGTATTTGTACACCATTGAGGAGTATTTATATTTATGAATAAAAATATTGATTTTAGATAATAAAATACCTAATACCTAAAAAAGTACACATAGTCCCTTTAAGACAGTTAAACTAGAACTCCGAACAATTTAACATACATTATAACAGTCGCAAAGTAAGTCCAAATTCAAATGTAGATCATACCTACGATTTAGGATGCACAATCACTGTCCTGCAGAATTGAGCTCCAACCATAATCAAACGCCTGGCTGGAGCAGCGAGAAGGGTATGGAGCCTGGGCTGTGTTTGAACCCATAACCTCATTCACTATTACCTACATTACTCCACTAATATAGTCCACTTGAATGACTGAATGAAAACGAGTGAGTAAATTTAGACACTGAGTGCTGCCACTTTTGCATACCCAGACAGCAACATAGCGTTGTCCCAGATCCGGCCCACATCTGGACCATGTGGAATATTAAATCTTATATATATATATACACTCACCTAAAGAATTATTAGGAACACCTTGAATCAGTCGGCCCATTCTCCTCTGACCTCTAGCATCAACAAGGCATTTTCGCCCACAGGATTGCCGCATACTGGATGTTTTTCCCTTTTCACACCATTCTTTGTAAACCCTAGAAAAGGTTGTGCGTGAAAATCCCAGTAACTGAGCAGATTGTGAAATACTCAACTGAAATACCGTCTGGCACCAACAACCATGCCACGCTCAAAATTGCTTAAATCACCTTTCTTTCCCATTCTGACATTCAGTCTGGAGTTCAGGAGATTGTCTTGACCAGGACCACACCCCTAAATGCATTGAAGCAACTGCCATGTGATTGGTTGATTAGATAATTACATTAATGAGAAATTGAACAGGTGTTCCTAATAATACTTTAGGTGAGTGTGTGTATATATATATAAATTAAATAAGCACAAACTGTTTAGACTTTTCAGACTGATCTCATGAAATGGCGTATGTATGACACGCCAATTCGTATTTCCATTTTTGGTGTGCTATCAACACGCATAATCACTTTTCAGCGTGTTTATGAACGGCGTTGACTTAACGTTACATTACTGTATATATAAATATATGACCTACCCCAACCCCGTCCCTAAACCTACCCGTCACTGGGGTTAAAATCATTTTTTTAGTCTTCCCCTACCATCCTAGGAAAACAAATATCGCTCCCCAGATGTAGATGTATATTTTGCTTCGTTTCGCTCGGACATTTAACGGCGTGTATATACACGCATTCACGCGGATAGCTCAAAATGCGTATATAGATAACACGCCACTTGACTTGAAAGTGGCGTGTATGTTTACGCAAAAGTCATGATGTCATGTTTGACTTTTAATACATTTTAGCAACAGGAAAACGCTTACCATCTGCTTTTACAATCAGTATTTCATGAGGGGAAAGTTTAGATCACATTCTGTCACGAGCAGGATAGACAGCAGTAAGCAAATCTTTGATAGCAGCAAATCTGACTTTGTCAATTGAGAGATAACATTAATTTAAATGTCTTTTTTCACTTTGTTCTGTATGTAGTTTTTTACCATGCAGAGTGCAGTAGCAATAGCAGGCAGCAACTGAATAATATTACTGATTGTGAAAGAACGATATAGACGATTGCATTTTATGTATTTTACAAATAATCTGTTCATCCAGCAAACCCTCAGTATTGATCATCTTATCAAATATCCTGTCAAAAGGATTTTTTCCTGGCCACAGAAAAATAATCAGTAAATCAACAGAATCAATATGCATGTGAAATGTGCACATAAGTTTAAACTAAATCACAAGCATAACTAATGTAAACAAACACTAATCATGCATACATGGGAAAAGGAAAAGTGAAAGTGAATGAAACTGGAAACAGAACAAGGGAATGAAGCTTTGAAAAGAGTATTTTAACCATCTGAACAGAGCTTATTTATTAGAAACTATCAGGTAAAACACATTCACGTAAAGCCCAAAATAACTAATGGAATCAGACGATAGCCTGTCTAAAGCAAAAGGATGGAAATAATGCATTTGTTAAACAGCACTTTTTTTTAATTTACAGCACAATCAATTTGAGCATGAAACCTGCAACCAAAAAGCAGATATTCATCTGCCGAATTATTAAATCTATGAAAAAACACTAAGGAATATTTTTTTTTTTCATAAAAATTATTTCTGCCAGTCGAACATGCTATACATGCAATAAAAGAAAAATAATAGCACACTTCTCAACAAGCTGCATGTCATGTGGCTCCACAGTCCTGTGGTAAATCATAAGAAACCAGCACAAGTTTATTTGTGTGGATTGCTAAACCGTATTGGTAAAACATTAATGTTTCACTTTCAAATCTTTTGTTATATAAAACCATCAAGATAAGATATAATCAATGTTTGATGTTGGTGTTATAAATTTATAGTTGGTTCTGATCATTTTCAAGCAGTGATAAGTTAATATTTGACATTTTGATTGTGTTGGCAGCAGGAACACGGGATAATAGAATTATTATTATTATTATTTTTTTAAATAAATAAAAAAAATTCTGAGTTAGGCTATCCAGCCGTGCAGAGTGTGAAATGTTCATTGTTGTCATGTATCTTTTACAGAAGCTATATTTGAGTTTAGGGCTAGTCCAAAATGCAACACTCCATGATAGCTATATAATATGTAATGGGATTCCTTGCTCAATCTTTCTACCAAAGGGACCATGGCCTGAAAAAGGGTGAAGACTCCTGTTATTGGTAAGGTATAAACTAAGAAAAAAGTGTAATATATTTAAAACTCTAGTTAATTGCTTTGAAGTACTCTAATTGTTGGTTTGCGATGTTAGCTTTTACTGTTGTATTGGTCTAAATAAACTATTGCATGAGAAGGTGTGGTGGTACAAACTCAAAACAAGTTCAGTAACTAAATCTGGGTTCGAGACATCTCAAATATCCTTAAATAAACTTGAAACATCAACTTCTTTCCAGAAAATCCCTCCCACATCACTCCTGTATTATTGGCCTCAATGAAGCACCTTTGATACCTGATTACACCAGAGATTAACTGTTTATGGTATACAATAAGGAACAGCTCAGAGGGAGAGATTTTACTCAAGGACTAGTCATTCTCTTCCCTGCCAGCCTTCATGATACAGGTGGCATGCTGACAGTGAATTATGGAAAAGATGGATTTACTCTCTATTTTATTTATTTTAGCTTGTCTTCATGTACACAGTGTAAGGAGTAATATTGGTAAGTCATATTTATTCATAACCAGCGGAAGTTCAAATGCTTGGATGGGAGACAGAACTTTGCTGTTGTTTATCAAAAAAATAAATCTGACAATGTACATCAAGATTTGAATACCTACCTACCTACCTGTTGTTTAAAAATATGTTTTACAGGACAAAGGTCTTCTAACAAAGTAAATGCTCGTCAGAATTTAGTGATGATTTGTTTTATTTTCATTTCCTAACCCTCTGGTGCTCTCCGTTGCTCTTTGAAAAATGTAATGTCGTTTTTTTTACTTCATCGGAATGGTACGAAACTTGGTAAAGGTCTTGGTGCTTGCTATGTGAACACACCAAAAAATCATGGACATGGTTCGAAAAGGTTAAATTGTCTTGTAAAAAATAGTCACACTAGTGCCCCTCGCGGTCAATAATGAGCGCATTGGAAATTAATGGGAGACTAATTTCTAGTGAAAATCGAGTGAATTTTTTTTGGTATTGCGGCCAAACGAAATCTCACTCAATTAAAGCTATTTTTTAAGATATCAAGCTCAAATTTGGAAAACAACTTGTTTAAATGTATGGCTTTGATTTTCTTGGAGTTTTAGAGTAAATAATGTTTTTGAAAATATAGATTTCATATAAAAATTTAAAATAGTATTTTTGTGCATTTTTCATATCAATAAACATAAAATTCTGTCATTTTTTTAAAAGTTGACTTTTTAAAGGGGTAGTAAAGTATGATTTAACTTTTCTAACTTTAGTTAGTGTGAAATGTTGCTGTTTGAGCATAAACAACATCTGCAAACATCTTACAATGCTAGAAGTTCAAAGCAAAGGAAGATATTTGCTTTTATAGAAAATCTGGGTTTTGAGAAAATCTGGGTTTCGGGAACACGCAAGCAGTTTTGAGAAGAGGAAAAGTTGTTGTATAAGAGTAAATTTGTGAGTCAGCTCAAACTTTAGCATCCATCTTTTCACATGCAATATAAAGTCACTCTGTGTGCATCTCATAACAGTTCCTATATGAGCGATTTATAGATTATCATGACAGAATATCCTAATTGAAGATAGTTAACTCCACATCAGCAACATAAATTCATCAACTAACCATTCAGAGAAGTCCTGTTGTATTCTACATGTTGTCACTTCTTCTTGAGTCTCTCCATCTTTGTCTGACTCCGCAGACTGATCTCCTGAAATGGCGTATGTATGACACGCCAATTCGTATTTCCATTTTTGGCGTGCTATCAACACGCATAATCGCTTTTCAGCGTGTTTATGAACGCCGTTGACTTAACGTTAGGCTACATTACTGTATATATAAATATATGACCTACCCCAACCCGTCACTGGGGTTAATAGCATTTATGAGTCTTTCCCTACCATCCTAGGAAGAAAAATATCGCAGATGTAGATCAAAATTTGGCTTTGTTTCACTCGGACATTTAACGGCGTGTACATACACGCGGAATCACTCGGACATAACGGAGTAGACATACACACGTACACGCGGATAGCTCAAAATGCGTATAGATAACACGCCACTTGACTTGAAAGTGGCGTGTATGTTTACGCAAAAGTCATGATGTCATGTTGGACTCCGTTATAACATTAAAGGCAGAACAGTTTCTGTCATTTTAGTGTGTCTACCAAGCTCTTGAAACCCAGCCCTCTGCAGCAGCGCATTTGCATTTAAAGGGCCAGGCACAAACGTGCGTTTATGCAAACCCTCAAAAATTGACAACTTTAAAATGTTATATAAAAAAGATGTGGTATTTTGTGCTAAAACTTAACACACACTCTGGGGACTTATTTTACATCTTGTGAAAATGGCATTTTACCACCCCATTAAAACATTTTTCACTTCAGCAATAATTTCCCACATGTCTTTTTTAAAAAGAGACTAAACTTGTCTGTGTTTTAAAGCATTCAAGATTTACGACAGTTTAAGTTGTACATTTAATTTTCAGGTCTATGCTCAAAATGTGAATAAATGGATTATAATTACTGCGTAAATATAATGTAGTACCATAATATCCCCTATACACAATTTGAAATAAAAAAAAACATTATCAAACTTAATAGTAAACTCCTTTAATTGAAATGAATGTAAAAAAATCTGTCATTTTTTCACCATCACGCGAAGAGCACCAGAGGGTTAAGTGTTCAGCTCACTCTCATTCTACATTCTCTAAATTGCTGCAGTGTCGACAAATAATTGATTTAAAGAGAATACTCGAGAAACAGTTGAGCCATGTCACTAAAGCATTTCAGCAAAAAATTCTGCATTTCAGAACAATTTTAAACTGAATGCATAATTTGTCTTGTTATGTTGTCTTTTATCAGTTTATTAAGTCCTGAAACCAATGACTTGTTGTTTAAGGTTTCTCACAGATAAACTGTACAACTGGAACTACTTCATATGTAGGGAGTGTCCTGGAGGAATATGAAGGTGAGAAATGTCCACTTAACAAACTAAGTACAACTCTATAGTCCACAATATAGATTATTATAAGTATATATATATATATATATATATATATATATATATATATATATATATATATATATATATATATATATATATATATATATATATATATATATGTGTTTTTATATATTAATATTAATCTACAGTTTTTTTATATTTTGATTAAGGACCTCTGGTTTATTAAAACACCATTCCTTCTGGGAACAGCATTACAAGAGCAGTAATGCACGATCAAAATGGTATTTTATTTTTTTACATGTGTATTAAGAGTATTTAAATTATATATATATACAATCTGGTTTACAGGAGATGTAGAGATTCTCACTAATATCGGACCTGATGATCGTCTGGTGCTGGAGGAATATTTCAATCCCATTGGTATAACATTTGTGGAGCTGCATTATTTTATTGGAGCCTCAACCGCTACTGTACGAACCAGAAAACCACTGGATGCTGATAAACTTAAGGAGGTTTGTTTCACTATTACATTTGTTATATAAAGTAAATAAATATAAAATGAACATAATCATACTTACATATACATAATATATATATAACTTTCATAAAGAAAGAAAGTGCCACATACTGTATGTCTCTTTGTGTGTTTTATTTCTTCCAGTCAGGAGGGAGTTTGTATTATTCAGTGACCTGCTCAAACACAGGGGTATGTTTATACACAATAGCATGATCTAATCATTCACTAAGATATAAATCATTATAAAAAAATTAAAATTAAGCAAATAAACCTTCATTATAAAGTCTTTGTACATTTCAGATAAAAAATACCCGGACATTAGAAGTTCAGGATGTCAATGACAATCCTCCGATCTTCCAGAGTAAAACATACAGCGCCACAGTGTCAGAGGTGTGTGTAATGTCACATCTTTATACAGCAGAAGTGTGTAATGTTACATCTTTATACAGCAGAAGTGTGTAATGTTACATCTTTATACAGCAGAAGTGTGTAATGTCACATCTTTATACAGCAGAAGTGTGTAATGTTACATCTTTATACAGCAGAAGTGTGTAATGTTACATCTTTATACAGCAGAAGTGTGTAATGTCACATCTTTATACAGCAGAAGTGTGTAATGTCACATCTTTATACAGCAGAAGTGTGTAATGTCACATCTTTATACAGCAGAAGTGTGCAATGTCACATCTTTATACAGCAGAAGTGTGTAATGTTACATCTTTATACAGCAGAAGTGTGTAATGTTACATCTTTATACAGCAGAAGTGTGTTTGATCACAGAGACTCACATCTCTTTGTAAACTGTGTCTTTTGCTCCAGACGACAGCTGTGGGTTCAGATGTGCTCAGGGTTACAGCTGAAGATGCAGATGTTTCTCCAGAAAACAACAAAATAACATATTCTATACTGGTGAGTCTAAACTGAGACTCTCATGTATTTGATATATAACTAACACAATAGGTGTTCACAGAATTGTGACCATGATAGTAGACATGTTCCTGGAAATACTGGACATTTCTCTGAAAACTTGGACTGGAATTTGCTACTTGCTATTGCTTGTCAATGGGAGGTAGTGCTAGAAGAAGCAAAATCCAAAAGAGCATTTGACTGGACAAAATGAGTGAGTGCACAATTAATCAATATTTTTAGTCCAATTTTCACAAAAGAGAAAGACCAAAATTAATACATTTCAATATTGTTAGATTTGGATTACAAAACAAATGTAGCTGCAGATAAGGCAGTTTTATTATATCTACCACAAGCCAAAGAGTCCAAAATCCAACAGGCATAATTCAGAACAGGCAGAGGTCAGCCGAACAACAAACAATACAACACAGTAGAGGCAAAGAACAATAATCCAGAGAGCCAGTCCAAAGTCAAAAAAGCAGAACATAGATCACAAAAAAATACATCACAACAACAGGGAATGAGTGTATACTTCACAAAGAGTGTGAAGATGGGAGTCTTTTTATATAGGGTGTCCAACCCGATCTCACGACCAATTCGTACGAATTTGTACGAGTGGCTAATTCGTAACAATTCATACGACCTGACTCGTACGAATTTATACGAATTTGTAGGATTTTTGCTAAATCGTACATATTTTACGAATTCCAAATTCGTATGAATTCATACGAATGACCTACCCCTGACCCCGCCCCTAAACCTACCCATCACGTGGGTTTATACAAATCGTACGAATCCGTACGAGTGAGGTCGTATGAATTCGTACGAATTAGCCACATTTTAATCACTCGTACAAATTCGTACGAATTGGTCGTGAGATAGCGTTGGGGTGTCTGAGTATGTGTGTGAATTGATATCAAGTGTGTCCCTGCGTATCAATGTCCATACTATCCATCCTAAACAGTATGTGAGATTAAAATAAGTGTGTCCCAATTCAAAGCATAGTAAGTTGAAAAGAGTATATGCCAGAAGTCCCTGGATGGTCTACTGTTTCCAGTGGATTTTCGAAGTGTGGATCCGTGCTCACTGGGCTAATGTTGCCCACAACCCACTGCGCTTTGGAGGAGGAACTACAAACACGAGTAAAAAGTGTTACAAAACCTACATAACATGGCAGATATGCGCGACCAATGGTGAGAGCTTTAGATAAAGGTTTGAGTGACTAATCAAAGTTTAATTTGATAAAAAAATATATATTTATTTAATGTTATCCATGTTATATTCAATCTGCAATTACATTGTGGACTTTTATAAAGAAGATCCGTTTGGCCATTAACTTTTAAATGCATCAACTGACCCTCGACTGCAGATCATAGTGCTACTGCATTTCTCTCTGATACAGTAGGAAATTAAATTAAATTAAATGTGGATTTTATGTTATGCTTCGCTTTTGTCCAGTCCGGCTCCTCATACAAGAACACATCGTCTCAAACTGTCATCAGCGTTCTGTGTGCTCGTCACCTTGCAAGTTCATTCTTCCAAGAACAACTAGCAAGAACGTTCTCCCCAAGAACACAAGTCCGTTCTTTGCATTCTTGGTTTTGAGAAACACCCAGAGGCTGCGTCCGAAACCGCATACTCAATGAGTAGGTACTTAATTTCAATGAGTACTTACTTAACGAGCGCTAAAAGAGTAGGGCTGCGTTCCAGTCCAAAATTGACATGCCCTTCACTCGCTAACTTCCCTCGGTCTCGTTCACTCGGATGTACGTCATTGCTTACGTTGCACGAGTGCCCACTACTGGCGGAAACTGCAATGGGCTGAACTGGAACGTCCTAATCCCTTGATCACTTGGAATTAGCTATGGAGTTGATTTATTATTTAAAAAAATGTGCACTTTAAGAATTTGTTTAATGCAGCATTCAAATGTATATAGGCGTGTTTGGGTTGTTTTACATAAAAATATATAATTAATAGATCATAGAGTTGTTTGTTGTGGTTGTGATTAGACGAGATCTGTGGTGACGTCACAATCATACTGCATTGTGGGCCATATGGTGCCTGAAGTGTACATATGAAGTAGACTCGCTCCCTCGGTCTAAATCGAGGGAACAAGTGTCTGTCCATATAAACTTCCCTCGTCCACTTCACGAACTGGAACGCACTTCAAAATGGCGGCAGGGATTCCCCCGAGGGGAAGTGCTTAGGGAAGTTCGCAAGTGCGTGTCTAAAAGTGGACTGGAACGCAGCCCTGGTACTTTAGAGCCAAATCTCGTTGAGTATGAATGCGATCCGGACATCATACGCCATGTTGACGTTATCATGTGACCTACGACGCGTTATCACGCTTAAAAAATATGAACGACACATTTTATTGTTTTAAACCCTACTAATGTGACCCACAGTTTTATCCTTATAGGGCCTAACGATAAAACTTTTTATTAAGAAACCCCAACATCGTCATCTCTTGAATATGTTGTTAATTTCTTTATTTTATACCCAAAAAGTTTCTCCTTTAAGGTTTCCCTTTTTTTCTTGATGAATTTACCTCTCGTTTCATCTCTTAGAATGTTTTATGTATTATGAAAAACTATTTAAAGATATTTAGCCTTGTTATTGTTCTTTTTTCCTGAGTAGCCTATAAATATCATATTATGATGTACACAAACCAATGATCTTATGTTTTCTGTTTTGTCTTTATGATTGTTACGGTATCGTTCCATGATCTTGTTTGTACTAAGTTTAAATGATATGAGCGACAGGTGCACTAACACTTCATAACATCAGTAACTCAACAGCACAACCTAGAACAGTTTTCCTTGGCGTTTGTAATGTCTGCACAAAGGAGACGGGCAGCTGCTCGAAGAAAAATTAATATTACCTCAGAATGAATTGCATTGTTAGCCCACCCCAAAACTTAAACAAAATAATAATATTAAATGCTGACCAATAATTACTTTTTTATATACTAAAAATGATATAATTTAATAAGAAAAATGTCATTTGTCTTGTCATATGACATAGTTATGCATGTATACACACTAGATAAATGCAGTGATCTCAATTGTCAGTCGAGCAATGAATTAATGAATGCATACATTAATTAAATAATTATATTTTATATACTGACAACAATAAGAAACATGAATAAATGAGTAAAAGAACAAATAAAAGTAACCACCACAATAAACAAATGCATATACAAATCAACAACCACGAAACACATGAAAGCTTTATTCAAACTACAAGCATATATTTAAAGGCACTGAACCCCACATACTGCCATCTCAACACAGCGGTTCCCATTCTGCGGCTTTATTTTTTATTCGTGCCGGAGCTTGTTGCTGTGCTGCGCTTCACAATCTGAGGCGATAAGGGCCAGTGGAGTGATGGAGGGTTTCATAAGGGCCGTTGGAGTGATGGAGGGACTCATAAGGGCCGGTGGATTGATGGAGGGACTCGTAAGGGCCGGTGGAGTGATGGAGGGACTCGTAGGGGCCGGTGGAGTGATGGAGGGACTCATAAGGGCCGGTGGAGTGATGGAGGGACTCATAAGGGCCTGGTCATCCGAGGCCCCCCCGACCTGTGACATAATTTTTTGGAAAGTGCTTGAATAGATTCAGCAGCCTGTACAAGCTAGATCCTGTGATGGATGATGGAGTTTTGAGGGTTTAAGGAAGGTTGGACAAGTCTGCAATGCCTGAGGAGACCAAGCGACCAATAATACTTCCAAAAAATCTTCACATCTCCACACCTATCCTTCAACACATACACGAACAGCTCGGACAAGCTGATCTTCCACCTCTCAGCAATGTTGGCGTGACTACTTTGGACCTTTCGTGACAAAAAGAGGAAGAAAAGATATGGGGTTATTTTCACTTGTATGACAAGCAGGGCAGTTCAGCTAGAAATGTCTCACTTTAAGTGGCTTTAGCGTTAAGTTCTGCCAGGAAGACTCAATCGTTACGTCACTTATTACCTTCTCATCTATCCAATCGCGTCTAATGCTTGTGGTATAAAAGAACGGTACTTACACATGTTTGAGTTCGCAGATGCTGACGCTTTCATTCACCTCCATCCTCCCCACCACCAAGACAGTTCCTTCCCCTCCATCCTCCCCACCACCACCAGGATGGTCCCTTCCTATACCTCCCAGGGGTCGGCTGCGCCCCTGCTTTCGTCTTCAGGCAGGAAATGCAGAGTCCGGACCCTCGGATTGCGAGCTATGGACGGGGCCTACGCCAAAGAACTTTATTGCTTGCTGGGCTATCAATAAATGTATTTATTGTTACAGTACTTATTCTCCCGAGTCGTTCTGGTAGAACTTAGATTCTAGCATTGACGCTTTAAGAAGATTCGTAGCCAGAAGGGGCTAAGTACTGCATTTTCGATCCGATAACGGGACTAACCTGGTGCGTGCAAAAAGGGAGATACAGAATTCACTTTTAGAATGGAACCAAAGCACAATCCAGAAGGCAATGCTCCAGAAAGGAGAAATTAAATTCCCATTGTTAGCAAGTGTTTCTGCCCCCCAGTAAGTCTGGGATGGTGATTAATGTAAATTCCCACTGTGAACTCATGTTTACATTTGAAAAGAGGTGTCTGCCTTGTTCTGTGATGCCGGCACTCTGCATCATGTATTTTGTAATGTCAAGGTATTGCATCTTTTCTCCTTATTCCAGAGCATTTGATGTTTTGTATCTATTATCTTTGATCTGATTATGAAATTGGCATGATACATTTACCTGACATAATAAATTGTAAACATGTGACTTTATTCTAATCGACTCTGGCATTATTATCAGTAAAGAGTTAAAAAGAATAGTCAAACATTCACTCACATTTAATGATGCACAGATATCATTAAAACCTTTTTCATTTATGGAGTCAGATAAAAAAATGTAATTCATTTAATCAAATTACTTTGCCACGCAGAAAGACAGTAACATGCAGAGACCTTCACCCATTCTATCGGAAAACCTCCATTGGCCGATTTAGACGGGTTTACAAAGTCTGAGGTGTATGTTGTGAATTGTAGTCCACTGACCTAACACATTTTAAATGTGTATGTCTGCTAAATATTTACTTTTGTTTAGAACACTACCATATAGATACCTCAAAGTTAACATGAAAACCAACACATTTTGATTTCATGAGGCATTAAAAATCTGAAGGAAACAACATTTGTACTTCCACTTCTGCATCCCAATCATCTCTGACCTAGCTATCGTTTGAGTGTAATAATGTGTGAGCTTGGTTTGTGTTTTCTCATTTAAATCACATACAGCCTCCAGCACCAGATGAACTTGAAGTAAGAAGTGACGGAAACATCAGGTTGACACAACCTCTGAACTACGACATTGCTCAACTGTACATCTTCACCGTGCAAGCTAAAGTAAAGACAAACTCTCTGACATCCTACTAACCTCCAGATTACTAACTATTGTTCTAAACTTTAAGGAATAATTTGCCCAAGATTAAAAATTATGTTGTCATTTACTCACCCACATGTTGTTCCAAACCTGTACACTCTAAGAAAAAAAGCGGGCCGGTACCCTTTCAAAAGTTACACCTTTGTACCTTCTTTACCCCTAAAGGGTGCATATTACTACCTTGAAGATACATAATACCTGTTACATTGCCCTTTTTTCTGAGAGTGTACAGTATGACTTTCTTTGTTCTGTGGAAAACTGAAGCAGATGTTTAGTATAATTGTCCAAACTGCTTTTCCCATACAATGAAATATACATTTTTGGATTAACTATAATTTTAAATATACTAATACAACACAACATGTCTTTGCAGGATAAAGAAGAATTCAGTGACACCACAACAGTTACAATAACAGTTGAAGATTTTGACAATCTAAACCCTTATTTTGATCACAGTCTCTACAAGGCATCCATTGAGGAAAATCAGGTAAATGACGTCATGATCAATATTTAAATGCATGTCTGATCAAACAAATAAAACCCTCCATGTCTTTTCTGTCCATGCACAGATAGGACAGTTTTCAGACGTCACTCCTGAGGCTATAAAAGCTCAAGATGGCGACACGGGCATCAACGAGCCTGTACTTTACAGCATAACAGCAGGTGCGGTTAACAGAAGATTTCTACTACTAGTTTTGATAGGCATGAAATACGGATTTTATTAAATCTGACAAAATGGAGGGATGCAAGAGGGTCACTTGTCAACAGTGAAAAGTTAAAGCTGTTTGCAGTGCAATAAATTGACCTGAAGGAAGTTACGACTTGTTAGATCTAGCATTCTGCACACTTTAAATCAGACATGAAAATAAAGTGTGGTAAGATTAAATTTATTTGAATGAATTGTGATAGTGAGTGTGAATTACCTGCATCAGTGCTGCATCTCTCTACTATAAATGAAGCTGTGAGTTACATCAAAAAGAGCAATGTTCCTTGCTGAGTAATGTAATTGTAACGCAGCGTCAGGAATGACATGAAGAGTGAATCCAATAGCAGCACTTTAATAAAACAGACAGGTAATCCAGGGAAAACAGGGAAACTCAGAACATAGAGACAGCTACAGGAAACAACGACCGACAAACAACAACTGAAGCACAGAGGTTTAAATACACAGACAAATAAGCTAAACAAGATAACAAGGGGGTGTGGCTAATCAGAAACACCTGGGGAGACTAATCAACATAATGGGGAACCAATAACATGGGATAAGACAGGGGAACACAGATGTGAATCATGACATAACCCCTCCCCTAAGAGTGGCTTCCAGACACTCAAAAACAAAAAACAAACAATAGTGCAGGAGGGTGGTGAAGCGGAGGTGGTCTCGGGGGAGGGACGGAGGGCCAGGTCCGCACTGGGAACCAGTACCGGGATATAGCAAGGTGGGCCTGGGCCGTGGAGCATGGGCGACCAGGGCGGAGCAGGATGAGCAGACGGCCAAGGCGGTGACGACCCTTTGGACGGCCAAGGCGGGTGACGACCCTTTGGACGGCCAAGGCGGTGACGACCCTTTGGACGGCCAAGGCGGTGACGACCCTTTGGACGGCCAAGGCGGTGACGACCCTTTGGACGGCCAAGGCGGTGACGACCCTTTGGACGGCCAAGGCGGTGACGACCCTTTGGACGGCCAAGGCGGTGACGACCCTTGGGCGACACCGGCTCAGAAACAGCAGACTCTGGCTGGACGTGGCTGACGTGAGGCTCTGGCTGGACGTGGCTGACGTGAGGCTCTGGCTGGACGTGGCTGACGTGAGGCTCTGGCTGGACGTGGCTGACGTGAGGCTCTGGCTGGACGTGGCTGACGTGAGGCTCTGGCTGGACGTGGCTGACGTGAAGCTCTGGTTGGACGTGGCTGACGTGAAGCTCTGGCTGGACGTGGCTGACGTGAGTCTCTGGCTGGACGTGGCTGACGTGAGGCTCTGGCTGGACGTGGCTGACGTGAGGCTCCTGCTGGACGTGGCTGACGTGAAGCTCTGGTTGGACGTGGCTGACGTGAAGCTCTGGCTGGACGTGGCTGACGTGAAGCTCTGGCTGGACGTGGCTGACGTGAAGCTCTGGCTGGACGTGGCTGACGTGAAGCTCTGGCTGGACGGTCTCTGGCTGGACGGTCTCTGGCTGGACGGTCTCTGGCTGGACGGTTCTCTGGCTGGACGGTCTCGGTGGGGCTGACGGTGAACGCAGGCTCGGCGGGGCTGATGTTTAGATCTCGCACAACACGAAGATCTGGCAGGGTGCAAAGATCTAGTTGAGCCCGCAGTTCCGACAAGGTGCGCAGGTACTCAGACCAATCAGGCATGGCGGCAGCCATCCTAGGAGTTAAGGTCAGGTGAGGGCACCTACTTAGCTGCAGATCTTTCCTAAGTCCTGCTGGATTCGTTAGTGGTCGGTCGTTCTGTAACGCAGCGTCAGGAATGACATGAAGAGTGAATCCAATAGCAGCACTTTAATAAAACAGACAGGTAATCCAGGGAAAACAGGGAAACTCAGAACATAGAGACAGCTACAGGAAACAACGACCGACAAACAACAACTGAAGCACAGAGGTTTAAATACACAGACAAATAAGCTAAACAAGATAACAAGGGGGTGTGGCTAATCAGAAACACCTGGGGAGACTAATCAACATAATGGGGAACCAATAACATGGGATAAGACAGGGGAACACAGATGTGAATCATGACAGTAATGTAGCGATTCAGTAGCGAAGCCATTTTATTAATTGAAGTTGCGTTGACAACAACTCTGTGCTCTTGGTTCTGTGCTCCTGAATGTTTCTGTGTGTTTCTGATAATAACAACACAGCATATCTCCACATTTCTGTTCCAGTCTTTCCAAAAAAATATCAAAGCAAATTTGAAATTAATCAAACCAGTGGAGTCATCTCTGTAAATACAACACTAGACAGAGAGGAAATCGACCAGATAACTGTTTACATACAGGTATCAGATATTTCTGAAGACATGCATGAATCTGAAGAGATTTCAGTGTTTTAATAGTTCACATTTTCTATTCATCATTTCCTTATAAATAGGCAACTCAGCAGGATGATGCCAGTAAGACGGCTAACGCTGTGGTGTCCGTCACCATTGAGGATGTAGATGATAACCCTGCGAAATTTGAACAGGATGAATACACCGTATCTATTCTGGAAAATTCACCACAGGATCAGTTGGTTCTTCAGACTAGAGTCACTGATTCAGACCTGGTACTGTTGTTCCTAAAATGGTGACTTAAATGGTGAAACGCATGAAAACGGTCAAGAAATGTCTGGTTATATTTGACATTTTAATGAAACATAAAGTATAGAAATGCAATTATACAAGCCATAACACTTAAATATCTTTTCTTACTGGCCAAGTCTTCAACCTTAAAGGGATACTCCACCCAAAAATGAAAATGCTGTCATCATTTACTCACCCTCAAGTTGTTGCAAACCTGTATGAGTTTCTTTCTTCTGCTGAACACAAAGGAAGATATTTTGAAGAACGATTGGAACCAAACAGTTGTTTGGCACCATTGACTTCCATAGTAGAAAAAAATACTATGGAAGTCAATGGTGCCAAAGTTCCAATTGTTCTTCAAAATAGCTTCCTTTGTGTTCAGCAGAAGAAAGAAACTCATACAGGTTTGCAACAACTTGAGGGTGAGTAAATGATGACAGAATTTTCATTTTTGGGTGGTAAAAAGTTCCCTTTTAAAAACGGTTACAAACTAAGTTTTTGTCAAGTCAACATTCCTAGTCTGTTTTGATGTACTTACCTTTCCTATTTTCTCTCCGATTAGGGTGGGTTCTCTAAAGGTTACTTTATCATGGATAGCGATACCTTCGTTATCAACAGTCAAGGAGTAATATCACTCCGAAACAACGTTACCTTGGATAGAGAAACTGTAGACAAATACACCATACAGGTACAAAGCAATCACATTCATTTCTTAAATCCAACTATTTACAAAAATGTTCAGGATGACTATTCATTCTGAATGGGATGCTTGCATTGTGTTTCTCAGGTTGTAGCTGTAGACCAGCCTGTCGATGGTTTAAGCTCCACAGCTCAGGTCATCATCACTGTTCTGGACGTCAACGACAACAACCCACAATTCCTTCCTCTCCCAGAGCCCATTGAGATTCAGGAAGGTGTGTACACTCCCTCGTCACCTGGAGAGGTGTGCGAAATCTCAGCCACAGACGCTGACATTGGAGTCAACGGACATGTCAACATCACCACTCACTCACACAGTGAAATATTCAGATTCAGAGAGGTGAGGGGACTTATGAGGAATGCAGCTGTCACTGTGCCTATAATGCATGATATCATGATTTTATAAATGTGAAATTGTAACGTCAATGTTCAGATCATTGAATTTATTTAGTAAAAAACTTGCTTATTTCATTCACTTGTAGGATGGGACTCTACTGGCTATTGAGGAGCTGGATCGGGAGACACAGGAAGTGTATGATGTGGTCATTGTTGCTGTGGACCATGCAATCCCACAGAGAAATGTACAGAAATAATATCTATTTATTTGTATTATTGCATGATGTAAATATGTAGTTCAATTGAATTTGCGATTGGAACATTCATTTCCTCCCCAGATTTACAAAAAAATCCAAAAGATCACAGAGCACATGGCATGCAAAAAAACAACAACTTACATACGTATATGTAATCTGTCATGGAAATTATTTTATCTACACCTAAATAACAGTTGAAGAACAAATGAAGATCTCGAAAGTTATAAGTATTTATTTCTTATATGAAAGGCAGTTCACACACAGACAGAGTCTGACATGTGAAGGGCAAAAGTCTTCTCCTTTCACAGAGTTTACAAAAGATGACCCTCCTAGACGTACCCCCTCCTCTTCTTATTTTTGGACTAAGGCCCCTGCACGTACATAGTTCTCAGTTCCCCTTATTCTAACACCCCTTATGCATCTCCACAGTCAACACATATGTCACTTCAAGAAACACCTAACCAAACATGTCTCGTTCTTAATGCACTCTAAGTTATCTATTGCTAAGAAAGACAGAACATTCTGTCCTTTTGCACTGTCCTATTGGCCTCTTTGCAAAGAAGACACAATTGAACTATTTGCAAAGAAGGTAATGCATCTTGCAACTCCCTTAACACATCTATTTTAAAGAACACATCTAAAGAAATAAGAACACATCTATGTTTTGTAAAACACACAAGCAGATATATGTTTCAAGAGATACATTCAAAAGAAAATTTCCATTACAAATCTTATTGGCATGGTTTATGCATATCTGGAAGGTTGTAAAGGGTTTTATCTGTCTGCCAGCATACAAAGTTGATTCCAAGGAAGAACTAGTTGACTGATTGGCCATAGATAGCTTCATGGAATATAAACTTTGAAAGATTTTCCCAATTTAGTTTGAGGCGTTGTTTAAGTAGCATGACAACCTTGAGCACACCTGCACATATATTTCATTTGAATTTTTGATTTATCCATTACTAAATGACACAAACATGAAAAAATAAGCTGCAGTACGTTCTAGATTTTATGCAGATATTCAAAAATCTGGCTATCTGACAATAGTTCAATCCTTACAAGTAAATTACTTTTAATAACAAACAAGTTAGATACTACAGATTGCAAATTTTGGTCTGTACTACAAAGGGTTGCTTGGGTTCACTTTCTGCAGAACATCACCACAGTGAGGGTCAGTATCACAGATCTCAATGACAACGCTCCAGTTTTCGCCTCTGACACCTACAGCAAAAGCATTCTGGTTAAAGACGCCAAGGTTGGAGATGTGCTGCTGACGCTCTCGGCCACAGATAAAGATGCTGGAAACAACTCGATAATTAGCTACAGGTAAGCTTAAGACTAAACTTCCATTTCTTTAGGATCAGTAATATGAAGGCTAAACCATGGACACACTTACCTACATCAATCCTTTAAGACAGATGCATGAATGTTGTTTTTCTCTAGTTTCTCTGAAGACTCCTCAATGGTCTCATTGGATGCTAAAACAGGAGTCATAATTTTGACCTCTGACCTTAGCGAGGTCACAGAAGACACACTGCTAAACCTCACTGCTATAGCGACAGATCATGGAACACCACCAGAATCTGATGAAGGTTTGGGTTTAGTTTGCGTAATTCCTTTAGTGATTATGGTGTTAAAACAATCCAGATAACGTGAGCAATTCTTATTGTGAGCAGTTAATTCCCCCCTTCAGTATTAATATCTGATTTGATAATTTCTTCTGATTTCTTCTCTCTCTAGCCAAAATCTTGATCCACTTCAAAATTACCCCCCACACTGAAAGTGTGATTTTTGAAAACTCCTCCTACAAATTCACAATAAAAGAGAATGAACCTGAGGCCTCAATAGTGGGCAAGGTCAAGGCATTAACAAGTAGTCCAGTGGTTACGGTCAGCTATAACATGAAGTCACATGAGGATGTCTTCTCTGTGGATGGTGAGGGAACCATAAAAGCTCTGATACCGCTGGACAAGGAGAAAGAGGAGTGGTACATCCTCACAGTAGAAGCCATAGACTCCAGTGATCCAACTCCAAACACTGCAGAGACAACGGTACTGTTCTTACTTTAAACTAAGGCCAGAAACAAACTTTAAACAAGTATGCAATTTATGTTAACAGGATAATTAGTCACCTTCATGTCGTTTCAAACCCATAATACCTTTGTTCATCTTCGGTACACATATTAAGATATTTTTGATGAAATCCGAGAGGTTTCTGACCACACATAGGCAGCAACGTCATTGCAACTTTCAAGGCACAGAAAGGTATAAAGAGAAAGACATTGTTAAAATAGTCCATGTGACTCCAGTGGTTCAAATGTAATGTTATGAAGTGAAGAGAATACTTTGTGTAAAAAACCCCACAAAAATAACGACTTTATTCAACAATCTCTTCTCTTCTACGTCATTCTCCTATGCTGTTGACATAGTAAATACAGTGCAGTGCTTCTATGTTCTCCATGGCTCACTATTGGGCAGCTTCTGCATCAGCATCACATGCATGTGTCGTGGTGCTCGTATGACCCGCACAAAAAGTGGTAAATTCAGTAGATTGGACATGATTTGTAAAGGCACACACCTGTCTTTATAAGGTCCCACAGATAACAGTGCATGTCAGAGCACAAACCAAGCCATGAAGTCCAAGGAATTGTCTGTAGACCTCCGAGACAGGATTGGGTAACACTTTATTTTACGGTGTCCATGATATAGAGTAATTACTTAATTACTTAGTAGTAGACATTGTAATAACATGTAACAAAATGTAATTAACATGTAACTAAGTTATGGAACAGCCTGTACTTACAGATTGTAATTACACACATGTAATAGGCAGCTACTGTTAAACATGTAACAGGCCGAGTCGGTTACATACGTGTTACCGACTTGGTACAATGTTACGGTGACGCATTGCTGCCACACACATATCTTTTTTTTTTCTCAACTATGTCGTAATAACGAGATCATATGTCGTTAAAACGACATCTTTTTCTCGTAATAACGAGATTTTATGTCGTTTTAACGACATCTTTTCTCGTAATAACGAGATCTTATGTCGTTAAAACGACATATTTTCTTGGCCTTATAAGGACATGTCATGTACAAAATATGCCTTTATCCACATATCGAATTCATAGCCAATCATGTCTTTATCATACTTCTACGTTCAAAAAGCTGAAGCAATACACTCAAAAAAATGATTAACTTTTTTTTGTAAACAGGCACCACCGGTTCCACATAACTATGTTTCGTTAAACAAACATAATATGTTCATGTAACTTCAACATCATGGAATTTGGTCATTTTAAGCGACCCAATTAAACTCTGAGCTAATGAGTTAAATAGGTGAATAATTGAGTGATGATTGAGCATTATTGAAGACACCTGATGTTAACAAGCAGAATCTCTGAAGGAGAAAACCAGAATTTTTAAGTCACCATTATGGAGATAAGTATTTGTTTTAGTTGGGCTCTTGAACATTAACTTATCAACTTTAGATTTTGTTTGGTTGCTGTACATGAGTTATAACAGCCGGATGAACAATAAACAAAGGTAATCTGGTGGTGTTGGTTGTGTTTTAACATAATCATTATTTCACAATCTTATGATCTGTTTGTCACCATTGTTGAGATTCATATGCTGATTCTTGATGTCTGTGTTTGCCTACTCAAAATATTTTTTAAGAAATTTATTTTTTATTTCTTGAGTTGGTCATTTGAATTTCATTGAAAAGGCTAAAAATAGTATGCTCTACAATGACAGTGCTGCGTAAACTTAACTCATAAATTGGGTTCAATATGAGTTCAGTGATTGAGGTCAAATGATTGTGAAATACTGATTACGTTAAAACACAACCAACACCATCAGATCTCCTTAGTTCATTGTTCATCCGGCTGTTATAACTCATGTACAACAACCAAACAAATTCTAAAGTTAATAAGTTAATGGTCAAGAGCCCAACTAAAACAAATACTTATCTCCATAATGGTGACTTAAAAATTCTGGTTTTCTCCTTCAGAGATTCTGCTTGTTAACATCAGGTGTCTTCAATAATGCTCAATCATCACTCAGTTATTAACTTAATTAACTCATTAACTCAGAGTTTTATTGGGTCGCTTAAAATGACCAAATTCTATGATGTTGAAGTTACATGAACATATTATGTTTGTTTAACGAAACATAGTTATGTGGAACCGGTGGTGCCTGTTTACAAAAAAAAGTTAAGTAAAGCCAACACATCATTTTTTTGAGTGTATGACATAAATGTGATTAATCGCGATTAAATATTTTAATCGTTTGACAGCACTAGTTTAAAGACCACAATAACAACAGAATAGATTTAATGAACTTTACTGAAATATTAATAATAATTCTTCTCATCATCATTCTTCACCGTTGCTTTGAAAAGTGTATTGTGAGAACTCTCTCTGAACCGGACGCACACACACACACACACACACACACACACACATACGTCCAGCTACAATAATCATATTAATTTGAAAAGGCAACCCAGAATATTTGTCACAAGCATTGATTAAAACAATGATGACAATCACATAAAAAAAAAAAAACGACTTAGGCTACGTTTACACATAGCCGGGTATTTAGAGAAACGAATATTTTCCTCCCCTCCGTTTTCAATAATAACATCGTGCCACACACCCTCATAAATACGCCGCGAGCGCCATCATAACTATGCCAAACCGATGGGCGGCAGTGTAGGGAGAAGGATAAAGCCAGTCAGAATCCTCAGAATCGACACGAGAGAACCTAAAACCCCGTTTCTCCCAGTTGACACGGCAACACATAACCGGCGTTTTCAGAAATCTCCACTTTGGCCGGAGTTTTTAGAAATAATCGTTTTCTGTGATAAAAACGGGGTTTTCGTGTAAACGAGAGGCCAAACCGCAGGGAAATATCTGCGTTTTCCCTTCGTGTAAACGGGGCCTTAAATTCTGGACTTTTGGCAGTGAGGGGGTTCGTTTGAACCACCTGAACACCCCCCTGCCTACGGGCTTGCATCTTGTTATGACGAGAAAAAGATGTTGTTTTAACGACATAAGATCTCGTTATTACGAGAAAAAGATGTTGTTTTAACGACATAAGATCTCGTTATTACGAGAAAAAGATGTCGTTTTAACGACATAAGATCTCATTATTACGAGAACAGATGTCGTTTTAACGACATACTGTAAGATCTCATTATTACGAGAAAAGTTGTCGTTTTAACGACATAAGATCTCATTATTACGAGAAAAGTTGTCGTTTTAACGACATAAGATCTCATTATTACGAGAAAAGATGTCGTTTTAACGACATAAGATCTCGTTATTACGACATAATTGAGGGGAAAAAATAATATGTCTGTGGCAGCAATGCATCACCGTACAATGTAACAAGTACTTAAAAATGTTACTAAGGTAAAAAGCCTGCAGTTCCATATGGTCATTTTGTACCTTATAAAATAAAGTGTATCAAGGTTGTACTTAAGTAACCTGACTCCGCCAGATGGATTTGCTCCGCATATCCATCTGGAAACCTTCCGTTGAAGTAGTTTTGGTAAGGGGCGAAAATACTGGTTAGCTGATTGGCCTATGTTGGTGATAGACGGGCCAAATCAACCAATCAGATCAACGAAGCATATGAGAGCGACGACGAAAACACAACCACAAGCCAGGCTACTCTTGCTGCTGCAGGTAAAGGCTCGTTAGCTCTGTAATTCCGTAATAACTCTGTAATTCCGATAAAACTTGCTCGATAGCCACTCTGATGCTAGTTTCATCCGCTGAAGCCGCCATGTTCTTAAGACTGAACTGTCGCGCTTCTCGTTGCGTCACGCCTCAAAACCAACGCTGATTGGACGTTCGTTTGGTGAACTGCTCCCAAATTTTCTTTAACGGAAAGTATCCAGACTGATCTGCGAGTGAAACCTTGAAAGCTCGCGAGATCAGGATGGTCTCACGAGGCTAGTACTTAAGTGCACTTCATGTGTATCACATACCTTATCCATCTGAATTAACCCTCTAGTTTACAGTTTAAATGCATGCAGTAGCTTCTTAATTACAATCAATTTACAAAATATTACACAGGTATAAGCTACGTAAAATAAAGTGTATCAAGATTGTACTTAAAGCAGCACTATGCAGGATTTTTAGCTTAACAGAACAGCTTCAGAGTTATTGCAATGGTTATATGACTATTTTGGGGTTTAGTTGTGGGCGCCAGTTCAGACATACGTCTCTATGGACCACTGTACGAATTGAGAATCATGAGAGACACAACCAAAATAAAATAAAGGTAATTTAATAAGGATAAAGTAATTTATATTACATGTGAACAAGGCAAAAAGGAAGAAAGGGAAAACAGGATTTGTGCCAAACAAAAGAAAATAACATAAGCAAAACGAAACTACCTAAACCATTTAAATCTAAACTAAAACAAAAGATTAAAGAAAAAGTCTACAACGTCCGAGACGTCGTAAATAAACTATACTGACTAATGAAAACAAAAATACAGGGGGTGGCACAAATCCCTAACCTAATGAATATAGACACAAAAAAACTACTAAGTGTGCAAAATGTATGTCACGTGACAATCTTAATCTTATTAATCTAATCCTATTCCCTTCCTCCTTCCCGCTTAACCCAGCTTTGCAAAGTTGTTTAACAGACTCAGAGCTCACGAATGAGAAGTTTCAGGGAGCACTTAGAACAAAAGGCAAGCGTAACATGACAGACAAAACAAACATTTAACAGAACTAAATCAACCGGAGAGAAAACAAAACATCTCAAAGCAAAAACAAAAATCTCTCTCCCTTCCTGGTGTTAGCATGCGTCTTAAGTAGGGCTTCACCAGGTGTCACGCATCGGGATGATGAGGATCCCGCCTCACAAGGCAAACCCACTCAACTCGTTACGAGTGATTGACAGGTAATACAGCCAATCAGCGACGGCCTGTGAAAGTGAAAGAGAGACAAAAAGAGACCAAAAAGAGAAACACAAACCCCCAAGAAAACACTATAAACGTCCCCAAGGACGTAACAATCTACA
This sequence comes from Chrosomus eos, assembly GCA_036326025.1. NCBI lineage: Eukaryota > Metazoa > Chordata > Actinopteri > Cypriniformes > Leuciscidae > Chrosomus > Chrosomus eos. Next base: position 5,670,446 of record CM070819.1, on the reverse strand, counting down.
AACCTTATCCAATATGTACTTTAGTTTGAATTAGGCCTAACTCCCTCATTCACAGCATAAATGCATGCGGTAGCTTCCTAATTACATTGCAATTACATAATATTACACGTAAAATAAAGTGTATATCAAGATTGTACTTAAGTGTACTTTATGTGTATCTACATACCTTATACACATGAAGTACACTTGAGTACAATCTTGATACAATATTTTAGAAGGTACAAAATGACCATGTGGAACTGCAGGCTTTTTTCATTTTAACAATGTCTTTACTACCTTTCTGGGCCTTGAAAGTTGCAATGATGTTGTTGCCTATGGCTGGTTCAGAAACCTCTCGGATTTCATCAAAAATATCTTAATTTGTGTTCCGAAGATGAACGAAGGTCTTACAGGTTTGGAACAACATGAGGGTGAGTAATTAATGACAGCAATTTCATTTTTGGGTGAACTATCCCTTTAATGCATAAATTATATATCAAAATGCAGTGACAAGCTTGTGCAGCTAGAAGTATTTGTGTTCACATACTTACATGGAGTGTTTCAATCCAAAATCGCACCCTAAACCCTCAACCACCATTCCCTACGTTAGTCCTCTAATACGCTCACTTGAAAGAGTGAATAAAAACGAGTGAGTGAATTTGGACAGCCGTTGAGTGTACATAGGTTGTGCACTCGTTATTGTGGTGCAATGTGGGATTAAATAAGTGCACTCAATATTGTCCACTATGGTTTCAGACACCACTATAAATGGCTGTCCCTTCAAATAATGCCCTAATTGAGGGTATAGGGGGCAATTTCGGATTCAACTTTACTCTTCAAGCATGTCAAAGCCAAAGTTTCTCCTCTTAAAAGAAATCTGGCACAGAGAATTTTACTTTCTTTGTCTCTCTCTCACAATCTTCAGGTCAACATTCAGGTTGAGAATGTGAATGAGGCTCCTGTGTTTGACACTGAAATATATAAAGCAGAAATTTTCAGTATCTCTCCATACAAATTCCCTATAGTGAAGGTCCAGGTAAGTGTGGCTTTGCATATACATCAGTTATAAATGCAGTGAATTTAGTCAGATCTATTTTATAATTAGTGGTGTTCACTAAGCCAAACGTCACTGTTACTGTTGCTATTGCTCAAACTAAATGGCTAGTGATTTGTTAAAACCATAGACTGTAAAAAATATGGACGTAGTGTCCGTGACGTCACCCATAGGTTTCTGAAGAGCGTTTTTGAAGCCTAAAGTGGGCTGTCGCCATCTTGGCAGCGCGTTACCTCTTGTCACTCCCGGATAAAAGAAAATGGACAAAGAGGCGGGACGTGGGTGGAACTGAGGTGCTACAGGCCTCGCCCTGAAGTGATAGCTGATTAAAGAAGTAAAGCCAACAGTTAAAGTTCATGTTTTCGAAATACTATAATACTATAGTCCCTAAGTAGTAATACTATAGTACTAAATACTATAGTCCCTTCGAAATACTATAATAGTTAAAAGACGTAACTAAAAGTGAGACTGTGTATCGTGATGCATTATTAATCTGCTAGTTAAAAATGTGTTATCATGCAGTAACTTACAATATTGCTCTGAGCTTGTGCGTGTGACAGTGATTCATGCGCATACATGTCAGTGTCACAGTGTTGGGTTTGTGTTCCCCTGATGTCCACTAGATGTCCTCGTTCTCACGGTGTCCTTCACATTTGACTTCATTTCCCAGCATTCTGTCTGTCACTGTCACTCATCAGTTCATTGCACTCAGCTGTTCCCCGTATCATTGTTCCCAGCTGTTCTTTGTTAGTCTTGTTAGATATGTGTATATATTCCTTGTCTGTGTTAATATGTGTACGGAGTCGTTGTTTTATGTCCTCACACTTCTGTGTCCTGCCTTTGAGTCAAGCTTGTTTGTGTTTTATGTCTTGGACTGCCTTTTTGGATTTTGACACCTGCCTGGATGACTACGAGTTTGGATTGCCCTTTAATTAAATAATACTGCAATTGGATTTTCTGATTCCCGTGTGTGATTCGTGACAGAACGACTCCGTCACACCTAAATCCAGCGGTAATTTTCATTTTTTATTATTTTTTGTAAGATCATATCTCCAGTCACTATGTGGATTCCACGTAGCGAACTTTCTCCAGCAGAGAGAGAGAATGGGATCTCTTTACTAGAGTATTTTTCTAGATGTGCACAAAGGCATGAGGAAATCAGGATAGCTGAAGCTTCACCACGGGTCTCATCGAGCGCTGGGACTTCTTCGACGGTTTCGTCCAGTTCAGAGTCGGTACACATCCGTCAGAAAGGAAGAAGGAGAAGGAGACCTGCGTCTGCCCAGCCAGAGATTGCTCACGTCACGTCTGCCCAGCGAGAGACTGCTCACGTCACGTCTGCCCAGCGAGAGACTGTTCAAGTCACGTCTGCCCAGCGAGAGACTGTTCAAGTCACGTCTGCCCAGCGAGAGACTGTTCAAGTCACGTCTGCCCAGCGAGAGACTGTTCAAGTCACGTCTGCCCAGCGAGAGACTGTTCAAGTCACGTCTGCCCAGCGAGAGACTGTTCAAGTCACGTCTGCCCAGCGAGAGACTGTTCAAGTCACGTCTGCCCAGCGAGAGACTGTTCAAGTCACATCTGCCCAGCGAGAGACTGTTCAAGTCACGTCTGCCCAGCGAGAGACTGTTCAAGTCACGTCTGCCCAGCGAGAGACTGTTCAAGTCACGTCTGCCCAGCGAGAGACTGTTCAAGTCACGTCTGCCCAGTCTGAGACAGATCCGGAAATGCCCATTTGCGTGGCCGCCAAGGCACTTACGGACTATTTAGAACGTCTGGCGCGGATCCTGGATATGCCTGTATCGCCTGTTCCAGAGCCGGAGCCAGTGTCGCCTGTTCCAGAGCCGGAGCCAGTGTCGCCTGTTCCAGAGCCGGAGCCAGTGTCGCCTGTTCCAGAGCCGGAGCCAGTGTCGCCTGTTCCAGAGCCGGAGCCAGTGTCGCCTGTTCCAGAGCCGGAGCCAGTGTCGCCTGTTCCAGATCCGGGTTCTGTTCCTGTGCCGTGGTCGCCCTGGTCATCTCCGCCGTGGCCGCCTGAGGCGTCTTCACCGCCGTGGCCGCCAGAAGGACCTGCCCCGTTCCGGTTGCCTGAACAGCCGGATCCGCCCTGGCCGCTCGATGCACTGTCTGCTCTGCCCTGGCCGCCGAGGGGTCTTCGCTGCCCTGGCCGCCCGAGGGGTCTTCGCCGCCCTGGCCGCCCGAGGGGTCTTCGCCGCCCTGGCCGCCCGAGGGGTCTTCGCCGCCCTGGCCGCCCGAGGGGTCTTCGCCGCCCTGGCCGCCCTGGCCGCCCGACCTGGCCCTGGCCCACCTGGCCCACCTTCCCTCCCCCTGATCCTCCACCGTTCCACCTCCCTCCTGAACCTCTTGTATTGTGGTGTTTTCTTTTTTGTTGTCGTGGAGCGTCTGGTAGCCGCTCCGTAGAAGGGGGGTTCTGTCACAGTGTTGGGTTTGTGTTCCCCTGATGTCCACTAGATGTCCTCGTTCTCACGGTGTCCTTCACATTTGACTTCATTTCCCAGCATTCTGTCTGTCACTGTCACTCATCAGTTCATTGCACTCAGCTGTTCCCCGTATCATTGTTCCCAGCTGTTCTTTGTTAGTCTTGTTAGATATGTGTATATATTCCTTGTCTGTGTTAATATGTGTACGGAGTCGTTGTTTTATGTCCTCACACTTCTGTGTCCTGCCTTTGAGTCAAGCTTGTTTGTGTTTTATGTCTTGGACTGCCTTTTTGGATTTTGACACCTGCCTGGATGACTACGAGTTTGGATTGCCCTTTAATTAAATAATACTGCAATTGGATTTTCTGATTCCCGTGTGTGATTCGTGACAGTCAGTCAGCATTGCATCGCACGTCAAGTTTGTAAAGAGCTTTATTCAGTTCAGTCCATTTTAAAAACTGATTTTGGCCGCCTCTCAATTTCTCAAATGGGTTAAACCAAAGATATTACCTCAGAAGTTTAAGTAAATGCACTAGAAATCTACGCTCATTCAAGGGTGTGCATCTATTGCATGGACGGAGAGAAAGCACTGTCACTTGCAGGATTTCATCTGACGGGACTTTTTATTTAACACCAAAAAGTTAAATAAGCATTTCTGTTCCGTGAGAGCAACGGTACCGCATAACGAGTGTAGCCTGTATATCTATAGCAGGGCTCCAGACTAACTTTTCCACTGGTCGCACTGGTGCTACCAACTTTCTCAGTTGGTCGCACCAGCATACGATTTGGTCGCACCTTTTTTTTTTTTGCTACATGCCATGGGATTAATCAATGCATGCTTATGAATAGTGGTCTTAATGGACCAAGGCTAGAAAAGGCTTTCTGGGTTGCAGAATAAATACCTGTAATATATTATATAAAAACTAGGGGTGTACCGATACCCTCACGATTCGATACATATCACAATACTGAACTCACGATACGATATTATTGCGATACTCCAAGACATTTGATAAAAGGTTATCAAAAAATGTACTGTTGATTAAAATGTTACATTTTGATATTACATTGTGGGTTTAAATGAATAGGCTTGGACTCTGTGCTTTTAACCCAAGGACAATAGAGACACCAGAATAAAAATATTCATGAATCTGAAGCTGAAAATACAGAATTATTTTAGACGAATATTCTTGCACTTTTTCACTGACTAGATATATTTAAAATAATATTGGACACTTTTTACAGGTCAAGTAACATAAGACATTTGGTATTATCAGGACAAATATTCCCCCATTGCATTATTGTAATGTAGTACTGACACTAATTCTCTGAAAACTTAATTTTTTTTTCTCACACAGTAATTTTTGTGGGGCGGGGGAACTATCCACGATACGCAATGTTGCATTTTTGTATTGCGATATATTGTGGCGCGATATATTGTTACACCCCTAATAAAAGCACAAATTTCAGGATTTTCATGGATTTTGGACAGTAATTTTATTCTGTAATTTTAAGCATTCTACATTTGAATTATATACAATCTATTTATTTACATTTGAATCATATTCTATCTGTCTGTCTGTCTATTATCATCTTTCTATCAGCATCATCTTTCTATCTTTTAAAAAGCATTAAACATTCAAATCTATGCATTGTATTTTAAAAGATTAGAGTATTATAATACGCTGATACAGATTTTTCGTTATCAAAGTTTATAGTTGAATCAGAAATCTCACACTCCTTCTTACCTTCTGGATTTTATAATCTTTTCCTTTTCCTCTGTGGAGCGATTACTCTCATCTAACCGCTGAGAGACGTAGGAAGGGGCACGGTGTTTCGTGAGACCTTTTCATTTTTATATGCCTTTAATTCGAGAATTCGTAATTGGCGCGTTTCACCATCAGTTTGCAATGCGCGTGATGTCTACGTTCGTCAATAAATAAACTGCACGTGTCTTGCGGAAGAACATTGTAGCCGGAGCTACTTCTCCGTTAATGTCTATGGCGAGTCACACAGGCACTGGGCAACTCCGCAACCGTGCCGAGCCCGGGATAAAATAGTCCGAATATAAACACTTATTATAGGCGTACGTACCGTAGTGATTCAGGATAAGTCAAAAACACGGTTTGGAAAATGGATTCATGATGTATTGTAATGTATTGTATCAATCATGATGATTGAACATAAGTTACGTTACGGACTGCAGATGCTGATACAACGGCGTTCTGTTGCACGAGCGTCCACTCGCACGAATGCGACCACACATACATTTTTAACTCGCACATTCTCAAAAAATTTGGTCGCAGTCTGGAACCCTGTATAGACGTTTTAAATCTAAACTCCAAAAAGCAACGAAATTGTCAGACATCCATTAGTGCATGCGAGGAAAACAACTGGAAATACAGCGCTGGTTGTTCTCTCCATACTTGACAACGACGGAATCCAACGGCGTGGGCGAAGATATTATACGTGTTTTAAATTGTATGAAATAATCCCAAAAAAGCACAAACACGGCAGAGATGGCAAGTACAGCAGCTGCTGGAATTAGCTGAGGGTGACGCTAACAAATAGCAGACAAAGGGCTAGCAGTGACAGCAGCCGCAATCCACCAGTCACTCAAGTGGCCAAGCCCTTATTTATGCAGAACTTTAAGGCTTTATATAATTGAAACGGATGAGTTGTAAAAAAAAATCACCCCCCTCACAGTTGTCATGAAGGGCCAAATTAACTACATAGACCAAAACCACTTTTTGCTCCAGGCTGTAAACATATTTTTTTCTGCTGTAAAGTTGGGCATTTTAACATGGGGGAGATATAGATTTGACTCACTTTTGCTGCCAGCCTCAAGCGGCCAGTCGATAAATTGCAGTTTAATTCACTTCCGTGTTGGTTTCAAGAGAGAGACAGGGAGGTTGCCGCTTGGTTAAAACCCTAAAAATTTATTTAAAACTAAATCCATAAAATAATCCCCGAATGGGATCCCCTAAAAGGTTATATGTATATGAAGTGCCGAAGTAAAATATGAAGTAAAAAAAAGTATTGATTTTTTTGTGTAGTAAATGTGGTTGAAATGTGGTGGTGGTGTGTCCCTCAGGCATCGGACCCTGATGTGGGCGAGAGCTCAGAACTGCAGTATTCCCTGCTGGAGTCCACAACTCTGCTGGATGTGGAGGCCAGCACTGGTCAGGTCTACGTACTGGATGCATCCAGTTTTGGAGGCAATCCGTCCACCTTTCAGGTTAAAGCCACTGATAAACATGGGCGGTTCACGACTACAACAGTACAGGTGAGCAGAAACAGAAGGTGCCTTCCATTTGACAGGGTCCCTACGCAGTGTTCACTGCTCCCTACTCCCTGAACACAGTACATCAGTTAAAGTGGACTTCGCTGACAATAATCACTCATTTGGAATGCCCTGCAACGTCATCAAAGAAAGGCAACAACAGGGTCGCGCAGATTATGATATAACTTTGTTAATATTGTAATTTACTTTCCTTTCTAATTTAAAATTATATAATAGGCCTATGTATACATTCATCACCCCAACCGTTCATAAATACTCTAGTTTGTATAATATTAACAATATTTATGAATACTCAATGCATACGTAAACTAAGAGCCGTTAGAAATTTAAATTTTAAATCTCTTCCAACGGCTCTGCTTTACGGTTCATTCAGACTGGTGACGCGGTGCACAATGACAGTTGGGTGATTTTCGCTCTCCACTTCCTGTGAAGTGATGTATCGATGTTCCCTTATTCCCTACGCCGTTTGCAGTGCCCTTCGAACTGAACATGTTCATTCCCTTCGGATTGGAATCTCACTTAAGATTGCGAAATACCCTGTGAAGTCCACTTTGCAGTCCACTTACGGTTGAATGGAACGCACCTAGAGAAAATAAGAGAACGCTTTTGAAAGACTCTTTCAAATTACCAATGGCATTGTGATTGAGAATAGAGAAGTAGAGCAGTCAATGCAAAGATGGACTTCTTTGTGTTTGCCACCTGCAGATCAAAGTAAAACAAAGTATACATCATGACAGCGTCTCAGTAATCTCCCTAAACCAGCCTGTATACATAGTGGAGGAGAAGATACCAGAGACGGAAGAGTGAGTAATCTCTGCTTGATATTGAAACGTGTTATTAAGACAGAATAAAAGCATTTCCAGTTGTGAAGTGTTAATGTGTTTTGAGTGTAAGTGGAAACATTTTTTAAGGAATAATTAACCCAAAAATAAATTTGAAAAGGAATTATTTTACTCACCCTCATCAGGATTCCTAATCTGTGTGTCCTGCTATGTTTTCACTGAAACACAATTCATACATGTTCATACAGTTCTTTTCCACACAATGTCATAGAGCAATGACCATAAGTGCTTCAAATAAGACAAAAACAGTCCATATAACATAAAACATTATAAGTTAAAAAAATGTTTTTCTGTTTTACATATTGGACTTAATTGGTACTTCTCATTACCTCCCGTTATTGTTTTGTGTTCTATACACCATCTGATAGTGTGTTTTTTCCTCAGTTCCATGGGGAAAGTTTTAGGCTGGACTGTGAAAATCCTCAGTGTGAGAGCTGAGAATGGGAATGAGATGCGCACCATTCTCAGAGAATCTACAGCCAAAACTTACGTCAGTTTCATCGCCATGGACTCCAGTGATGCTCTCATCCAAGCCACGGTGGTCAAAGAGTACGTTGAACTAATATCAGTTATTTAGACTAATCTAATGTGAAAGCTGATGTGGAAATGTTTAATAGCCGATAGCCTTGTGGTCAGTGCTCTGGCTGTGCTCTCACTTTTAAACTGATCTGAGATCTGAATACATTCATTTCCATTTTAACTTTGACTGACCACGAGGCTATTGCTTGCTGCTCCTATCACATCTTGAAATAATCTAAATGTTTTTGAGTATTTTATTATTGCAAAAGACTGACTTGCCATTGAATAAAAAATATTGTTCTTGTCCTAACAGAGATTTTAGAGTGCATTTTTATTATTTAAAATGAAAAACCTTCAATATCAGGTGAACAAACCAAAACAGCAAATGGGTTAAATGTATAAAACCCAACACAGCTGGCTCAAAATAACCCATCATGTGTTCGGCCCAATATTAATGCTGGGTTGCCAAATAACCCAGAAATTGTTGTTTTTAACCCAGTGTTTTTTAGAGTGTGGTTTACCAACCATGTTTGTTCAAGGATACCAGTAAGGGATGCAATTACATGATCGCACAACAACATCATCGCAATACACAGAAATATATCCACCTTGAAAAGTATTATTTATTTATATATATATATGAATACATTATGGTAGTCCATTGACAAAATATAAGATTTATATATGAAAAATGTATGTATGTGCAAAATATACTCTTCACATTTCCGTCTGGCCTGCTTGCCTGAATTACATCTATTCTATATAATAAGGATGAGAGTGTTTTGGGCAGCATCTGAAATATCTTCACTCCCACAGGAAAATGAACAGTGAGCATACAGATTTAACATCTGAACTGCAGAAGGTTTTTGGTCCTGGTTTGGAGTTCAAAGTGGAGGACAGTTCTGGAGACTCTGGAGAATCCAGTCAAGCCGTCACAATCGCTCTAGGTGTTCTGCTGGCTGTAATCAGTGTGGCTTCAATTGTGACGATTATCCATCTCGTCAAGTAAGTTATAACTGGCCATAACTGCACCTATCTGTCTATCTATTTGTATTTGTGTGTGTGTGTGTGTGTGTGTGTGTGTGTGTGTGTGTGTGTGTGTGTGTGTGTGTGTGTGTGTGTGTGTGTGTGTGTGTGTGTGTGTGTGTGTGTGTGTGTGTGTGTGTGTGTGTGTGTGTGTGTGTGTGTGTGTGTGTGTGTGTGTGTGTGTGTGTGTGTGTGTGTGATCAAAAACACATATTTACTCCTCACACATTCCGTGTTTTTAGTGTCTCTCTTTCTCTTCCATGTGTGTGTGTGTTTGACACAGAATAAACTTAGTTGTCTACTAATTCCTAATTGAAAAGTAAACTTAAAGTCATCATGAAATCAGAATTGATTTTTTTATTTGATTGATTAAATTGTCTGTGCTGTTTCACCTGCCAGTAGGTACTACAGCTTTCCTAAAATGCCATAATGTGATGCCAGTTGTCATTATAACATTTCTTTCATGTTGAACATTGCTCCTTTTAGGGGTAATGTTTTCCCAGTGAAGAAAATTAATATGTTTGGTCAATTAATTATAATACATATTTTTGCAGCCTCAAGAAAAAGGGGACAGATTCTGACATACTGAGTTTAACTGAAAGACAGAGTTCAAATACTCCCATTGATTCAAATCAAAAAAGAGGAAGCAGTATTGAGCACAATGGTGACTTTAACATGTAAGTGCAAAATATCTGATACAAATAGTTTGAAAAGATTGTTCTCAAATACAAAATATGCATCAGTTACCATGTTTTTATCTATGGTTTGTTCTGAGATGTTTGACTAAACATGTTTCTTCTTTTGTTAACAGAAACCCAGAATCCGGAAAGGTAGAGCCCCCAGCTGTAACGACAAACTCATAGATTATAATCAAGTATCATTTTGTCACAAAACATGGAATTTAAATTCAGAGAATGGAAGTGATATCAGTGGAAACAGCATCTCTGCCCTCTGAAAACACCCTGATGGAAACAACACGAGCATCAGGTCTTCTTAGGACAGAAATCAGGATCTGGGCTTCATCATTACAGGATTAACATCTTTGATCATGTGTCCTCAGTTCCAGGATCAGCCGTCATGTGACTCTCACATTGACAAACTCAAGTCACAACAGACACAACACAGGGCGAATTCCCTTCAAAGAGACGAGCATCGAGAGCATCTGCTCCACTCATTATGCATTACTGTCTCATAGTATCTGTATGGATCACCCGACATTAAGCCAGATGTCACTGCCACTTTATTCTTAATTTAAATGTTATTTAAAAAACGAATTCATACTGAAAAATACAGCTGTTTAGACAGATGTCCTGTAGAGCAAACAGGAGAGATGGTGTTTGATACACCACAGTCACTGGATTGATTCCCAAGGAATACAAGAACTGACAAATGTGTAAATGTAAATAAATGTAGATTTTTTTTTTAAAAAATATAGCCTCTGTGTCTTTAATTTATATTGACATTTGGTAAAAACTAACAAACAATATTATGTTAGGGATATTTAAATTAGGTACATTTCCAGGTAACTTATCAAATAAATTCTAAAATTACTTCCTTCAAGTGAGCATCACATTTACCTTTCAATAACGGTCTCATAAAAATGCTTCAGAATGAATATAATAGAGCCTGGAAGCTTTTAATAAAAGAAGTGAGGCTGATAAAACAAAAACACTTGAGAAGACCACAATAGATGTTATTGATTAGGCTTGGGTAGAAGATAACCCACATCTATGTAGAACTAAATTATTATTTTTTAAGTACACAGTACAAATAAGTTCCCCTTCAGTCGCTCACGTTCGACGTGACGTCGACGTGACGACGTTAGGGGATCACTTCAGGGAGCCCTATCAACTTCGAGTGTCTACAGAACAAGCCAATGAACGTTGGCGTGCGTGAAACGCGTCACGCGCCCCGCCCCGCAGCGCGGGTATAAACAGGAAGCGGACGCACGCACTCATTGTCTTTCGCTTCGGAGCCGAGCTTTCGTTTTGACTCTGAGTTTCTGCAGACTGCTGCATCGATCGTTGAAGACTTCAAAGAGAATACTCTGTTCCAGTGCTGGTGTGACGGCGCGATCAGCGGTGGCCGCGAGCATTACAGCTCACAACTGCTGTTTTCACAGCAATGCTTGTGTGTGTGTGTGTGTCTGTATGTGTCGGTCTCGGTGGGCGTTCCTCTCGTGAGTGTGTACCCCGATTACACCGCGGCTATCCCTGGGTGCTTCAGCACTGAGAGAGTTATTTTTTCTCTTTATATTTTTTGTTTTCAACTAAAAGAGCAACACAAGCGTGACGCTGCGTCCTTTTCAGGATGACATTCCGCTTGTGCGTTTCTGGGTGCGGTCGTTCCCTGGCGCCAGCAGACGGCCACAATTGTTGCCTCTCGTGTTTGGGCATTCAGCACGCTGAAGCAGCTTTTGTGAATAGTTCATGTTCTCATTGCGGGAATATGACTATGGCAGCGCTTAGATCAAGACTCGCTTACCTCAAGGGAGGTGCAGTCCCCTCGCCTATGCCCAGATCTAGTGTTTATTCTGGACCTCAGAATAGACCTACTTTTGCGCATGGTCAGGGTGATCTGAGGATTACCGTGAGGGCTTCCCCGCCGAGGCAATCTCCGTGGGCCCCTCACGCCTCTCAAGCGCTGCCGCCGTTGGAGCCCCCAAACGAACGCACTGGCCCCTCTCGTTGTCGGCCAGCCGTGTCCTTTGGGGCCCCACCTGACGATCAGATGTCGATCGCAGCATCGGAGGGGGAGCTCAGTCCTCTGGAGATGAGGATTCGGCTGCGTTACCCCTCTCTGGGAGTGTGGCGTTGCCCGAGTCAGATCCAGAATGGGCGGCTATGCTTTCCCGGGCCGCCGAGAAGGTCGGGCTTGTGTGGAACCCTCCACCACGTCCCGAGCCTTCTCGGTTGGACGATTGGTATCTCGGGGCGGGCCGTGCTGGTTCTCAGCGCTCCGCCCCAGTGCCATTCTTTCCGGAAGTGCATTAGGAGCTTACTAGGATGTGGAAGGCGCCGTATAGTGCCAGAAGCTGTCCTAGTGGCTCCTCCCTCCTCACCACCCTCGACGGCGGGGCGGCTAAGGGGTATGTGGATGTTCCCCCGGTGAAGCGTGCCGTCTCGATGCAATTGTGTCCGGCGTCCGCTTCCTCCTGGCGGGGCAATCCACGCCTCCCGTCCAAGGCTGCAGAGCCTGTGGACAGGCTGCTTCTGCCCTCCATGCCATAGCGCTTCTACAGGTCCATCAGGCCCAGGCGCTCATGGACATGAACGAGGGTGGTTCTGACCCAGAGCTCCTCCGGGAGCTCCGTGTGGCAACCGACCTCGCTCTCCGAGCGACGAAGGAAACTGCACGTTCAGTCGGTCAGGCGATGTCCACCTTGGTGGTCCAGGAGCGCCACCTCTGGCTCAACCTCGCGGATATGAGGGACACCGATAAATGTCGGTTCCTGGATGCCCCTCTTCCCAGGTTGGGTTATTCGGCGACGCGGTCGAGAGCTTCGCCCAACAGTTCTCAGCCGCCCAGAAGCAGACGGAGGCCATCCGACACATCCTGCCCCGGCGGACCGCTGCTGCTCCCTCCGTCCGCCGGCCGCAGCTCCTCCGTCCGCTCGTCGCCGAGGTCGACCTCCTGCGGCGTCCTCCGCTCCCGCTAAGCCTTAGCAGCAGCAGCCACCATCCAGGCCTCGGCGTGGGGCAGGCCGCAGGAAGTTGACCATGCCCGTCCAGCCCGCTGCCAAACCAGGAGGCAAGCGCAGGTTCTAACGACCCTGAGACGGGCGACCCAGAGTGGATCAAGTTGCTCTTCAGGAGGTGGTGAAGGCTCCGCTCCTTCCCCCGGTGGAGGGCCGGGTGGAGAATCTTTTCTGTTCCGCCACTGACCCACGGGCCAGTGGTACCCTCATTTTCAACTAAAGAGCAATTCTGTAACCTCTGGGTCCCAAGAGGGCGCGCTTGGCGGTCGACGACGCTATGCCTTGTCACCCTCGAGCCCCTCTTCTTCGCCAGCGAGCAGCAGTGGCTGTGTTCTGGACGCACTGACGCTTCCGCACACTCACTCTGCCATTCGACGGAAGCAGGTACGTGTTGCACCACACACTCAGACCCCACTCCGGGCCGCTATGCCGTCCGAGTCGGGTCCCTGCATTCCGCCGCGCTGCCCCACCCCGGGTATGTCTGTGGTGCCGTTGATTCCGCTTGCGCGGTGTCTGGGAGCCTGGCTAGCGCTTCCCAGCCCGTCTCGCTGGCTCATCCGTACTGTCAGACTCGGCTATGCGATTCAGTTCGCCCGGCGTCCCCCTTTATTCAGGGGCGTTCTGTTCACCCGTGTTCTGGCGGACAGTGCCCCTGTGCTCAGGGCAGAGATCGCAGTCCTACTGGCGAAGGACGCGATCGAGCCGGTCCCTCCAGCCGATATGAAGACCGGCCTCTACAGCCCGTACTTCATTGTACCCAAGAAAGGCGGTGGGTTACGGCCAATCTTGGACCTGCGTGTCTTGAACCGGTCCCTTCAACAGACTGCCCGTTCAAGATGCTTACGCAGAAACGCATTTACAAATGCATCCGTCCCCAAGATTGGTTTGCAGCGATCGACCTGAAGGACGCGTACTTTCATGTCTCGATTCTCCCTTGACACAGACCGTTTCTTCGCTTTGCGTTCGAGGGACGGGCATATCAGTACAAAGTCTTACCCTTTGGGCTGGCCCTGTCACAACTCGCTTATTCTCGCCCAGTCGAGAGAGCAGTTGTGCGAACACAGGGACATGGTGCTCAGTCACCTCAGCCATAGGGCTTCGGGTCAACTGGGAAAAGAGCAAACTCACCCCCGGGCAGAGGATCTCTTTTCCCAGTGTGGAGTTGGACTCGATCAACATGACAGCGCGCCTCACCAAGGCCCGCGTCCAGTCAGTGTTGAACTGCGTGAGCACGCTCAGACGCAGAACAGCGGCTCCACTGAAACTGTTTCAGAGGCTCCTGGGGCATATGGCATCTGCAGCCGCGGTACGCCGCTCGGATTGCTTCATATGAGGCCGCTCCAACACTGGCTCCACGGTCGAGTCCCGAGATGGGCGTGGCAGAGCGGCTCGTGCCGGGTCCAAGTGACTCCGCACTGTCGCCAAACTCTCAGCTTGTGTCGGACCCTTTGTTCCTGCGGGCAGATGTTCCCCTAGAACAAGTGTCCAGGCATTCTGTGGTCTCCACGGATGCCTCTGCCACCGGCTGGGGGGCCACGTACAACGGGCATGCAGCTTCAGGTCTGTGGACGGGGCCTCAACTGCATTGGCACATCAATTGCCTCGAGTTGTTAGCAGTACATCTTGCATTGGGCCGCTTCGAAACGCCGCTTCGTGGCAAGCATGTACTGGTCCGTACGGACAGCACTGCGACCGTTGCGTACATCAACCGTCAGGGTGGTTTACGCTCCCGCCGCATGTCACAACTCGCCCGCCATCTCCTCCTTTGGAGTCAGAAGCATCTGAGGTCGCTTCGTGCCATTTATATTCCTGGCCTGCTCAACCGTGCAGCCGACGAGCTCTCACGGCAGCAGGTGCTACCGGGAGAATGGCGACTCCATCCCCAGGTGGTCCAGCTGATTTTCAGGCGCTTCGGGACCGCACAGGTAGATCTGTTTGCCGCCCCGGACACGTCTCACTGCCAGTTGTTCTATTCCCTGACCGAGGGGACCCTCGGCACGGATGCTCTGGCACACAGCTGGCCCCCGGGCCTACGCAAGTATGCGTTTCCCCCAGTGAGCCTTCTTGCACAGACCTTGTGCAAAGTCAGGGAGGACGAGGAGCAGGTCGTGTTAGTTGCGCCGTATTGGCCCAACCGGACCTGGTTCCCCGAACTAGTGCTCCTCGCGACAGCCCCTCCCTGGCCCATTCCTCTGAGAGAGGACCTGCTCTCTCAGAGACGGGGCACCCTATGGCACCCGCGTCCGGACCTCTGGAAACTCCATGTCTGGTCCCTGGACGGGACGCGGAGGTTCTAGGTGACCTACCCCCAGCGGTAGTTGACACCATCACTTCCGCTAGAGCCCCCTCTACGAGGCGCCTCTATGCTCTGAAGTGGAACCTATTCGTTGACTGGTGTTCTTCTCACGAGGAGAACCCCCGAACTTGCTCGATCCGAGCCGTGCTTTCCTTCCTGCAAGATGGGTTGGAGCGAAGGCTGTCTCCCTCCACCCTTAAAGTGTATGTTGCCGCCATTGCCGCACATCACCATGCAGTTGAAGGTAAGTCGTTGGGAAAGCACGACCTGATCGTCAGGTTCCTGAGGGGAGCAAGGAGACTAAATCCTCCTCGCCCACTCTCTATAGCCTCTTGGGATTTGTCTCTGGTCCTTTCGGCACTTCAGAGACCACCCTTCGAGCCCTTGCAGTCAGCTGAGTTAAAAATTCTGTCCTGTAAAACAGTACTCCTGGTTGCATTGGCCTCCATCAAGAGGGTAGGGGACCTGCATGCATTTTCGGTCGACGAATCGTGCCTGGAATTCGGCCCGGCTAACTCTCACGTGATCCTGAGACCCCGGCCCGGATACGTGCCCAAGGTTCCTACCACTCCCTTCCGGGACCAGGTGGTGAACCTGCAAGCGCTGCCTTCGGAGGAGGCAGACCCAGCCCTGGCTTTTCTCTGTCCCGTCCGCGCTCTGCGTCTGTACGTGGACAGAACGCAAAGCCTCAGGACCTCAGATCAGCTCTTCGTCTGTTACGGAGGCCAGCAGAAGGGAAAGGCTGTCTCCAAGCAGAGGATGGCCCACTGGATAGTGGATGCCATCGCCTTGGCTTACGAAGCCCAAGGCGTGCCTTGCCCGCCCGGGTTGAGAGCCCACTCCACTAGGGGTGTCGCTTCTTCTTGGGCGCTGGCACACGGCGCCTCGCTGACAGATATCTGTAGAGCTGCGGGCTGGGCGACACCTAACACGTTCGCTAGGTTTTATAGCCTACGTGTTGAGCCGGTTTCTTCCTGTGTGCTCGCTTCAACCAGCCGGTAACACCGAAGTTTCCGCTCTTGTGTCGGCTTGCTGCGCCACTCCCCTCCACATGGAGCGGATACGTGCGCCTTTTTGCTCCAGTCGAGTTCCCCACTCTGGCGAACCCTGTGAGTTCCTCCGCACCCCTCCGGCAGTCGGACGTTGCGGAGCGTCCGACGCCAGGCCTAGTGCTCGTATGCTTGTGTAACTTGTGCTAGGCTGGGTTCCATATGTGGTGATTCCTGCGGCGATCCCATATGAGTATTCTTCCACGACCAGCTCCATGCGGTGAGCCCGTGTCTTTCCCTTGGCAGAGTCCGCTCTGCCGTCACTGTCTGGTGTAGCCTCCCCCTTCTCAGGCTGGAGCCACCCCAGTGACATTCCATATGTTGCACTGCCCTCTGGCCAGTCCATATGAGTATTCTCCACGTTACCTCCCTTCGGGCAGGACGTGGCTTCCGCAGCGTCCCTCTCCTCTGGAAAGGCACGCTTTCCCAGTGTTATCCAAGAGTTCACGGTGTGGGTATATGGAACAGCAGTTGAACTCCCTCTACGCAGATCTTCCGCCCCAGCAGTTGGGGGTCTGAGAGTCTTGCGTAGGGCGCTGGATGTGGCAGCAACCGATGGCGTTTTCCATGGGATCCCCTAACGTCGTCACGTCGACGTCACGTCGAACGTGAGCGACTGAAGGGGAACGTCTCGGTTACTGATGTAACCCTCGTTCCCCGAAGGAGGGAACGGGAGACGTGACGTCCCGCCGCCACAGTTGCTGACCATCGCTGTACGGCCGTCTCTATCTCGGCTCCTCAGCGAAAAACAATGAGTGCGTGCGTCCGCTTCCTGTTTATACCCGCGCTGCGGGGCGGGGCGCGTGACGCGTTTCACGCACGCCAACGTTCATTGGCTTGTTCTGTAGACACTCGAAGTTGATAGGGCTCCCTGAAGTGATCCCCTAACGTCGTCACGTCGACGTCACGTCTCCCGTTCCCTCCTTCGGGGAACGAGGGTTACATCAGTAACCGAGACGTTTTTACAGACAATAACTCCTGGAGGGAAACAGCAGATGCAACAGCGCCCTCTGCAGGTCAGGAGCAGAGTGCGTCAACATTCAAAGACATTGTTTATCTAGACTAGATCATCTATCTTTATATAGAAAACCAAATAAAAATCGGTGCAGTCGAATGCAAAACGTGCTCTGTGTAAACCGGCCCTAAGAAGGCAGCTCCCTATGAGAGAAGGCAGTAAGACAGCTTGCTAGATTTTGGAACAGAGCAAATACTCCCAATTACATCAAGTACAACTAGTCTGAATGTATGTTATCACTAACTCCATCTCCATACTAAAAGACTTGCTCCTTTTTTCCATCAGAAAATAAAGGACACAGATTACGGATTCCTAAGATATAAAATAAGTGTGTGTGTTTGTGTGTGTGTGTGTGTGTGTGTGTGTGTGTGTGTGTGTGTGTGTGTGTGTGTGTGTGTGTGTGTGTGTGTGTGTGTGTGTGTGTGTGTGTGTGTGTGTGTGTGTGTGTGTGTGTGTGTGTGTGTGTGAACATATAATTTTATATAAAAAACTGTGGTAACACTTTATTTTACAGTGTCCTTGTTACATATGTTACATGTACTTACCATAGTAATAACAGTAAATTATGCATAATTACATGCAACTAACCCTCAACCAAACTACATGTACTTACTAGGTTAGGGTAGGGAGGCTACCCTAACCCTATAGTAAGTAGTTAACTATTATTACTCAGTACTTAAATATATAATTACACTGTGACAATGACACCTTAAAATAAAGTGTGAACAAAACTGTAACAAAACAATATAATCAATATTCAACAATATGCCTACCAATAAAGATGTTGGAGTATCACAGAAATGAGGTATTTCAGGGCTGGACCAGGTTTTTTGTTAATTCCAGAAAGTCTACTATTCACTCAGCCGTCTTAATCAGCTCCCGAGCTTGTGAATCAGTTTATCGTGTCCACAAATTTGGGCACTTGCAAGGACCCTGACTCATTACACATTGGGATGACAAGACAACGTCCTCGATGTACAACGTCACTGCTGGTATTTATGAAAAACACCACAGTATTTCTGTCATAGGCTAATTTGTTTATGTTATTAAAATGTAAATTATGAGCAGAGGCGCCCTTTGCAATTCGAGGCCCGTTTCAATCAAACAGTTGGAGGCCCCCCACATAATATATATATATATATTTTTTTACTGCAATTACTTTATTATCTCTGTAACTTTATCCAGCGATCTCATAACGTTGTGTTCAATTGACATCTGGGCAAGTGCAGACAATCTTTCTTGCAGCATTGTGGACCGCATGTAGTTTTTTTTTTTTTTAAAAAAGACTGATTTTATCAGCCACAAGCGCAAGATATAAATATAGAAAATTAAACAATTAACTTTTTTTAATTAACTAAAAAACTGCCAGTAGGTGGCAGCAAATCATTGCCATTAAAGGATTAGTTCACTTTTAAAAAAACTTTTGCTGATAATTTACTCACCCCCATGTCATCCAAGATGTCCATGTCTTTCTTTCTTCAGTCGAAAAGAAATTAAGGTTTGTGATGAAAACATTCCAGGATTTTCCTTCATTTAATGGACTTTAATGGGACCCAAACGGTTTAAGGTCCAAATGACATTCAACGAACTAAATGAACAAAATGACTCGAAAAAAGATTTTTTCATTTTGATGATCGAGTTCGAACAGGAGAGTCACGAACGCGCATCACAGAACAGAGCAAGGAGAGCATTTGTGCTTAAAAAACTTAAACTTTGTTATTTATTTTTTAAATGACAGATCTTTTCGCTAGATAAGACACTTATTCATCGTCTGGTATCGTTTAAAGCTCTTTGAAGCTGCACTGAAACTGTCATTTGGACCTTGAACCGTTTTGGCCACGATTGAAGTCCATTATATGGAGAAAAATCCTGGAATGTTTTCATCAAAAACATTAATTTCTTTTCGACTGAAGAAAGAAAGACATGGACATGGACATCTTGGATGACATGGGGGTGAGTAAATTATCAGCAAAAGTTTATTTAAAAGTGAACTAATCCTTTAACGAGTGTAATTGTGAACACTCAATTGAACACTGAACACCAGCAGAACTAGAGCAACATCTTCACTCTTCATCTCTCTCTGCTCTGATCTCTGCAGATTAAACTCAGAAAAGTGAAAGCACAGATCAATGGGAACTTTGTTCTCATCAAGCATATCTTAAAGATCGCTTATTTATAGATTGTTTACTATTATAATCCTATCACCCAAGATTGAGTCAGTTCTTTGGTTTAGTACAGAGCTCATTTATTAGAAACTATAAGGTAAAACACATTCACATAAAGGTCAAAATAATTAGCTGAATCAGACTGTAACCTGTCTAAAGCAAAAGGATGGAAATAATGCATTTGTTAATCAGCACTTTTTTTTTAAATTACATAGCACAATAAATTTGCACACAAAACCTGTAATCAAATATCAGGTATTCATCTGCCAAATGATTAACCACACAGAACAACCTCCTGTACAATAAGCAGTCTCATTTTAAAAGTGGCCACTCAACGGAGACTGCCCTACTTTCAGTTAATGAAGCTCTGAGACTGGCAAGAGCAACATCCAAATCCTCAGTACTCACCCTGCTGGATCTGTCTGCTGCTTTTGACACAGTTAACCACCAGATCCTGCTGTCAATCCTTATGACGAAGGGCATCTCAGGAACCGCACTCCAATGGTTCACGTCTTACCTCAGGGCTCAGTGGTTGGACCACTTCTCTTCTCCATCTACATGTCATCACTAGGAACTGTGATTCAGACACATGGTTTTTCCTATCACTGTTATACTGACGACACATAACTCTACCTCTCAATCCAGCCAGATGATCTGACAGTAGCTGCTCGCATCTCAGCCTGCCTGTCAGACAATCCTTGCTGGTTGAAGGAGATGGTCCTCACTGCAGAACACGAAATCCAACTCCTCCCACCTTACATATACCTAAACCTACCTATCTCTTCCCCCTGATCCCTAACCCCACCCCTAATCCTACACATCTCCACGTCTTGAACCGTAAACCCACGCCTAATCCTACCCATCTCCACCCGTTATATCTGGATCCAACTCCGCCCCCTGGATCTCGTGTACTGCAATGAGGTGCTACTGAGTGAAAGAGGACCACCTTCAACTTAACCTTGCAAAGACAGAGCTGCTTGTGGTCTCGACCCACCCACTTCGTCACAACTTTTCCATTCAGCTAGGCTCGTCAACCATAACTCCTTCCAGGACAGCCAGGAACCTTGGAGTTGTGATTGATTATTAGTTTGAACTTCACAGACCACATTGCTAGAAATGCCCGTTCCTGCAGATTTGCTTTATACAACATCAGGAGGATCAGGCCCTTGCTATCAGAGCATGCTACACAACTCCTGGTCCAAGCGCTTGTTCTATCCAGACTGGACTATTGTAATGCTCTCCTAGGTCTTCCAGCATGTTCTGTCAAACCTCTACAACTGATCCAGATCCTGCAGCTAGAGTGGTCTTTAATGAGCCGAAGAGAGCACACGTCACTCCTGTCCTCATAAATCTGGTTGCCACACACACACACACACACACACAAACACACACACACACACACACACACACACTCACACACACACACACACGTTGGTGCAACAGCATTATGAGGACTCTCCATAGGCGTAATGGTTTTTATACTGGACAAACTATATATTATATCCCCTTACACTGCCCCTGTCCCTAAACCTACCCATCACAGGAGACATGCTGCATTTTAAAATGTTTAATAAAACATTGTTTTTTATGTTTTTTAAGCCATTTGTTTTATGAGGACTTTTGAAGTGTCCTCATAAACCACCCATAAGTTGTAATACCAGTGTAATACACATGTCATTATACAAATTTGTGTCCTCATAAATCACATAAACCAACACACACACACACACACACACACACACACACACACACACACACACACACACACACACACACACACACACACACACACACACACACACACACACTGATGCTTGCCTACTGAACAACCACTGGCTTTGCACCTTTATACCTAAACTCACAAGAGGCATGAATACAGTGTATGAGATCGGTTGCCAAGGGCAACAGCCAAATATACAGTTCAGAATGTTGTGATTGACCAATCAGAATCAAGTATTCCAGAGGGACTCATCATAATAAACACGAATAGACCTGGATGACTGAAACCTTTGCATGAGGAGGAATGGTTGAACAAGATCAAGTAAAGATCAAGTATCCTCTGATAAACTCATAACATGAAACTACTTCCAGAAAATCCCTCCCACATTACTCCTTATTATTGGCCTCAATGAAGCACCTTTGATACTTGCTTACACCAGAGAATAACTGCTTATGTTATACAATAAGGAACAGTTCATAGAGAGAAATTACACAAGAAATATTCATTCTCTTCCCTGCCAGCCTTCATAATACAGGCGGCACTGGCAGTGAATTATGGAAAAGATGGATTTATTCTCTATTGTATTTATTTTAGCTTGTCTTCATGTCCACAGTGCTAGGAGTGCTATTGGTAAGTCAAAATAAATTCAAACATGTGGGTATGAGGCCTAACTTTAATAAGATATATCTAGTTACTATATATATTTAGTTGTATCTATTGTCTACTGTTAAAAAAACTTTTTACAGGACAACAGTCTTCTAATTAAGTAAAATGCTTGTCAGGATTTAGGAAACCGCTTTATTCAGTAATATAAGTAAAATGATTCAGATTAAATTACATGAGTTTAAACATTGGGGTAATATTAGTTTTCCAATCAGAAATTAGAACGGTCTGTTCACTTTCCATGTATCCAGCATAATGAAAATAATTTTAAAACTGTATGCTCGTACAAATTGTTATACATCTTGTTGTTACTGTATTGTGTGATTTAGTGTATTTTGTGCTAGCATGTTCAGGCTTTAAGCTGTTTGTTAAGTGCTAAAACCAATGACTTGTTTCTATTTAAGGTACTTTACCTATAAACTGTGCAACTGGCACCGATGACAGAGTTGGGAATATCCAGGAGGGATATGAAGGTGAGAAATGTCCACAGTATTAGATGTTGCTTTTCACAGGTCGAACAGGTATTTTTGTGGCAATAGCCAACAATACATTGTATAGGTCAAAATGATTGATTTTTCTTTTATGCTTTCTTTGAAAGAAAAAAAAAATCAAGAGCAAACATTTAATTACTTTGTATATTTGTACGTTGATATTGGTATTGATTTGTATTGAAACAGCTCATATAAAATAGCCTAGCAGTGTTGGGAAGGTTACTTTGGAAATGTAATAGGTTACAGATTACAAGTTACACTATTTCATATGTAATAAGAAATGTAAATATTTCAATTACTTTATTAAAATTATGTACAGTCAAACCAAGAATTATTCAGACACCAGATATCATTTTTGATATTTTTTTACTAGTGGGTGCAGGACACTATCGTTTATTTATATAAGTGAGGATTGCAAAATAAAGTGGACTGTGTAATTTTATACCCAAAAATTTTTCATACAGTCGATTACCAGTAAAATTTATACACATTTGGGACCAAACATTATTCAGACACTTTGACCTGACCATGTTTTGCTTAAATGTTTTTTTCTTTAATTGCTAATGCGACCTTTGTACACCACAGACTGAACAAAATTATCATTGCTTGGTTTGATAACTCTGAGTTCTTCTTGTCATATTTTATTACCATTTTCTAATAGCGAATAAACTGTGATAATGTGAGAAATGTTGAAGGTGTCTGAAATTCTGAATAAATTTTGGTTTGACTGTAAATGGTTACATTTGATTACTATTTGATTTCTTTTTTTAATTTTCAGTTCTGGTACGCATTTTCATCACTCTTGTAGCCTAAAGAATCAATCAAAAGCATTATAATAGATTCGCTTTACTAAACGGCCTTTAAATAGCAGGAGACATTGTGCACATCAAAAACAGGCAACGCAACAAATTAATATTATTCAATTCAACATTATCATAGCTTTTTACAGAAAATATTAAGATGTAACCCCTTTGTAATCGTTAACATTTTCTTAAGTAACTATAATTCAAATACACATTTTTTCTCAGTAACTGTAACCGATCGATCACAGTTACATTTATTTTGTGATTAAATTACGTAACTCAGTTACATGTAACAATTACTCCCCAACAGTAAAATAACTGATATTTGATAAATAAATAAAACCCTCTGTAGTTGTCAGAGATCAATCAAGCTTGATTCCATCCACCATACAACGATCACTCTCTCCGGATTACTAATCACACACACCTGTTCACCATCAACAGCCTCATCAACAAGCACTATAAAACACTCACCATAGCCCCAGTTCAGTGTCAAGCCTCCAACAGGAATAGACCATTATCCTTTGTCTGATAAACCTCTGAATCATCCTGATTACCAAAACGTAACGTATCTTCGTCTATGACACACTAACTTATGTCATTGCTCTATTGTCTCCAGGACTCCGATTTGAAGTTACTATTTACCTGTGATCCAGTCATCCTCTGAAAATTCCAGTGTGTCCCCTGAGCAGGCTTGCTATCAACTGGAGCTGTAAAGGAAAGTTCAAGTATTAATGAACTGAGACTACATGGTGGTTGTGTTTACCGGCTGTCCGCCCAGCACCGAGTGATCCTCACTGAACCTGCACCTGAATTCACTGAATACTCACCTTGCACTCTTATCACCTCAAATAAAGCTGTGTTTTTGGATTCACTTACCTCTGTCTCCTTACCTATATCCTGACAGAAGGCTTGACCTTACACCGCTATGGATCCTACACAGCCCGAAGACGGCGCTTCCGCAAACCCCGCTTCCGTAAACCCCGCTTCCGCAAACCCTGCTTCCACACTGGTTTACATCGCCAACTCCAACGCCCGACAAGCGCCCTTCTCAGGCCGGGCGGAAGATTGCAACGGGTTCTTACTGCAATGCTCGCTTGTCCTGGAACAACAGCCTCAGTTATACCCAACAGAAAGATCGCAAATCTCTTTTATCATCCAGCAGTTATCCGGGCCAGCACTAAGGTGGGCTGAGTCGTTGTGGCTTCAAGGGACTACGGTCACATCCTCATTGCAAAATTTCATAACCCATTTCAAAGAAGTGTTTGGGCGTCCGGTAGGAGATTCATCTGTCAGCGAGCAGCTGCTACGGTTACGTCAGGGGAAGAGATCGGTTTCTGATAACTCCCTGGAATTCCGAACCCTAGCATCAGCAAGTGGGTGGGACGAAAAGGCTCTCCTTGCTGTTTTCCGAAGAGGGTTGAACCCCACGCTTCGTCTCCAGCTCGCCATTTACGATGATACTCTTGGACTTGAAAAATTTATGCAGCAGGCTCTCCGAGTGCATCAAAGATCCCAGAACTGTTTTCTAGACATTCAGCAGCCAATCCCCATAGCTCATCAGGTTCCACCTGAATCCTACTACGAATCGATGCCGGAAAAAATGCAAGTAGAAACTCACCGACTATCTCAAGCTGAGCGCAATCGCCGCAGAGAATTAAGATTATGCTTATCTTGTGGGACTGAAGGCCATTTCCTCCGTACATGCCCATCACGCCCTCCTCGTCTACTTGTAAGTTCCGTTTTTAACAACCCTTTAGTATCAACCCCATTAACGATATCAGTAACCTTGAAGTCTCCAAATTTCCACATTTCAGTTGCGGCCATCGTCGACTCCGGGTCGGCAGGCGATTTCATATCAGGAAGTCTCTCCAAGAAACTCAAGCTCCAGAGATCCAACACATCCAAACCATACTCCATCTATGCTGTAACTGGCGAAGTTATCAACAAGGGGTACGTAACATCTCAGATAACACCCATTACATTATGTGTTGAGAACACTCACCAGGAATTGTTTGAACCATTCATTCTTGAGAACAGCCAAACTGACATAATCCTCGGCCGTCCATGGCTCATCCGCCATCAACCTACCATTAATTGGAAATCTGGCAAGATTCTGAACTGGGGATGCAACTGTTCTTCGACTGACGCTGCACTCCCAGTCCCGTCATCCTCCGAGCCCCCAGAACCGGTTTTGGTGAATTCAACTTCCATCGAAAGCCCCACAGAAAACCTATCAGTGACTATTCCTCCAGCTTATTCTTCATTTGCAGATGTGTTCAATCCTGTTGCAGCTTCCAGGTTACCACCACACAGACGATGGGACTGTGCCATTAACTTAGTTCCAGGGGAACCCATTCCCAAGGGTCGAGTTTACTCCTTGTCCATTCCTGAACAAACAGCCATGCAAAAATACATCGAGGAGGCCCTACACCAGGGATATATCAGACCTTCCACCTCACCTGCTGCCGCCAGTTTCTTTTTCGTCTCCAAGAAAGATGGAGGATTAAGACCATGCATAGATTACAGAGCGCTCAATAAGATCACAGTAAAATTCAGTTATCCACTCCCTCTTGTCCCATCCGCCCTCAAACAACTTCGAGAAGCCAGAATGTTTACCAAACTTGACCTGAGAAGCGCATACAACCTAATCAGAATACGAGAAGGGGATGAGTGGAAGACAGCATTTATTACCCCCGCAGGGCACTATGAATACCTGGTGATGCCGTATGGTCTGGTAAACGCTCCTTCCGTCTTTCAGAGTTTCATGGACGAGGTGCTCCGAGACTTCCTGAATCGCTTTGTGCTAGTCTACATTGATGATATTCTAATCTTCTCAAAAGACCTAGTAGAACACCAACGTCACGTCTCTCTAGTACTCCAATGGCTCCGGGAATTCTCTCTGTTCTTGAAGGCAGAAAAATGCATGTTCCATCAGACCGCTGTCGAGTTCCTGGGTTACCGCCTCAGCGAACGAGGAGTCGAGATGGATGACCGCAAGACCAAAGCCATCACCTCCTGGCCCACTCCGCAGTCTGTAAAAGAGCTGCAAAGATTCCTGGGGTTCTCAAATTTTTACCGAAGGTTCATAAAGAATTACAGCATGTTAACAGCCCCACTAACTTCACTTCTGAAGGGAAAACCAAAGATCCTTCCTTGGAACTCTGACGCCGAACACGCTTTCCTTTCTCTCAAGAACGCATTCATCATTGCGCCCCTGCTTCGTCACCCAGATCCTGAAAAGGTATTCCTTGTCGAGGTTGATGCTTCTACTACTGGGGTAGGAGCAATCCTGTCACAGTTCTCAGAACACTCTTCCAAACCCATGCCCTGTGCGTTCTTTTCACGCAAGTTATCCACCGCTGAGAGCAACTATGACATCGGCAACCGAGAACTCCTGGCTGTTAAACTCGCCCTAGAAGAGTGGAGGCACTGGTTAGAGGGGGCCAAGCACCCGTTCATCGTCCTCACAGACCACAAAAACCTCCAATATTTGAAGGAAGCCAAAAGACTCAACCCACATCAAGCTAGATGGGCCCTGTTCTTTACTCGTTTTCACTTTCAAATATCCTACCGTCCGGGATCAAAGAACACTCGAGCAGATGCCTTGTCACGTCTCCATGCCCCAAAAGCATCCCAGGATGAGCCCGAAACCATCCTACCAACGAAGCTATTTGTCCAACCCATCCAGTGGGATCTCGACGAACAACTCCTCGAAATATCACAACGCTTTCCCGGTCCTCCAGAGTGTCCCGCTGGAAAGATCTATGTACCCAAAGATTTCCGCGTTTCTCTCATCTCCTCTGCCCATTCGTCTGTTGGGACAGGTCACCCAGGCATCAGTAAGACTCATTCGATTCTCCAACACAAATACTGGTGGCCAAACATGCAACACGACATTACGACATTTATTCAAGGATGCACTCTCTGCACCATGACTAAGGTTCCACGTCATCTGCCTACTGGGAAATTACTACCACTGCCCATCCCAAATCGGCCCTGGTCCCATATCGGGGTAGATTACGTCACGGACCTTCCAGCTTCTGATGGTTATACCTGCATCCTTGTGGCCATTGATCGATTCTCTAAAGCCTGCAAGTTAATTCCCCTGAAGAAGCTACCCACAGCATTCGACACTGCAGAATTACTAATGGAGCATGTCTTTCGTAACTTCGGGATTCCAGAGGATATCGTGTCTGACAGAGGGCCCCAGTTCATCTCCAGAGTATGGCGAGCGTTCTTTGCTCTATTGAACGTAACAGTAAGCTTAACTTCAGGATACCACCCGCAGTCAAATGGCCAAACTGAACGAAAGATCCAGGATGTCAGTCGTTTTCTTCGTACATTCTGTCATTCCAATCAGAACATCTGGAGACGATACTTAATTTGGGCAGAGTATGCCCAAAACTCCCTCCGGCAGACATCCACAAACCTAACGCCATTTCAGTGTGTTCTGGGTTACCAGCCACCACTATTCCCCTGGTCTGGTGAACTATCAGAGGTACCCGCGGTCAATACATGGTTCCAAGACAGTGAAAGAGTTTGGAATCAGGCACACCATCATCTTCAACAAGCTATAAATCGCCAACAGCACTTTGCAGATACCCGTCGCAGCCAGACTCCCAATTACCATCCTGGGCAACTTGTATGGCTCTCCACCCGAGACATCCGTCTAAAACAACCCTGTCGTAAGCTGAGCCCAAAATACATTGGTCCATTTCCCGTCGAAAAACAAGTCAACCCAGTCACCTACCAACTTCGCCTTCCTGCTCAGTATCCCATCCACCCCACATTTCACGTCTCCCTTCTAAAGCCCCATCATGTACCTGTACCTGTTCCCTCTGTAGATCCTGTCCTAGAAGACAACCCTCCAATACCGACCATTGAAACCGAGCCCATCTACACGGTAAAGGACATATTGGACTCCCGACGTCGGGGTGGTCGACTTGAATACCTGGTGGATTGGGAGGGTTATGGACCGGAAGAAAGATGCTGGGTGCCTCGTAATGATATCCTTGACCCCAATCTGCTCACCGAGTTTCATGATCAGCATCCTGGAAAACCGGCACCACGACCTCGAGGCAGACCTCCACGACGTCGGGGTTCAAGGTCCGCTGGCGCGGACTCTGGAGGGGGGGGGGTAATGTCAGAGATCAATCAAGCTTGATTCCATCCACCATACAACGATCACTCTCTCCGGATTACTAATCACACACACCTGTTCACCATCAACAGCCTCATCAACAAGCACTATAAAACACTCACCATAGCCCCAGTTCAGTGTCAAGCCTCCAACAGGAATAGACCATTATCCTTTGTCTGATAAACCTCTGAATCATCCTGATTACCAAAACGTAACGTATCTTCGTCTATGACACACTAACTTATGTCATTGCTCTATTGTCTCCAGGACTCCGATTTGAAGTTACTATTTACCTGTGATCCAGTCATCCTCTGAAAATTCCAGTGTGTCCCCTGAGCAGGCTTGCTATCAACTGCAGCTGTAAAGGAAAGTTCAAGTATTAATGAACTGAGACTACATGGTGGTTGTGTTTACCGGCTGTCCGCCCAGCACCGAGTGATCCTCACTGAACCTGCACCTGAATTCACTGAATACTCACCTTGCACTCTTATCACCTCAAATAAAGCTGTGTTTTTGGATTCACTTACCTCTGTCTCCTTGCCTATATCCTGACAGTAGTCATTCAAAATGCATTTGCTTGCAAATATTAAGACTAGTAATACAAGAACAATCTGGCATTATCTAGCATTTATGTTTAGATTGTGTGTCAGAATATGTATTTGATCTGGCCTTCAGGAGATGTAGAGATTATCACTAATATTGGACCTGATGATCGTCTGGTGCTGGAGCCATATCTCTTTCCCATTGGTGTGACATTTCTGGAGCTGATTTACTCTAATGGAGACTCAACCGCTACTGTACGAACCGTCAAACCACTGGATGCTGATGTGCTAAAGGAGGTTTGTCACTCACTGATCAACATATACACACTGAAAAACATTTTCTGTCAGTTCAACAATTTACTTAATGTGGTAACATCTACAATAACGGGTTTTGTTGAAATTAAATAAATGTAAGATTATTACTGAATTCAACCAATCTGAAAAAATAAGGTTTTACTGAAGCATAACTGTCATACTGTATAACCTGATTTCTCAAGCTAAGTAAAATTACTTAAGTTTGATATAATCTTTTTTGCTTTATATGATGAAAGTCCTTTTCCACCTTGATGTAAATACACCAAAAATTACCCTTTCCTAACATAGAATTTAATTCTTTAATTTAATTGTTATTAAAAAAAGATTTGTACAACCTAATTTAAAAATTAATTTACAGAGGCTTAAAGTAACACAAAGTAACTTTTCCTCTTCGGTCGCCCTACTGGTTGGAAACAAAATTGTCCATTACCGCTGTCGTAAATAATTTAGTCTACCGTCGCACACACGCTCACTGTTTATCCAGCACCGGCTTTAGAATGAACGATGGCCACAGACAAGGTAGAGCATGTTACATGATTTCATGAAAGGATGATGTATTGCGACATCAGAAACAAAGAAAAACGAAATAATGACTATTGTAGCGCTTGACGTAAAGCAGTCGAATTTTGTAGTTCTTTTTGTGGTCGGGTTCCTACCCGAACCCCGAAGTTACATAGTGCCAGTAAAAGCGATACAGACCCCGTCAGGCTATGGCAGAAGTGCCTTTCACCCTGTTACGACTTGATGAACCACTGATATGATTTTGGAAACATTATTTTAAGGTAAACAATGTTACATTGCTTTAATTTTCAATCAAGTCGTGTCATTCATCATTATACACAATGTCTTTAACGAAGCACTCAGTAAAGACAGGAGTCAGTACGGACAGTACTAGCTCAATAAGTGCCCACACCCTGAACACAAGTGCTACTCTTCAGCACAATGGAAACCACAACATTCAAAAACAGAAACTCCTCTAAATGTCCACCATAACTGAACATTAAACATTAAGACAAATCAATTTCTTTTTTGTCCTTCAGAGCAGATGTCCTGTAGCTGACACGAATCACGACTCTACTGCTGCCCTCTATGGGTCTAGTTGTAGAGCGCATGTGTCGAATGTGTCCATCCTGAGCTTTATTGGAAATTGTATATTGAATCAATGTAACTCAATTAAAGGAACACTCCACCGTTTTTTCATATAAAACTATGTTATTCCCTTAACTAAGACGAGTTGATGCATACCTCTCTCGTCTCAGTGCATGCGCTCAATCGCTCTGGCGCGTGGCGACACTTTAATACCCCAGTTCATTCATTAGGATCCAAACAGAGATGAAGTTAGAAGCGACCAAACACCTCCACGTTTTCCCTATTTAAATACAGTTACACGAGTAGACGGCCAAGTATGGTGACACAAAATAAATGTAGCACTTTTCTAAGCGAGTAAAATGGATAACTAGCGGAATAGCATTTGGGAACACTTCGACTCGGCGCAGTAATATCATAATTCCTGAATGATCCTGGTATTTAATGATAACTGTATTTAAATAGGGAAAACATGGAGGTGTTTGGTCGCTTCTAACTTTCCTAATGAATGAACTGGGCTATCAAAGTGTCACCGCGCACCAGAGCGATTGAGTGAATGCAGACGAGAGAGGTATGTACAGTATCAACCTTTAAGTTAAAACAGTATTCCCTTGTTTTATGTTACATAAGCCTGATTTAATTAGGTTACAACAACAAGATTAGGATTTATAAGTAGAATCAGGTAGAAATACCTCCTTAAAGCAACAACTGCAAGTTCACTTTTTTACAGTATATGTATATATATTCTCAATTTTAATACCTTTAATGGGATTTAAGCTTTTCAATAACTAAAAACAACAACAATAGACCCTACTGACTAATAGTTTACCTTAGGCATAGTTCATTTGATTAAATTTTATATTTTTATTTCATTAAGAAATGAAGTGTCACATGTCTCTGTGTGTTTTATTTCTTCTAGTCAGGAGGGGTGTTGTATTATTCACTCACTTGCCCAAACCCAGCGGTAAGTTTAAACAATAACATTGTCATATTGAATAATTTAATAAAGTATTATAGAAATAAAGATTCAGCACATAAACCTTCTTCACTATAAAGTCTTCATTCTCCATTTCAGCTGAAAAACATCAGGACATTAGAAGTTCGGGATGTCAATGACAATCCTCCGATCTTCCAGAGTAAAACATACAGCGCCACAGTGTCAGAGGTGTGTGTAATGTCACATCTTTATACAGCAGAAGTGTGTAATGTCACATCTTTATACAGCAGAAGTGTGTTTGATCACAGAGAATCACATCTCTTTGTAAACTGTGTCTTTTGCTCCAGACGACAGCTGTGGATTCAGATGTGCTCAGGGTTATAGCTGAAGATGCAGATGTTTCTCCAGAAAATAACAATATTATATATTCTATACTGGTGAGTCATGAATGATTATCATATTTTTGATATATCATATCATACTAGGCTTCCAGAAAACTGCATTACGTTATCAGGCACTAGATATAGTTACATTTTCAACAGGACTGTAAATCAATTATAGTATTTAATCATACCTAATCTCATGGGTTTGTTAATAGTTTTTATTCATGCAGATTCTTTTAAACGAAAGGAAACTAAATTATAAATTTAATTAGTCAGTAGCACAGCTTGTGTCCATGAATTTCCTTTTAATTCATCACTTTCCCTCTTTAAACAGCCTCCAGCACCAGATGAATTTGAAGTGAGAAATGACGGAAACATCAGGTTGAAACAACGTCTGAACTACAACATTGCTCAACAGTACATCTTCACCGTGCAAGCTAAAGTAAAGATACACTCTCTGACATCCAACTAACCTCTCAGATTACTTTGATCACTAAACTCCAAATAATTGCTTTGTTAGTTTATTCTTTAAAGGAATAGTTGACACAAACTCTGTCATCATGTACTCACTCGTGGAACACAAAAGCAAATATTTAGCAGAATGTCCAAGCTACTTTTTCCATTAAATTAGATGAACAAATTACACAAATTTTAATTTTTGAAAAAAAAATAAACATTTGTAATAAAGCACTGTTTTTTTTGTTTGTTTGTTTTTTTTATAGGATATAGGAGATCTCAGTGACACCACAACAGTTACAATAACAGTTGAAGATTTTGACAATGTAAACCCTTATTTTGATCACAGTCTCTACAAGGCATCCATTGAGGAAAATCAGGTAAATGACGTCATGATCAATATTTAAACGCATGTCTGATCAACAAATAAAACCCTCCATGTCTTTTCTGTCCATGTACAGATAGGACAGTTTTCAAACGTCACTCCTGAGGCCATAAAAGCTCAAGATGGCGACACGGGCATCAACGAGCCTGTACTTTACAGCATAACAGCAGGTGCGGTTAACAGAATATATACAACACACTTACATGACATGTGTCCTAATCTAAATAACCTCCTCCACCTCTTTACAAATAAAGTTTATCTTTAGATGTGTGAGAGCTAGAGGTGAAACACTGATTTTAAATCTGATAATATAGAAAATTCCATCAAACTACAGTCACGCACAGTAATTTTGATAAAACAAGCACTTTACACACCTAATAATACACTTCTATTTGAATAAAGAAATGTACTCATATTCTACATTAAGTTTCTGGTAAGAACACAGCAAATATCCACATTTCTGTTCCAGTCTTTCCAAATGAATATCAGAGTAACTTTGACATCGATCAAAACAGTGGAGTCATCTCTGTGAATACAGCACTAGACAGAGAGGAAATCGACCAGATAACTGTTCACATTCAGGTATCAGACGTTTCTGAAGACATTCATGAAAACCATTAGGCTGATGGTATGAATCGGAAGATATTATATTTTCTATTCATCATTTCCTTATAAATAGGCAACTCAGCAGGATGATGCCAGTAAGACGGCTAACGCTGTGGTGTCCGTCACCATTGAGGATGTGAATGACAACTCTCCAAAATTTGACCAGGATGAATACACCATATCTATTCTGGAAAATTCACCACAGGATCAGTTGCTCCTTCAGACTAGAGTCTCTGATCCAGACCTGGTACTGTTCCTGAAAACATCACTGTCTGTTTGTAAAGTAATATAACTATTGTGAGATTCAAGACGGGCTGTATTGTGAATAAGTCACGGCTAAAGGGCGTTGGCGTCCTGCCTACAACACCTTCAGCCGTGACGTATTCAAAATACAGCCCGCCTCGAGTACCTTATTGCTTTTATAAAAAGGTTACCACACAATAGAAATATTAAAACCAAAAATGTATATACTAATGTTACCTTTTTTAAAGTAAATTAATTAAATGCTTCTGCTAAAAAATTGTTCCTGAAAGTAACAGTAAATGGCAAGTCGTAACATGCCTCATCTTGTGGAGCTCGAATATAAACAGAAAATAATTCTCATCTTCTGTCATTTTTTGACAGAAACTCCATATATGATATATTCACATACACATCTCTGCTTATCTCTCAGCATGAGAAAACATCTGTTTTCTGTATTTTAGTTTAAAACAGACCGATTCGCTGCACAGTGCGAGTTTGCAACGTCATAAAAGTGCAAATTGATGGAAATACTACAGTACCATACATGAAACAGAAAACTATTAAATACAGTCATATTCCCTCCGCACTTCGGAAACTGTGGGCTTCCACACAGACGCGCACACGTATTTCCCATAAGAGAAGACTCTTTGAGAGCGGGAAGGGCGTAGCCTCAAAATGAAAGGTAACATGACGCCAGCAGAGGTCCCTCATAATTCATTGATTGTTCATTTTGCTAAGGATGGTTGCAGGTAAAATGTCATAGTGAATGAAGGAGGGAACGGAGACGTCACATCGAGCCGTGCCGAAGGTCCCATTAGTCAGAGTAGTAAAACAACTGGCAATGCGACGTGTCCAAACAGATTTACCTGTGCGTCTCTGAAGCACCTCCAAATCAGCTGGACCGCCTAGGGATGGAGTCTCCATTCTCCCGGAAGCGCAGGCTGTCGTGAGAGCTCATCGGCTGCACGATTGAGCACGTCTGGGATGTGAATGGTACTAAGACCTCAGATGCTACTGACTCCAAAAGAAAGGATGGCGGACAAGTTGCTTCATGCGAGGGGAACGTAGACCACCCTGGCGGTAGATGTATGCAACGGGCGCAGTGCTGTTCATACGGACCAGTATATGCTTGCCATGGAGCGGCCCTTTGTGGTGGCGCAGCCCAAGACGTACTGCTAGTAACTCAAGGCAATTGATGTGCCAATGCAGTTGGGGACCAATCCACAGACCTGAGACTGCATGCCTGTTGTACGTGGCCCCCCAGCCGGTGGCAGAGGCATCCGTGAAAACCACAGCATGCTTGGACACTTGTTCTAGGGGAACTTATGCCTGTAGAAACGAAGGGTCCAACCTTGGTCCGAAAGTTTGGCAACAGTGCGGGGTAATGGAAACCCCGCACTCCACTCTGCCACGCCCATCTCAGAACTTGGCTTCAAGCAGTTCAACACTGACTGTACATGCCAGTCGTCTAGGTAGTTGAGAATGCGAACAACGGGTTCTCTCAGAGGAACAATGGCCACCTCCGCGAACCTTCGTAAAGACGCAAGGTGACAGGGGCAGCCCGAAGTGGAGCACTTTGTACTGAAATGCCCACCCTTCGAACACAAAACGTAGAAACGGTCTATGCCGAGGGATAATCGAGACATGAAATTACGTGTCCTTCAGGATGATCGCTGCAAACCAATCTCGGGGACGTGGGCATTAGAAAATGTGTTTCTGTGTCAACATTTTGAATGGGAGCTTGTGAAGGGCCCGATTCAAAACTCACAGGTCCCGCAATGAGAACATGACGCATCCACAAACTCTGCCTCAGTGTGCAGAGTCAAGTCAAGTCATCCTCATTTATATAGCGCTTTTAACAATGCAGATTTGTTCTGTCCTTCATCAGATCTGGAAACGGCCTGGATCCGGCAGGCTGCGGGAAAACCTTGGGATAAACAAAGACACTAAATTAGCGTAGATGCCATTCTTCTTATGATGTAACGAGTACATCAGGATTTAAGGGAAGTGTTCCCAGTTCCGGCTGACCTAATCTATGCAGCCTAACATTGAGTTATAGTAGTCGATAATGTATTATGTGAATGCTAGGTCAAAGAGATGTGTTTTTAGTCTAGCTTTAAACTGACAGACTGTGTCTGCTTCCCGGACCATGACCAGTTGGACCAGCTTAAGACCCAGACACGAGAGGCAGTGATCGTGACCATCAACCAGAGCCAGATGATGACCGCATCCAGAAACACACAGGCGGAATGACATCTTTAAAAAGACAATTTGCTCTCTCTGGTGCTAAGGCTCACAGGGGAGGTGGCCGCTGCACACAATAGTGCAGCCCGCTGTGTGCTCTCACAACTCTTTGAAGGCGCAACCTCTCTGAAGAGCTGTGAAAACAGCTGTTAGAAATGCTCTTTTTGAAGTTCATGATCTCCATTGAAGCCCCTTTTCCACCAAAGCATTTTGAGAGCCGGTTCGGAGCCGGTGCCTGCGCGGGAACCAGTTCTTTGTGTTTCGACAGCCAACGAACCGGTTCTCGGCCAGGAAAACTGGTTCCAAAGCGGCACCAACTCTTTGCTGGACTAGAACCGTTCTTTTACCACGTCATGCTTACTTCGGGGGCTGGGGGCGGGTTTAGATGTGTTCTAAACATCTTTTCTGACCATAATATAGGATCGCATAGCCAGGAGAAACATTTGCAGAAGCACGATGTAACGTTAGTCCGCCGTTGTAATTGTTATGCTTGAAGTTGGCGCAAGCGTTTCTAGTTTAAAAAAAAAAAAAATTATTGAAAACATTATGTAAGCAAATAAAAAAACAGTCACAATATAGAACAAATAAATGGAAAGAAAAAAAAGACACAAGACATGGGTACATAACATTTAAAAGATTACATATCAAAGAAAAAGATTAAAAGACTTACATATTTCAATTGTTTTTAAAGCCTTCTTGGTACACGAGTTAGAGATAATCCCAAAGTAATGTTGTACTTGCAAGCGTTTCTAGCTAAGATGTATGGCGACATACACAGTGACGTAATGACGTCGTTCGCTGGGCGCTTTAGTCAGTGGAAAAACAAACAGGTTCTGAGAAGGTTCGCAAGTTGAACCAACTCCGAACCAACTTTGAGCCAGCACCAGTTCCGAACCAGTTCTTTTTTGGTGGAAAAGGGGTGTGAGAGCACCGTCACACCAACACCAACCGAGAGGTACCTTCTAGGAAGAGCAGCAGACTCGCAGTAGAACACTTGTCTTTGAATTTGGCAGAGCAGAACACATGCATCGCTCGGCTACAGAGCAAAAGGCAAATATGCCATGCACCCGCTTCCGTATTTATACCTGCGGAGCGTCAGATGCAAAACCAGCATGCCAGCAAGATCCCAATTCGTCGGTTCACAGACCCGTTGGATGTGGATCCAACACTTTGTCAATGTTCAAATCTGATACTAGTATATCAATATCTGATACTAGTACAATCCCAGACTGATCTCATGAAATGGCGTATGTATGACACGCCAATTCGTATTTCCATTTTTGGCGTGCTATCAGCGCGCATAATCGCTTTTCAGCGTGTTTATGAACGCCGTTGACTTAACGTTACATTACTGTATATAAATATATGACCTACCCTAACCCCGTCCCTAAACCTACCCGTCACTGGGGTTAATAGCCTACCATTTCATAAAATTCACAATTTTATTGGACAACTTTACTCTAACCCAACATGTCACATTCCCCACCCATGAAAAAGGACACATCCTCGACCTGGTCTGCTCCACTAACCAACCAGTGCTCAACCTCCATCCATGCCTCTTTCCCCTCTCTGATCACAAACTGATACGGTTCACCATTCCGTCTCCAACACCCCGCCCCCGCCTCCTCAGAGAAATCACCTTCCGCAACCTTAAATCAATTGATCCCCATCATCTCTCTGACCTGCTCTCCACCACTCTCCACATGGACTCAACCCTCACCTCACCTGATGACCTCACAAACCACCTCAACTCCGCTTTGTGTACCTCCCTTAACACTTTGGCCCCCCTCAAAACAAAAACTGTCACTTTTAACAACTCGTCACCCTGGTACACACCTGCACTCCGGAAAATCAAAAAAACAAACTGGCCGCTAACTTGAACGTCTGACAAAAAAATCATCTCTCATATTCCACCATGAAGCCTATAAACTCCACCTCATTGCCTACAAAGATGCCCTCATTGCTGCCAAATCTGCCTACCTCTCCACCATCCTCACCAACCCCTGTCTAAACCACAGAACCCTCTTCTCCACATTGAACAACCTCATCAAGCCTCGGACCAACACCCTCCTTACCTCTACTCCGGATCTCTGCAACTCATTCCTTCACTTTTTCGCAGATAAAATCAATATAATTTATCAATCTCTATCCCCTGCATCGGACCTTCCAGTATCTACTCCAGCACCTATCACGGCCCCTTTTCCCCCCATCCCTCCTGACCTCCCTCCCCCTCCTCCACACTGCCTCCTCTCCCAGTTTAACTTGGTCACCACTCTTGAAATCTCTAAAATTATCAGTTCTTCCAAACCGACTACCTGCTCACTTGACTCCCTCCCTACTCCACTACTGAAGTCCTGCCTCCCAGTCCTTTGCCCCTACCTCACTAACCTCTTCAATTCCTCATTGTCCCTTGGAACTGTCCCCTCTGCTTTCAAAACTGCCGCTGTCACCCCAATCCTCAAAAAACCTGGTCTGGATCCCTCTTCCCTCAACAACTACCGCCCAATTTCCACCCTCCCCTTCCTGTCTAAAACCCTGGAACGTATAGTCGCTTTACAATTACAAACCCATCTTCATGCCAATAACCAATTTGAACCTCTCCAATCTGGTTTTCGCCCCCTCCACAGCACAGAAAGGTATTGCACTCAGCTGGCTCCGTTCCTACCTTTCCAACAGATCCCACTTCATCTCTCTTCATAATCACACCTCTGCAACAGCCACAGTCCCCTAAGGCGTTCCCCAAGGATCCGTACTCGGCCCCCTCCTCTTCATCATTTACATCCTCCCCCTTGGTCAGATACTTCGTCACTTCAAACTGGATTTCCACTGTTATGCCGATGACACTCAGATCTACCTCAGCACCAAATCCCCCCACAATCCTCCCCTCTCCCCTATCAACTCCTGTCTGTCAGCTATTAAAACCTGGATGCAACATAACTTCCTCAAACTCCACAGCAATAACACAGAATTCCTCCTCATAGGCTCCAAATCCACTCTCAGCAAAACCAATAACATCACTCTCACCATTGACGACACCATTGTCTCCCCATCTCCCCAGGCCCGCAACCTCGGCGTGATTTTTGATTCCCTCTCCCTTGAACCTCACATCCGTCATGTCATTAAAACCTCCTTATTTCACCTCCGCAACGTCGCCAAAATCAGACCCTCACTCACACCCTCTGCTGCTGAAAGACTCATTCACGCCTTCATCTCCTCACGACTGGACTACTGCAACTCACTACTCCTTGGTATTAGCTCAAACTACATAAAAAGACTTCAACTGGTCCAGAATGCAGCCGCCCGACTCATCACCCGCTCCAAATCCTGGCACCACATCACTCCAGTCCTAAAACAACTACACTGGCTTCCTATTTCCCACCGGATCACATACAAAATCCTGGTCCTTACTTACAAAGCCATCCACCACCTGGCCCCCTCATACCTCACTGACCTCCTCTCCCCCTACCAACCCTCATGGTCCCTCAGATCCACCTCAGCCGGTCTCCTCTGCATCCACAAATCTAAGCTCCGCAGTTTTGGGGACAGAGCCTTTTCCAGGGCAGCTCCCAGGCTCTGGAACTCCCTCCCCCATGAGATCCGCACCTCTGAGTCCCTCACCATCTTCCAGTCCCGCCTCAAGACCCATCTCTTCACCTCTGCCTATCCGTAGCCCCACCGCCCTCCCAATCTATAATATTTTTTATTTATTTATTTATTTATTTTTTTATTTTGCTTATTCACCTGCCCTGTAAAGCGACTTTGAGTTCGAGAAAAGCGCTATACAAATTCAATTTATTATTATTATTATTACCATTTATGAGTCTCCCCCTACCATCCTAGGACAAAAAATATCGCTCCCCAGATGTATATCTACATTTTGCTTCGTTTCGCTCGGACATTTAACGGCGTGTACATACACGCGGAATCACTCGGACATTTAACGGCGTAGACATACACGCATACACGCGGATAGCTCAAAATGCGTATAGATAACACGCCACTTGACTTGAAAGTGGCGTGTATGTTTACGCAAAAGTCATGATGTCATGTTGACAATCCTTAGGCTAGAGGATTGTAGCCTAAGGATTTGGTCTGCACTACAAAGGTCTGCATTACAAAGGGTTGCTTGGGTTCACTTTCTGCAGAACATCACCACAGTGAGGGTCAGTATCACAGATGTCAATGACAATGCTCCAGTTTTCGGCTCTGACACCTACAGGAAAAGCATTCTGGTTAAAGACGCCAAGGTTGGAGATGTGCTGCTGACGCTCTCGGCCACAGATAAAGATGCTGGAAACAACTCGATAATTAGCTACAGGTAAGCTAAGACTAAACTTCCATTTCTTTAGGATCAGTAATATGAAGGCAAAACCATGAACACATATCTACATCAATCCTTTAAGACAGATGCATGAATGTTTTTCTCTAGTTTCTCTGTAGACTCCTCAATCATCGCATTGGATGCTGAAACAGGAAACATCACTTTGACCTCTGACCTTAGCGAAGTCACAGAAGACACGCTGCTAACCCTCACTGCTATAGCGACAGATCATGGAACACCACCAGAATCTGATGAAGGTTTGGGCTTAGTTTGCATAGTTCCTTTAGTGATTCTGGTGTTAAAACAATGCAGATAATTTGAGCAAATAAACAAATATTATTGGGAGCAGTTAATTCCCCCTTCAATATTCAAACCTAATCTGATAAACATGTCAAGATTAATATATTTTCTCTCTCTGTAGCCGAAGTCTTGATCTACTTCAAAATTGCCTCTCTCGTTGAGACTGTGATTTTTGAAAGCTCCTCCTACAAATTCACAATAAAAGAGAATGAACCTGAGGCCTCAATAGTGGGCAAGGTCAAGGCATTAACAGGAAGTCCAGTGGTTACGGTCAGTTATAACATGAAGTCACATGAGGATGTCTTCTCTGTGGATGGTGAGGGAACCATAAAAGCTCTCAGGCCGCTGGACAAGGAGAAAGAGGAGTGGTACATCCTCACAGTAGAAGCCATAGACTCCAGAACTCCAACGCCAAACACTGCAGAGACAACGGTATTATCCTTACTTTAAACTAAGGCCAGAAAAAACTCTAAACAAGTACGCAATTTATGTTCATAGTGTACTTTGTTATAAGAATAACATTTGTTAATGCTAGCTTTATCCCCCATTAAAGCAACACTGGCAATGCAATTTGCATCGCATTTGGATTCTGACACATTTCAAAACGCAATGATACAGCCTTGTGCCGCTAGAAGTGTTTGCGTTCACATACTGTACTTACATAGAGTATGTTTCTGGCCTATACATCTTACTCCTCAAGCATGTCAAAGACAATGTTTCTCTAGAAAGCTGGCTCAGAGAATTTGACTTTCTTTCTCTCACAATCTTCAGGTCAGCGTTCAGGTTGAGAATGTGAATGAGGCTCCTGTGTTTGAAGCAAAAATATATAAAGGAGAAATGTTCAGTATCTCTCCATACAAATTCCCTATAGTGAAGATCCAGGTGAGTGTGGCTTGGCATAGACATCAGATATAAATTTAATGGATGTACTCATATCGATTTTGTAATTAGTGGTGTTCACTAAGCCAAACATTACTGTTACTGTTGCTATTGCTCATACTGAGAGGCTAGTGATTTGTTAAGACCCTAAGTAATACATTTTGGCATCCCTTGTAGCTCATCCCATGCCATCTTTTCTACTGACATGAATGATTCTGCAAATCACGGGTCTTATTGAGGAGATGTATGTTGGTATTTTTCAAAGTGATCAGACGATGATTTTTTTTTAGTAAATGTGGTTGAAATGTGGTGGTGGTGTGTCCCTCAGGCGTCGGACCCTGATGTGTGCGAGAGCTCAGAACTGCAGTATTCCCTGCTGGAGTCCACAACTCTGCTGGATGTGGAGGCAAGTACTGGTCAGATCTACGTACTGGATGCATCCAGATTTAGAGACAATCCGTCCACCTTTCATGCTCAAGCCACTGATAAATATGGGCTGTTCACGACTACAACAGTACAGGTGAGCAGAAACAGAGAGAAAAAAGAGAACGCTTTTGAAAGACTCTTTCAAATTACCAATTGCATTTTGATTGAGAGAGCAGTGAAACAGTCAAGCCAAAGATTGCGTTCTTATATTTGCAACCTGCAGATCGAAGTGAAAGAAAGTGCACATCGTGACAGCGTCTCAGTAATCTCCCTAAACCAGCCCATATACATAGTGGAGAAGAAGATACCAGAGATGGAAGAGTGAGTAATCTCTGTTCGTTATTGAAACATGTTATTGAGACAAGATTGTAATTTGAGATAAGATTGTAAGTGGAAACATGTTTAAGGATTAATTAACCCAAAATAAATATAAACATATATTATTTTACTCACCCTCATGGCATTCCTAACCTGTTTGCTGCTATGTTTTCATTTTTTTTTTCATTAAGACCAAAAAAACATAAAAAAGTAGTGCATATAACTTGTGGGCTGTATTCCAAGTCTTCCACATCATTTACTTTGTGTATAGAACAGACTGAAATATATGCAACTATTTACAGAAAACCTTCTCTACTGAGCTGTTAACTCAGGGTATTTTGTGTTCTATACA
This sequence comes from Chrosomus eos, assembly GCA_036326025.1. Classification (NCBI taxonomy): domain Eukaryota; kingdom Metazoa; phylum Chordata; class Actinopteri; order Cypriniformes; family Leuciscidae; genus Chrosomus; species Chrosomus eos. Next base: position 5,628,452 of record CM070819.1, on the reverse strand, counting down.
CCATTGTGTATTTTTTTTTTCCTCAGTTCCATGGGGAAAGTTTTAGGCTGGACTGTGAAAATCCTCAGTGTGAGAGCTGAGAATGGGAATGAGATGCGCACCATTCTCAGAGAATCTACAGTCCAAACTTACGTCAGTTTAATCGCCATGGACTCCAGTGGTGCTGTCATCCAAGCCACGGTGGTCAAAGAGTAAGTTGAACTAATATCGGTTTATTCAGACTATTCTAATGTGAAAGCTGATGTGCAAATTTGTAAGTAACATGTTTACAATAAATGCAGTTTTGATGGTTGCAGCCTTGTGGTCAGTGCTCTGACTTTAAATTTGTTATAATTTTAATCAGTTATAAAAAATATGGGAAATACATTATTTTTTATTTGAACTCTGATGTGACAAGTGTGAGTGCTATAATTGCATGATTGCACAAACTTGTAACATCACAATATGTAGGTACTGTATGTATCCACCTTGAAAAAAGCCACCTGCTCAGAATTATGATTTATAAAGGTCTACAAATCAAATATATATATATGTATGAATACTTTATGTAAGTGCTTTAACAAAAGTATAAGCTATAAATATGAAAATATTCATATATGTGCATTAACAAAAACATTATACTCCTTACTCTTCACATTTCCCTCTGGCCTGCTTGCCTGAATTACATCTATTATATAATAAGGATGAGAGTGTTTTGGGCAGCATCTGAAATATCTTCACTCCCACAGGAAACTGAACAGTGAGAACAAAGATTTAACATCTGAACTGGAGAAGGTTTTTGGTCCTGGTTTGGAAATCAAAGTGGAGGACAGTTCTGGAGACTCTGGAGAATTCAGTCAAGCCGAAAAAATCGCTCTCATTGCTGTCCTTGTTGTGGTGGCTGTAATCAATTTGACTTTAGCGATTATCCATTTTGTCAAGTAAGTTATTACTGGCCATAACTCCATCCATCCATCTATCCATCTATCTATCTATGTCAGTGTTGTGCTGGCTGTAATCAATTTGACTTTAGCGATTATCCATTTTGTCAAGTATAAGTTATTACTGGCCATAACTCCATCCATCCATCCATCCATCCATCCGTCCGTCCGTCCGTCCGTCCGTCTGTCTATCTATATCTGTCTGTCTATCTATATCTATCTATCTCTCTATCTATATCTATCTCTCTATTGTAATGAGAATGCGACTTACTCCATTGAGTGCTAGACTGTAATGCTTTAATGAAACAATAACATCCTGTACAGCAACTACTAGTCTGTGAACATTTATTATACAGTGTCCTGGGGATCTTATCATATCATTACATCTATCTTTCTATTTCTATCTCTCTATTTCTATCTCTCTACATGTATATCTATCTATCTATCTATCTATATCTATCTATCTCTCTATCTATCTATATCTATCTCTCTATCTTTCTATTTCTATCTCTCTATTTCTATCTCTCTATCTCTCTACATGTATATCTATCTATCTATCTATATCTATTTATCTCTCTATCTATCTTTATCTGCCTGTCTATCTATCTTTATCTATCTTGTGGTATTTTTTTCACAGTGAAGAAAATTTAAATGTTTGGTCATTTAGTTATCTATATTTTTGCAGCCTCTGGAAACATTGCACCAATTCTGAAAGACAGAGTTTAAATACTGCCATTGATTTAACTGAAAGAAGAAACAGTATTGACAACCTTACTAACTTTAACACGTAAGTGTCAAAATATTGTTTAAAATCAGATACACATAGTTTGAAAAGATTGTTCTCAAATACAAATATGCATCAGTTACCATGTTTTTATCTTCATTGATTTGTTCTGCGATATTTGAGTAAACATGTTTCTTCTTTTGTTAACAGAAACCTAGAATCCTGAAAGGTAAAACCCCTTGCTGTAACGACAAACTAATAGAGCATTTATTAACTATCATTTTGTCATCAAAAATGGAATCTAAATTCTTGTAATTTCGTTCCATGTGTTTTGTGTGTTTGCCAGGATGAGGTTAAAGAGAAATTTTGACAGATAATCTGAGAATGGAAGTGATATCAGTGGAAACAGTATCTCTGCCCTCTGAAAACACCCTGATGGATTAAAGCTCCCTTCCAGTCTCTCTCTTGACTCCAACACTGAAGTGACTTATTCAGCAATTCATCTACTGTCCGCTAGAGACAGGCTCCAAAAGAGAGTCAATCCCATAGACCCCCATGTTAATATTCCCAACTCCCAAATAATATGTTTACAGCCTGGTACAAAAAGTGTTTTTGATCTGTATAGCTAATTTTGCCCTTCATGAAAACTGTGAGGGGGGTGATTTGTTTTTTTATATAACTCATCCGTTTAAATTATATTAAAGGTCCCCTGACATGGGGTTATTTTATTATTTTATAATGTTTCCTGGGTTGCCCTTATAATGTTAGTATGTTATTTAGAAATAAAAGGCATTTTTCCTAGCCTGATTTTAGCCTCTGATTTGAACACTCTGTTTGAAGGGGCGTGTTTGCTGTGAGACTTCAGTGTAACCGGCCACTGCTGTGATTGGCTGCTGTGGGATTCAGTGTAACCGGCCACTGCTGTGATTGGCTGACATGCGTGCATACACTGAAAAAAGTGAAACTACTGTGTCGTTCATTTAAAGTGCATTTTTATATTGGACTAAAGTGAAAATCACAGTTTCTGATTTAAACCTGTTTTGTTCAGTTTTCCTTAAAGCAAATAACAAACACAAAATAATGATACTTTGGAGCAACCTAAAAAAATTACTGTAATTTGTTACAGCTAAATGTATTAGTTTTTCTCAAGCTATATTTTTGATTTGGTTTAAACTTAAAATTCTTATTTAATATCAATCAAGCTTGCTCAACAAAAAGTTAAAGTAAACCTGAAGAAGTGTTATATTAAGTGATGACTGAGCATTATTGAAGACACCTGATGTTAACAAGCAGAATCACTGAAAGAGAAAAACATAATTTTTAAGTCACCGTTATTGAGATGAGTGTGTGTTTTAGTTGGGCTCTTGACCCTTAAATCATTAACTTCACATTTTGTTTGGCTGCTGTATGTGAGATATAACAGCCAGATGAACAAATAGAAAAGGTGATCTGATAGTGTTGGTTGTGTTTAAACATAATCATTATTTCACAGTCATTTGACCTGAATCACTGACCTCATTTGAGTCCAAATGTGATATACTTTAATAATTGTACTTTATTAATTATAGCAGGACTGTCCTAGTACAGCATAATATTTAAACATTTTGCAATGTAATCCAAAGATTTTTTTTTTACATTTCTCATATACAATTTTTTTTTTTTTTTTTTTTTAAACACACAGACATCAAGAATCAGACTGTGAATTTCATCAATGGTGACAATTATAAAGCATGTTGCAGTGCATTATGGGTACCACCAATCAAAACTCATTCATGGCTCCCATCATGCATTGCTGCATGAATAAATAATGAGCTTGTGGTCAGAGGTGATCTGTTTGTCACCATTGCTGAGATTCATACGCTAATTCTTGATGTCTGTGTTTGCCAACATAAAGGGCTTTAAAGGTTTCTTTTTATTGATTTGATCATTTGGATTTCGTTGAAAAGTCGAAAAATATATGAAGCTGTACAAGGCCAGTGCTGCTATAACTAATAAAGTAAACCTAAATTGGGCTCTACATAAGCTCAGTGATTCAGGTCAAGTGATTGTGTAATATTGAATGTTTTGTTCATCCGGCTGTTATAACTCACTTACAGCAGCAAAACAACATGTAAAGTTAATGATGTGAGGGTCAAGAGCCATCTCCGCAACGGTGACTTAAAAATTATGGTTTTCTCCTTCAGTGATTCTGCTTGTTAATATCGGGTGTCTTCAATAATACTCAATCATCACTCAATTATTCACTTTATTATCTCATTAACTTTAACACTGCTTCAGTGTTCATTTAACTTTTTGTTGAGCAGAATAACTATTTTGATTGGTATTAAATTAAAATGTAAAGTTTAAACCAAATCAAAAATATAGCTTGAGAAAAACTAATAAATTTAGCTGTAACAAAATACAGTATTTTTTTAGGTTGGTCCAAAGTATCATTTTTTTCAGTGTATGAAATAGCTACGTATTACATGTGAAACTCTCAAATACTTTTACTACAGTTATTATACATTTTTTACTAATACAGCTATCGAGATTAACGAATCGTGAGAAGTTTTTAAAGTATTTAGGCTATTCCCATCACATAAAATGTTGCCGTGATGAGCATTGAGTAGATGACAGTCTGTTGATCACGAGACTGAAGATCTTATCATTGCAACGCAGTTTCTGCACTCTCTCTAATGCTTTCACCAATGCAAACACGATGATGTACATACAGTAAGAGCTTCGTTGTGCAGTGTAACGTGCGTCATTGATTTCATAACGAGTTGTCCAGATAAACTCGGCTTGTGTGGAAAGATTATTCTTTGATCGCTTTCTGTTTATAATTTGTTCTCAATTTAAAAAAGATTATTTTCATCCTACTGTGGCCAAGCGCGCGAGGGCAGCACTATTATATGGAGTTGGGCGAGGCAGTAAGTGCTCACGCTCTCAAACTCGTGTTGGTATTATTTCCGACTACGCCACCTGAGGAATTTCACCCCAAGAATTTAACAACCTCTAACTGAAAGGCACACACAGATCCTAATCATGGATGGATGCAGAGACATAGGTGATCGCACAAAAAGTTTATTAATTAAAAGACACAAGTATAAAAGGTGTTGACCAGCAATCACTCTCATCAATTTGTTAAATCCTAACCTTGGCAGCAGAGGAACCTGCCCTTACCAACAGGGGCAGTCTCAAGATATCACCCTTATAAAAATCACTCTATTCACGGTGCACACACACTAGCACACACTCACACATGTTGGTGCAACAGCATTATGAGGACTCTCCATAGGCGTAATGGTTTTTATACTGGACAAACTGTATATTCTATCCCCCTACACTGCCCCTATCCCTAAACCTACCCATCACAGGAGACATGCTGCATTTTTATTTTTTTAATAAAACAGTTTTTTAAGCCATTTGATTTATGAGGACTTTTGAAATGTCCTCATAAACCACCCATAAGTTGTAATACCAGTGTAATACACATGTCATAATACAAATTTGTGTCACATAAATCACATAAACCAACCCAGCAACTCAGGTCAGAGAAGACCACGACACACAGTGAGGATGCCACCACCCAAAAAGGTCACTCGTCTGCCCCCCAGGTGCCCAGGTCCTGCCAACAAAGTAAAGAGACAGTCAGAGAGAGCATTGATATGCAAAGAAAACAAAAATACAATTACATAAATAAAATATAATTCCAAGGAGAAGCCAACCACTTGGTCCCAACCCAGTTGTCGCAAATCAAAAACCCAAAGAAAATAAATCAAACAGAAAAATCATATAAATTCGACGGCATAGCTCAATCAAATAATATTCTGATGAAAACAATGCATAAATTCACTTAATTTAAGAACAAAAGTACACATTCAACACTCGCTTAAACATTAAAATCAATTAAAGAAACAAAACAAAAAGCAAAGGAAACTCCGGGCATATCACTGAATCAGGAGCTTAAGCACTGAGAATTCACTTAAAGTCAACATAAGAGTTCGTAGAAAGCGCATCTGTCCCGTGCTCGACGCGGGATGATCAGTGGAAACAGAACAGCAGTCAGATGAAGCACGAAGCAACCAGCACTCTAGGATGAAGCACCAGGCATTGAAGCAATCAGCACCTTATGAGGAGCACAGAGCATCTAATACTCATCGGGATGCCGCTATAACCTTCGCGAGTGCCTACAAACAAAACAGAAAGTGTTACCCCGCGATTCATTCACCCTTGGCTTCATGCTCGAGCAATATACTCACAGCAACACATGCTGTCCTAGGATCACTATCCGAAACTTTGCGATGAATGGAGGCAATAGTCCCCAAGCAGGACACGCAGATAGATCTTACACTACCAGAAGCATACAAATTAGTCAAATACCCACTTAAAATAATGCAAAGCGCCGTCGCACACAAACGCTTCTCTTACCTGTCTCAATGGGCTCCTTGCACGTAACTACTTCCTTACCGGAAATGCGGCCTCGTCTTTTCCGGCGCTATTCTACACTATGAGATGAGATGTTTACAAGAGTTGCCGAAACTTACAATAACGGACATATATCGCCTTTGTAAGTCCTCCTCCAAATCACCTACCAGCAAATTAGAGAGAAGGGCTTTAAAATTTATGCCTCTTCATATATCCATGGATATGAAGGTAACACTCAAAAAAATGATGTGTTGGCTTTACTTAACTTTGTTTTGTAAACATGCACCACCGGTTCCACATAACTATGTTTCGTTAAACAAACATAATATGTTCATGTAACTTCAACATCATGGAATTTGGTCATTTTAAGCGACCCAATTAAACTCTGAGTTAATGAGTTAATTAAGTCAATAACTGAGTGATGATTGAGCATTACTGAAGACAACTGATGTTAACAAGCAGAATCTCTGAAGGAGAAAACCAGAATTTTTAAGTCACCATTATGGAGGTAAGTATTTGTTTTAGTCGGGCTCTTGACCATTAACTTATTAACTTTAGAATTTGTTTGGTTGCTGTACATGAGTTACAACAGCTGAATGAACAATGAATTGAAGAGATCTGATGGTGTTGGTTGTGTTTTAACGTAATCAGTATTTCACAATCATTTGACCTTAATCACTGAACTCATATTGAACCCAATTTCTGAGTTAAGTTTATCTTACTGTCATTGTAGAGCATACTATTTTTAGCCTTTTCAATGAATTTCAAATGACCAAATCAAGAAATAAAAAATAAATTTCTTAAAAAATATTTTGAGTAGGCACACACAGACATCAGGAATCAACATATGAATCTCAGCAATGATGACAAACAGATCATAAGCTCATTATTTATTCATGCAGCAATGCATGATGGGAGCCATGAATGAGTTTTGATTGGTGGCACCCAGAATGCACTGCAACATGCTTTATAATTGTCACCATTGTTGAGATTCACAGGCTGATTCTTGATGTCTGTGTGTGCCTATTCAAAATATTTTTTAGGAAGTTTCTTTTTTGTTTATTGATTTGATCATTTGAATTTTTATTAAGTCTAAAAATAGTATGCTCTACAATGACAGTGCTGCTATTACCCGTAAGGTGAAGTTAACTCAGAAATTCAGTTTAATATAAGTTCAGTGACTCAGGTCAAATGATTGAGAAATAATGATTATGTTAAAACACAACCAACACCATCAGATGACCTTTGTTTATTGTTCATCTGGCTGTTATAACTCATGTACAGCAACCAAACAAAATCTAAAGATAATAAGTTAATGGTCAAGAGCCCAACTAAAACAAATACTTACCTCCATTATGGTGACTTAAAAATTCTGGTTTTCTCCTTCAGAGATTCTGCTTGTTAACATCAGGTGTCTTCAGTAATGCTCAATCATCACTCAGTTATTCACTTAATTAACTCATTAACTCAGAGCTTAATTGGGTCGCTTAAAATGACCAAATTCCATGATGTTGAAGTTACATGAACATATTATGTTTGTTTAACGAAACATAGTTATGTGGAACCGGTGGTGCATGTTTACAAAACAAAGTTAAGTAAAGCCAACACATCATTTTTTTGAGTGTATATATCTCAAACTTTATGGATTACGTTAGTTTGCTAGCTTCCATTAGGCTAATAAACAACCCCGGGCTGACAGAATATGCGTGTTATAATGTTGTACTGTTTTCTAGTATTAGGCGGAAAATGTCTACGTTGTGTATGTACCCCTTCAAACAGGAAGAGAGCGAGCCGTATTTACCCGTTGCGGATATGACGTCAGGTTGCTATGTGCAAGGAGCCTATTGTCAGAGACAATTTATATGACATGTCACTTCCTCAATACTCAATAGAACTATATAGGGAAAACCTGTAACGCCAAAGATGGCGGTTGTATGCACACGTCCCGCCCCTCCCGCTTGACAGCCAATCGTCTGCTTTTAACAGTCAAGCCGAGAAACATTTAAGCCTATCGTCTGGTTCCTCTGACGCATGCGCACAGTTGAGGTTTGCGACAGCAGAGAATACGTTACTGTTTGAAAAGGCGGCAGATTTGAAATGTACTGTATGTGTGCGTTGTGTAAATATCAGACATCCCAAGTCTCCCGCATATTGATAGCGGCTCCCTGATGCCCGCAAACAGTGTTGGGGGTAACTCATTACAAGTAACTTGAGTTACGTAATCAGATTACTTTTGCAAGTAACTAGTAAAGTAATGCATTACTTTTTCAATTTGCAACAAAATATCTGAGTTACTTTTTCAAATAAGTAACGTTAGTTACTTTTTCACATGTATTGAGTGACAACTCTTCTGTCCTCATATTGATAGAAACAAAGTGAGGAGGGGTGGTGTGTGTGTGTGTGTGTGTGTGTGTGTGTGTGTGTGTGTGTGTGTGTGTGTGTGTGTGTGTGTGTGTGTGTGTGTGTGTGTGTGTGTGTGTGTGTGTGTGTGTGTGTGTGTGTGTGTGGTTGTGTGTGTGTGCAGAGTAAACATGATGCTTATTGTAGTTCCTAGAGTAAAATATGAACATGCATTTACTCATCTTACTTGCACGAAACATTCAGCATTCCTCAAAATGAATAAAAACGGTAAAATGCAATCTCAGAATTTATGAAAACTTTAGAATTAACTATATTAAATTACACAAATATATTTGACGTATTTAATCTAATTATTAACCAATGCTGCTAACCTTCAATGATCTAATTAAACTGTACTAATAGGCAAAAATTACTCAAGATTAGATGTAGAAATAAGCGTGTTGAACTTCCTTCTCCTGTATCCTATGGGCTCTATGCACGGCGGTATTTCCGGTGAAGGGTTAAGGATGCTCAATAACTTCCGCCGATCGTAGAGTCCAGTGCAATACCAAGAATTTATATTGAATTTTATACTCCATGGTTATACTAAAGAAACGTTAGTCACAAAAACAGACAAAACAGACACCCCTCGTTGTGTTTATGCTTCTTTTAAAAATTATATTAAATAAACATAACTATACATAAAATTACATCTAAACATATGAAAGTTTCATTTCAAAGATGGGAGGACAGGACATTTTGAAGACTCTGCCATAATCCCGTTTTCCTCGGTTTTCCTCCGCTTTAATCTCCCCAACCGGAAACGGATGAGCATCCTTGCGTCAAATGCGGAACTTATGCGTGCATATAGCCTATTGTTCTGTAATCCAGAATGGCTGAACGGTTTGTTTGAGCGGCGCCCTCTACTGTACAGGAGTAAACATGCATTTCCTTGCATTTATCACTTTTGGTGTGAAAGGGCCTTAACATTTGCCAAAAATATAACTTTTTTTGTTGTTATTAAAAAACAAACAAGCAAGCCTAGCCCAGATGAGAAAAAGTAATGCAAAAGTAATTTAACGCATTACTTTTCATAAAAAGTAACTAAGTAACGCAATTAGTTACTTTTTTTGGGAGTAACGCAATATTGTAATGCATTACTTTTAAAAGTAACTTTCCCCAACACTGCCCGCAAATTAGTTAAAATCTCCCCGAATCTAGAGCGAGTGTGCTTTAAACCATGTAGCGCGCGCACCGTATGGAAGAGAGGGAGAGAGCGAGAGACCTGCGTGTTGGTGTGTGAACTCTTGCGCATGCGCAGTAAAAGTATAACCGGTGGGGGAAAAAGGCGTTTTAAACCTTATTTTGGGGCAAAGTCGTCCAACTTTTTCAGCGATTTTTATCATATTTTACTGCTGTTTCTATACATGCAGTTTTTATGTCCCGGTGACCAGTGAAACTGCAGTTCTGACTCTCTGCCCATTCATTTAGATAGGAGCCTGGTCTTGTTATTCAGAAATAGCTGCCCGGAGGCGTTGCCAAGATGGCGGCTGAGTGGCAGGACTTGCCTAAAAGGACTTTGGTTGAGTTGAGTGTGGCGACGGCAGCTTTCCCGTGAGTGGGCGTGGTTTCAGCGCAGCCAGCGGACACGCCCCCAGCGTTTGAGAGCAGAGATTACTGCTCATTTTTTCAAGATTTTGATAGCTTATTTTATGTACTTGCTGGCTTTTTTTTATCATTCAAATTTGGCTGGGTGACTAATAACACATTTTTCTGTGGTGTGACAAACTCAGAACACATACTTAATTTTGACTTTACAGGGACTGTAAAGTTAAACCTGTTTTTCTCAAAATTCCATTTCTGAAAATCACATCGATCAGCCGACTTCAGATAACCATAACTTTTGTTACAGACAAACTATAAAATAAATAAAAACAGATTTGGAAAGGGCTTGAATCCAGCTTTAATATGATTGCAAAACCTGTAATATGTCAAATTTCACCATGTGGTGGGTTTCCCAGATCACATCACATATAGTTCTTGATGTTCCGACACCAACGAGACCAGCAGCTCTACATTCATCTTGCCTTGCATCTTCCTCGTCTTATTTCTTCCCGGCAGTGTAGACGCTACTTGGCTTATATCTTCTTCACCGTTACGTATGTGCAGTGTTGGGGAGTAACGGAATACACGTTACATATTCAGAATACAAATTATGTATTCCGTTACAGTTACAATTTAAATAGTTGGTATTTAGAATACTGTTACATTGTTGAAATCAATGGATTACATTCGGATACTTCTCTGTTTCACAAGTTTATTCACTCTCTAGCTAAATAAATTAAGGCAACTCAGCATTTCCCAGAAGCCCCAATGTGAAAACGAAAAAAATGCGCGGTTTGCGTGATCAGTCACAATGGAGTCGGAAAAGGAGCAGCGGGAGCTAGAGAGATGGAGCCGACCACACTATGACCACACGCCGCGTCATTTGACCATGCGTTTGTACACGGACGCAAGTAAACGCAAGTACACAGACACAGAGGTTTTGGAAATACTAATTGCGTCCGATGACGATGAACTCTCCGTCTGCTCATCTATTTATTTTATATTTTAACCAATTCAATGTTCAATCAATATTCAAAAGCAAAATGTTATCTGTTTGACCACAAATGTAATTGAATATTTTACATGGCATTTTTCTCCCCTTTTTGAGAATGTGTAAAAATGAGTGTATCTTAAAAACAAATTTATGTAAACAGTTCAAATCAATTCTGTATAGTTTTAAATTGTTTTATGCACGTTTTTCACATTGACAAGTTTGAGGTTGATATTTATCCATTTTTTGTATTGAATAAAATATGTAGAAAAAAATTTATTAAATTTGTTTTTATTTTTGTTTATTACATTTTTGAGATCTTTATCTAGTTACTTTTGATTTATTACAAACATAGCCTTCAAATTGGGAGAGTAAGGATTATTTTGATGTATGGCATATGAAAATGCTCAAAAGAATGACAGCACACCCACTAAACAATTTAATGTCCAAAAGACGTCTTTTCAACGTCTTTGTCACAAAGTCGGACGTTGAATAGACGTCCCCTGAGGAGCCAGAATGTAACGTTTTATGACGTCTTATTGTTGACGTGTTCTGCACGTCTGATAAACACTGTCAGGATGCATTAAATTAAAACTCATGTTTATTTCAATGTAATTGAAAAGCAACTCAGTTTGTGTTTGTCCAAAAATCATGAACATAAAAGACACTTCTGTAAATCACACATCTCTGGATCATGAGAGAAACCAGATCTGAAGGAAAGACTTTCTGGCTCAGACACTTGTGCTGAACTTAATCACAGACATAACATACAGATTTAACTATTTCTGTCAGACGTCTACAGAAGATCTTAGTGAGAATTAGCAGAGGTTTAGATGCTGATATTTGTGTCATTTGGAGTGTCACCAGTGTAGTGATCAGTGTTTGCTTTAGTTGGGCTCTTGGTCCCAGTTCTTATTACTTTAGCTTTTCTTTGGCTGCTGTATCTCTGTGTTTGTAAAACACAATTGCTATGGCAGAAAAAGCCAAGATAAAGCGAGTTTAGCTGATATCAGCAAAATCTTCACAAAGCAAGCAGCTAATGTTGTCAGATGCTTTGGCATTTATAACTGCTCTCCCTGTGGAACTGCAATATTGCACCAATAGCATTTAATAGTTCACTTATTTAGAGGTGTATAAATAGGATGTGTACACGATGTTTTGAGCAAGTATAGTCACACACATACATCAAGATTTTGCCTATGATTCAAAAAAATGGTGACAATAAAAAAAGCATCATGATGCAATGCATGATGGGTAGCTTTCATAGGACAAAACTCATCATTGATTCCCAAGTTTTTTTGTTTTGATTGTCACCGTTGTTGTGATTCATATGTAAAATCTTGATGTCTGTGTGTGACTACATGAGGCATTTGCTCAAAACGTAATGTGCAAATGGTTTTTTTCCACCTTCAAATAAAGTTATCGTTTTAATGCTATTGGTGCCAATAATGCAGTTCCACAAGGTTGGCAGTTATAAATGCCAAATACAAAACTTTAATCACAAAATTAGATGCTTGTTTTGTCAAATTAATATCATCATCAACAAGAAGCTGACGACACTTGATTTTACTTTATCTTGGCTTTTTCTGCCATAACAATCGTGTTTTACAAACACAGAGATACAGCAGCCAAAGAAAAGCTAAAGTAAGAAGAACTGGGGCCAAGAGCCCAACTAAAGCAAACACTGATCACTACACTGGTGACACTCCAAATGACACAAATATCAGCATCTAAACCTCTGCTAATTCTCACTAAGATCTTCTGTAGACGTCTGACAGAAATAGTTAAATCTGTATGTTATGTCTGTGATTAAGTTCAGCACAAGTGTCTGAGCCAGAAAGTCTTTCCTTCAGATCTGGTTTCTCTCATGATCCAGAGATGTGTGATTTACAGAAGTGTCTTTTATGTTCATGATTTTTGGACAAACACAAACTGATTTGCTTTTCAATTACATTGAAATAAACATGAGTTTTAATTTAATGCATCCTGACAAGCAGTATTAAAAAATTATTAAAAAAGAAAGCACCCTATGGGCTGTTTACACCTGGCCCCTTCATGCGTTTTCTCAGATCGGATAGATATCCGATTTATCAAAACGATTCCATTTACACCTGGTCACATAAATGTGTTTTTGCGAAACGGATATAAATCGGATCTTCAATTCCCGCCCTATATGCAGATTTAATGGAGTGCACGTCACGAAAGGAACAGTTATGAGCTTCATTTTATTGTTCATCGGCTAATTTTAAAATCAAAGACAGCAATAAGAGAGAGCGGCAACAGCACTGGTAAGATCATTTCGTTTCTTTACTTTTAATGAAGATGATTGTGTGTTAAGCGTCTGCGACTTACTTTCACTTTGATTTGCGATAGTTTGCACGTATGTCCTGTCCGTGACTTGATGAATAGACGCTCAGCTGCTCATCTGCGGTAGTGTTGCAGTAGCGTCGTCATATCTAACTATAACATGACATATAGCCTATAACACGCTCTAACACATTTATTTTTTTTATCATTTTTGGGAGGAGTAAAATTTACATATGTGGTTTCAACAACCAGATGCATTTACACTTGTCCAGTTTCGTCTGGAATGCGGCCCAGACCACCTCCTGATGTGGTTTGAGCGATCGGATTCAAATCCGTCTCGAATGCGTTTTGGAGGGCATTTACACCTGGTCTTTTCACGAACATATAGCGGATAGCTATCCGATCACAGAAAACGCATGAAGTGGCCAGGTGTAAACAGCCCCTCAGTGTCTGCCATCTGCTGGCGTGCAAAAAAAAAAAAAAAAAAAAAAAAAGTCATCAACGTATCATTGACCATGCTTCGATCATAACATCGGGCTATTTAACCTCGGATGCAGTGGGTAGTGTGGGTATGTTAGGTGGGTATGCAGTGGGTATGTGTGGGTAGTAATACTTACATAGCCTATCGGAGCGTTTATGTCAACCAAACAATAAAAATTAAATTTCTCAGTCAAATGTGAGTGCAGCCAGACAAGTGTTTGTTACATGTTATAAACAAGTGTTCAATTAGGGTCTACTCTCCGGTTATCGATCAGAGTGTATCCTTCCTTTAAGAATGCCCTTTTACCTGTCTTTCTGGCTTCTTGGACCAGTGGCCACAGCTTAACACGCGCCTCCCGGTCTTCTTTAAAATTTGTGTGCATGTCTCTACGCACTCTCGCATCCTTCGACTTCTTCCAAAACATCATCCCGCACCGTTGTCATCCCGAACTGAATGATGATTGCTCTCGGTGTGTTAGTTGAGGTAGCGGCGTCGCCTTTCCTTCCCAGCCGGTGAGCGGTGTCTACGGTGTCTCGCAGCCGCTCCACAGACATTGGAACAACTCTTGTCAGTATCCCGATGACAACTTCTCTCATGTCCTCTCCATTCTTTTCAGGGAGACCAATCATCCACAAATGCCACCTTCTTTTATATCAGGTTTGTTCTACACATGCTTCTCTTAACAGGCTGTTTTCTCTCTGAAAGCCTCCTTTTTTTTTGAAGCACACTGATTTCTTCTTTGTTTTCTTTAGTTGCGGTTGTGTTAGCTTCAATACGTCTGTAGAAACTTTTCAAAAGTTCCGTCTGATCGTCCATTTTTCTGGTCAGAGCTTGTAGTGCTTGTAGAATTGCAGCACCAGTATTCGCATCCTCAATTTTATTTTGGTGTCTCTGTTTCTTTGGATTCGGCTGTTTAAATGGCGTATGTTCTTTGTTAATTTTGTCTTCTTTGGATAAATGTTGCTCCACTTCCATTTCTTCCTCAATGTCAAAATCGTCACATGCCGCGTGGAGAGCAGCCATGCATGTTGTAGTTTTGGTCGGATATGATTCCAAAAAACAAAGAAAAAAAAACAGAATGTTATAATAGCTTTATTTTGTCCCTTAATTTTGACACTAGGCCTACGTTAAAAATCTGTTTAGTAGAGGGGTTGTTACACTAGTTTATCACTTCAAGGACTAAAAAGAAACTTTTTACTGGAGCCTGCAAAAGTGCTACCACCCACTCCGCCATCTTGAAAACCCCCCCTGTTTTACACAGTACAAAGATATTTTTACATTTATCTAGAACAATTAAAAATCAGTGCAGGAGAATGCCAAACATGCTCTGTGTAAACCGGCCCTAAGAAGGCAGCTCCTTATGGAGCTGTGAGCTCAGCTGTCTGTTAATTATCTGCGCCTTTAAGAGACAGCTTATTTTACTGTCGCTTAGTTACGTGCATCCTGTCACAGTTTAAGCTGCCCTTAAGCTGTCAATCATCTTGTCACAGGTAAAATCCTCCACATTCCTTTTAATTTAATTACCTACCGTTTCGAGGCGACATGTAGTGAAATGGATGGATAATATGCAAATTGGGACGCAAAAATTTGACATACAAAGACGGTGCATTCCAATCGACCTTTCACACTGTCACGATTAGCCATGCACTTCCTGGGTTAACTTGGACTACTGCTGCGTCCCAATTCGCATACTATCCGTCCTAAATAGTATTCGAAAATAGAATTAGTACGTCCCAAATCGTAGAATGTTGAAATGAGTGTTCCAAAGATACCCGGATGGTCTACTTTTTCCGGTCAGAATCCGAAGTGTAGATCGATGCGCACTCTAACGGCTGATATTGCCCACAACTCATCGCGTGCTGGACGAGGATTCAGTTAGAACTACAAACACGAGTAAAAAGTGTTTAAAAACTACAGACACGGAGGACGCGCGAGTCCGGCGGTTGTGTAGAGAGGTTTAGATAAAGTGGTTTGAGTGATTAATTATCAGTATCTAACTTGACAAAAATGTATTTATTCAATGTTGTCGACATTATATTGCATCTGCAGCAGCATTGTGAACTTTTGTAAAGATACGTTTAGCCATTAACTTTTAAATGCATCATTATATTCAAATTGCAAACACATGAGGAGAGTCTCCACATGAAAGACCCACGACTGGTAGGTGAATGTTACGTGCTAAAACATTTCTCTCCGAAATGGTAAGAAATTATAATAGATTGAATGGAGGATTTTAACTGTGACGAGATGATTGACAGGGTGATAGGATGCACGCGACAGGTCCGTTAAAGACAGGAAGTAGTATGTCCCAAAGCTTGCTTACTCTTTTGCTACACACTCAAAAGTATGTACTTTTTCTTCACAAAAAGAGTACATACTTTTAGGTCGTAGTATAAGTAGGCGAATTGGGACGCAGCATACATTTCACATTATGCACCTCCTTGGACTGATTACACCAAACACCATACACCTGCACTGCGCTGATTGCACTCACACCTGCACCTCATTCATACACACCCATATAAGCCTCATTCACACTATCATTTAGTGCAAAGTCCTGATCTGCCCTGGCCATCATTTCTAAGCGTTATCTTCCCGAGTTTGATTCCTGTGTTTGACCTGTGGATTGTTTATCGTTGCTGACCCTTCTCTGCCTGCCCTGACCCTGGACTGTTTACTGGACTCTGATTCTCTCTGCCTGCCTTAACCCTTTGCTTGTAATCTGGTTTGTCTCTGCCTTGTCTCAGTTGCCCTGTTTGCTGTTGTTGATCCCTGCCTGTTTGACTACTCTAATAAATGCTGCGAATGGATCCCCTTGTGTCTGCTGCATCGTTACACACACACAATAACCGGAAATACGTAATCGTTGCGGAAGCGACTTGACAGTTCCTGTCAAGTGTCAGCATTTCAGAAAAACATACCCGGTCAAGAGAAAATGGATCAGAGAGTCTACACAACTTCGAAAAAAATAAACTTGTCATGGTTGTTGATGACTTTGTAAAATGGTGTGGTGATGCTTGTCTGAATATATCTAAGACCAAAGATATGAATGATTTCAGAACTGAAGCTCATTCTTCCCAGTATACGTCCATTAAGGATGAGAAGGTGGAGTGTGTGGAAAGTTATACATATTTAGGGACTATTATTGACAATAAACTGCGTTTTGATGTGAATACCAAAAAGAAGTCTGTCAGTTTTATTCAACAGTTATGTCCTTAATCATGCTCTTAGGTAGTGACCTTTTTTTTTTTTTTGCACTCAAAGTTCTCTATTCTGCTCTCGGCTACCAAAGATGAAGAACAATTGATACAAATATTAATTTGTTCCTGTACAATCATGTTGTTAAATACTCAGAAGAGATGAAGAGCAATTTCATCAGGGAACAGAACACACAATCGCACATCTGTATAAAAGTGAAGTCAACTCATCTTGACCTTGTGGGTTTTTGCGAGAGGATTTTTTCAAAGACTGGAGAAATTATCTGTTTAAAAAAGTAGGCTAAGTCCTTCCAAAGAAGAGAAATTTATATTTTTCATAAGAATCTCTAAAAAAGTGAGACATTGTGGCTTGATTTATTTTATTAATATTCATTTTTCAGGACCAAAATAACATTCTGCACAGTGAGGAGCCTACAAGTTACAAGCTTCACATATTAGAAAAATAGCTACAATAATAAAAAAAAAAAAACATTTTTTAATGGCTCGTTGTCAAGGTTGTTTCAGATCAACACCTGCAAGCGACCACTAGGTGTCACAGTGGAGACGGGTGTCGGATTGATTCGAAGCCTCGACACAATATGGCACATTTGCTTCAACTGTTTCATTGCTTCACGAAGCCTCGATCTGCCCACCACTAGCTTTAGGTAAAGGTGTAGGAAAAGACAGTTACCAGAGTTCAATTTGTTCCAAAAATAGAATAAAGTTTATTTATATTTTAACTCAGAAGTTAAGAAAACAAAATAATCAAAAATAAATCAAAACAGCACAATGCTTCTGGCTTTCAACGATAGTACAGCAAACACTTTGTACATAGCCTCACATCAAGCTAGTACTCACCCTCACTCTCCCTAATGCAGAATGAGGCCCTCTTAAATAGGCCAAAGCATTAAGCCAAATTGGCTTAATGCATAAATAATAATCTATTTTCCTGCAGGTGGGATGAGTTGTCTTTTGTGGTGGATTTGTAGCCTCACTGAACACCAGAACCAGAGCTACATCTTCACTGAGAGACCAAAAGGGAAATATCAATAATGAATTATAACTTGTTATAATTAAAGGGTACCTATTATGGATTTTTGAAAATTGCCCTTCATGTAGTGTGTAACACAGATCTAAGTGAACGAAAACATCCTGTTTTAAACATGAAAGTTCACCGTATACAAAGTTATTGTCTCTCAAAAGTAAGAGTTGACTCTGAGTTGTTGATATGAATCGTTCGACGAACGATGCTTTTCCTTTGTCTAGTTGACGTCAACTTGACAAGTTATTTGAATAAGATACACCCACTTATTGCGTTCAGAGACGCCAGGGAAAACTAACATCATGTCGACGAGACGCTGTGTTTTGAAGTGCGACGCAAAAGCAATGAGGAGCATTTGAAGACTAAGTGGCTACAGTTCATATATACAACTATACCACACAAGTATAGCCGAAACTTGTTCTGTGTTCGAGTCATTTTGAAGATGATTGCTTCACAAACCTAAATGCTATAAAGTATGGATTTGCAAGCCGGCTGATACTCAAGGAAGGTTTAGTACCGAGTTTATTTGGATCAGCTTCCTTCTCCGAATCACAACCTGTAAGTATTATTAATATTAATTGTTGCTTTTATGTATCATGCTCAATAATTATTTTGTGTGTTGTGTATGCACAGCGCAGCTTCTAGGTCTTCAATGTCAATTGTATTGAAATATGTGAAGTGCAGGGCTCTCAAGTGTCACGCATTTAGCGTGACAGTCACTCATTTCGGTCTTTTGTCACGCTCTCCCGCCACACATTGTATTTCTCACGCTGAAAAACTATTTGTAATATATTTAATATGCCGCAGCGCCCAAAACTCTGGCCGCGCCGCTCTCACTCAGTGTTGCCAGGTCCGTATGCCTCCACTGTTTCCGCGGGTTGTTTGTTTGTAGTGCACGGGTTGACGCGATTGTTTTATCTACTGGAACATGATTTTTATTGGGGAAACACCCAGGAACGCTATTTGACTATTTTTAGCCGTGATTGGGCTAGTTTTGATGAGCAATTGGGCTGGTTTTGTTGTGCAGACCTGGCAACCCTGCTCTCACTGTGGAACCGGCAGGAATCAAGCGCGTCTCCTCTGGTGTTGTTCGTCTGGGGTTGTTAGCCAATCAGAAAAACACACTATTGTATCTGGGTAAGATATAACGCAACAACCAATGACACCCCGTCGGCTCGGTGTCACTCCTTTGGGCTATGATTAGCGTCACGCAAAGGCGGGGTTTGGAAAAATGACTCGCTTAACGATTCATATGGGAGTCGGTGAGCAAATCAGGTAAAAATAAATGCATAAGACAACAAAAGTGTTTTTTGTGCTCAGTTTCATGCTTGTAAAACTGTTGTTGGGGACTCCCAGAACAATATTAGGAACATTTTAAATGCCATAATACGTACCCTTTAACTATAAAATTTGGATCAGTCACTAGAATCAACTTGGCGAAGGTGAATTGATATTACAATATTTCAAAAGGAAATTTTTCCTGGCCACAGAAAAATAAATCTTTCTTAGCATGGCACTTTTTTTTAAAGGGGTGGTAAAACACGATTTCACTTTTCTAACTTTAGTTAGTGTGTAATGTTGCTGTTTGAGCATAAACAACATCTGCAAAGTTACAATGCTCAAAGTTCAAAGCAAAGGAAGATATTTGCTTTTAAAGAAAAGGACTATAACAAACGGCTGGTAGAGACTACACAACATTCCTCTTGGGTTAGTGACATCAGCAACCCTACGATGTACATAAACCTGCCCCCGGGAACAGAGGAGTTGAGAAGAGGAAAAGTTGTTGTATAAGAGTACATTTGTGAGTCAGCTCAAACTTTAGCATCCTTCTTTTCACATGCAATAAAAAGTCACTCTGTGTGTATCTCACAACAGTTCCTAAACGAGCGATTTATAGATTATCATGACAGAATATCCTAATTGAAGATAGTTAACTCCACATCAGCAACATGAATTCATCAACTAACAATTCAGAAAAGTCCTGTTGCATTCTACATGTTGTCACTTCTTCTTGAGTCTCTCCATCTTTGTCTGACTCTGTTTTAACATTAAAGGCAGAACAGTTTCTGTCAAGTGTGTCTGCGTGAGGTGATCGCAGCTGCTCACACACAGAGCTCATGAAACCCCGCCCTCTAAGGCAGCTCATTTGCATTTAAAGGGCCAGGCACAAAACGTTGCGTTTTTGCTAACCCTCAAAAAGTGACAAATTTAACATGCTATATAAAAATATCTGTGGGGTATTTTGTGCTAAAACTTCACACACACACACTCTGGGGACATCAGAGATTTATTTTACATCTTGTGAAAAGGGCATTTTACCACCCCTTTAAATTTGAGCACAAAACCAGCTACCAAAAAGCAGAAATTCATCTGCCAAATTATTAAATGTATGAAAAAACACTAATGAATATTTTTTTTCTATAAGTACTTTTTTTCATACCTTTTATTTTCTGCCACTTGAACAGGTAGGGCACAACTGGAGAACAGGTAGGTCGAGGGCACAACTGGAGAACAGGTAGGTCGAGGGCACAACTGAAGAACAGGTAGGTCGAGGGCACAACTGGAGAACAGGTAGGTCGAGGGCACAACTGGAGAACAGGTAGGTCGAGGGCACAACTGGAGAACAGGTAGGTCGAGGGCACAACTGGAGAACAGGTAGGTCGAGGGCAAAACTGGAGAACAGGTAGGTCGAGGGCACAACTGGAGAACAGGTAGGTCGAGGGCACAACTGGAGAACAGGTAGGTCGAGGGCACAACTGGAGAACAGGTAGGTCAAGGGCACAACTGGAGAACAGGTAGGTCGAGGGCACAACTGGAGAACAGGTAGGTCGAGGGCACAACTGGAGAACAGGTAGGTCGAGGGCACAACTGGAGAACAGGTAGGTCGAGGGCACAACTGGAGAACAGGTAGGTCAAGGGCACAACTGGAGAACAGGTAGGTCGAGGGCACAACTGGAGAACAGGTAGGTCGAGGGCACAACTGAAGAACAGGTAGGTCGAGGGCACAACTGAAGATCGGGTAGGTCGAGGGCAAAACTGGAGAACAGGTAGGTCAAGGGCACAACTGCAGAACAGGTAGGTCGAGGGCACAACTGAAGAACAGGTAGGTCGAGGGCACAACTGAAGATCGGGTAGGTCGAGGGCACAACTGGAGAACAGGTAGGTCGAGGGCACAACTGGAGAACAGGTAGGTCGAGGGCACAACTGGAGAAAAGGTAGGTCGAGGGCACAACTGGAGAACAGGTAGGTCAAGGGCACAACTGGAGAACAGGTAGGTCGAGGGCACAACTGGAGAACAGGTAGGGCACAACTGGAGAACAGGTAGGTCGAGGGCACAACTGGAGAACAGGTAGGTCGAGGGCACAACTGGAGAACAGGTAGGTCAAGGGCACAACTGGAGAACAGGTAGGTCGAGGGCACAACTGGAGAACAGGTAGGTGGAGGGCACAACTGGAGAACAGGTAGGTCGAGGGCACAACTGAAGAACAGGTAGGTCGAGGGCACAACTGAAGAACAGGTAGGTCGAGGGCACAACTGGAGAACAGGTAGGTCGAGGGCACAACTGAAGAACAGGTAGGTCGAGGGCACAACTGGAGAACAGGTAGGTCGAGGGCACAACTGGAGAACGGGTAGGGCACAACTGGAGAACAGGTAGGTCGAGGGCACAACTGGAGAACAGGTAGGGCACAACTGGAGAACAGGTAGGTCGAGGGCACAACTGGAGAACAGGTAGGGCACAACTGGAGAACAGGTAGGTCGAGGGCACAACTGGAGAACAGGTAGGTCGAGGGCACAACTGGAGAACAGGTAGGTCGAGGGCACAACTGGAGAACAGGTAGGTCGAGGGCACAACTGGAGAACGGGTAGGTCGAGGGCACAACTGGAGAACAGGTAGGTCTAGGGCACAACTGGAGAACGGGTAGGTCTAGGGTACAACTGGAGAACGGGTAGGTCGAGGGCACAACTGAAGAACGGGTAGGTCGAGGGCACAACTGAAGAACGGGTAGGTCGAGGGCACAACTGAAGAACAGGTAGGTCGAGGGCACAACTGAAGAACAGGTAGGTCTAGGGCACAACTGGAGAACGGGTAGGTCTAGGGTACAACTGGAGAACGGGTAGGTCGAGGGCACAACTGAAGAACGGGTAGGTCGAGGGCACAACTGGAGAACAGGTAGGTCGAGGGCACAACTGAAGAACAGGTAGGTCGAGGGCACAACTGGAGAACAGGTAGGTCGAGGGCACAACTGGAGAACAGGTAGGTCGAGGATGAGACAGTAAAGACGTGACGGCCAAAGACAGATACAAGGCAGCGGCTCAGGATATCAGAGGCTTGACAGTTGGTGATGAGACTGAATATAGCATCAGGCTAGCTTCTAGACCAGGAGAGACAACGACCAGGGTACAACATGAGACAAGACAACTGGAGAACGGGTAGGTCGAGGGCACAACTGGAGAACAGGTAGGTCGAGGGCACAACTGGAGAACAGGTAGGCCGAGGGCACAACTGGAGAACAGGTAGGTCGAGGGCACAACTGGAGAACAGGTAGGTCGAGGGCACAACTGGAGAACAGGTAGGTCGAGGGCACAACTGGAGAACGGGTAGGTCGAGGGCACAACTGGAGAACAGGTAGGTCTAGGGCACAACTGGAGAACGGGTAGGTCTAGGGTACAACTGGAGAACGGGTAGGTCGAGGGCACAACTGAAGAACGGGTAGGTCGAGGGCACAACTGGAGAACAGGTAGGTCGAGGGCACAACTGAAGAACAGGTAGGTCGAGGGCACAACTGAAGAACAGGTAGGTCTAGGGCACAACTGGAGAACGGGTAGGTCTAGGGTACAACTGGAGAACGGGTAGGTCGAGGGCACAACTGAAGAACGGGTAGGTCGAGGGCACAACTGGAGAACAGGTAGGTCGAGGGCACAACTGAAGAACAGGTAGGTCGAGGGCACAACTGGAGAACAGGTAGGTCGAGGGCACAACTGGAGAACAGGTAGGTCGAGGATGAGACAGTAAAGACGTGACGGCCAAAGACAGATACAAGGCAGCGGCTCAGGATATCAGAGGCTTGACAGTTGGTGATGAGACTGAATATAGCATCAGGCTAGCTTCTAGACCAGGAGAGACAACGACCAGGGTACAACATGAGACAAGACTGAACAGGCCAAGACAACAAGTAATAAAAGCAAAATAAAACTGATAATGAAACTAGAGAAAAATAAAGAAACAAAATATTGTAATAAGTAATAACAGGATCTTGAAAAATAATGAAAGATCTAGATACAAAATAACTGAAACTTGCAAAAAGTAATAAAACAACACAGCAACCTTGTAGGGAACTAAAGAGAAAATAAATAAAAGATTAGTTAATAATCAAATTTTTTTTTAAAAACAGGCGAGAAACCAAAAATAAAACTTGGAAGAACGAGATCAAGATAAAGACAAGAACTTGACTAGACTAAAAATCAGGAACAAAGAAAAAAACTGGATAAAAATCAAAACAAAGCTAGAACTGACAGAGAAACTAAATCTAGCACTGACTGACAAGAAGCAAGAATGCATGCACACAATGAATGCAGACAACGAATAAAACAAAGCCGGGAAAGACATGAGGGAAAGAGGCACAATATAAAGGGACCAGAGAGGATCAGGTGAGCACAATTAGTGAAACAGGACTAGACCTGACTAAACAAGGGGGCGTGATAACGGGAAACAAGGAGGCGGAACAAGAGGAGCAAATGGCCACACAAACAAAGACAAAGCATGTGCTCAGGCACAAGACAAACAAACAAACAAGACTGTCAGGGCAGAACCTTGACACAAAGAAAAATATCACACTTCTCAACAAGCTACATGTCATGTGGCTCCACAGTCCTGTGGTAAATCATAAGAAAACAGCACAAGTCTATTTGGGTGGATTGCTAAAGTAAACCGTATTGGTAAAACATTAATGTTCCACTTTCAAATTGTTTGTTATATAAAACCATCAAGATAAGATATAATCCCTGTTTATCGTCCAGTGTAACCTTTGATTTGTTCAGTGATGTTGGAGTTATAAATTTATTGTTGGTTCTGATCATTTTCAAGCAGTGATAAGATAATATTTGATATTTTGCCTGTGTTGGCAACCAACAGGAACACGGGAAAATAAATAAAAACATTTCTAAGTTACCCAGCAGTGCAGAGTGTGAAATATTCGTTGTTGTCACGTATCTTTACAGAAGCCAAATTTGAGTTAAGGGCTCTTTGAGAATTTTATTTTATTTTTTATAAAAAAAATGTATTAAAAAAATATGCGAAGTCTTAAATGCAACACTGTTATACAATATGTAATGGGATTCCTTGCTCAATCTTTCTACCAAAGGGTCCATGGCCTGAAAAAGGGTGAAGACTCCTGATATTGGTAAGGTAAACTAAGAAAAAAGGTTAATATATTTAAAAGTTAATTGTTTTGAAGTACAGTAATTGTTGGTTTTGGATGTTAGCTTTTACTGTTGTATTGGTCTAAATAAACTATTGCACGAGAAGGTGTGGTGGTACAAACTCAAAACAAGTTCAAAATAAATCTAACAAGTTCAAAAACTAAATCTGAGTTCAAGACATCTCAGATATCCTTAAATAAACTTGAAACATCAACTTCTTTACAGAAAATCCCTCCCACATCACCCCTGTATCATTGGCCTTAAT
Source organism: Chrosomus eos (assembly GCA_036326025.1). NCBI lineage: Eukaryota > Metazoa > Chordata > Actinopteri > Cypriniformes > Leuciscidae > Chrosomus > Chrosomus eos. Next base: position 5,603,753 of record CM070819.1, on the reverse strand, counting down.
GCACCTTTGATACCTGATTACACCAGAGAATAACTGTTTATGGTATACAATAAGGAACAGCTCAGAGGGAGAAATTACACAAGAAATATTCATTCTCTTCCCTGCCAGCCTTCATAATACAGGTGGCATGCTGACAGTGAATTATGGAAAAGATGGATTTATTCTCCATTCTGTTTATTTTAGCTTGTCTTCATGTCCACAGTGTAAGGAGTAATATTGGTAAGTCAAATTTATTCATAACCAGCGGATGTTCAAATGTTTGGATGGGAGGCAGAACTGGAACTTTGTTTACATGACTCTGTTGTTTATCAAAAAAGAAATGTGACAATGTACATCCCGATTTTGAATATCTATCTATCTATCTATCTCGTACATACCTACCTGTTGTTTAAAAACATGTTTTACAGGACAAAGGTCTTCTAATGAAGTAAATTACTTTTCATTATGATGTGGATTTGTTTACATCATTTACATTTTCTATTAATTGTACACACGGTTAATTAACTTACCTTATTATCTGAACAACTTACATTCTCTGAACTGCTGCCATAGTGGCAAATAATTGATGCAAGGAGATCTGTTGAGTATGGAGATATAATTGTTGCTTTATTCCACATAAATAGATTATGATCCACAAATAAATGTAAAGAGTTTCACAAAAAATAACTAAATTCACAAATGAATACAATGAGATTTGCCAAGAATAAAAACATATTTCACAAATATGTTTTCATGTCACAAATTTGAACTCTGCCTGGCATTCTTTTATGAATAGCTTTCTGGATCACCGCACACATTTATGGATGTTTAAATATTTCTTGCGTCAAGACGGCCAAGGCCCTGTCCCAAATGGCACACTCCGGACTTGTGGACTTCCTCAGAGTCCAGACTTTGGTGACCTCGTGTATGCAGACCTATAGGGCCCTTGGCGCGAGTCCACGAGGGTGCATCGAGAGGTATTTTGGGACAGACTCGATCGAGCATCATCCCTCTCCATACGGAGCCAAAAAAACTGAAAGGTCATCTCATCAGTCCCTTTATTAGATAAAAATCACAAATATACTATTCAGCTTCGATCGAGAACAGGATTTATTTTTTTATTTTTCCCAAATCTTATCTCCATGTCAACTACACAGCCTGCTTTTACAGTTCTATACTTTGACATTGTGTAAGCCACCTGGGAATTAGACAATAGATACATGTTTATTAAAATTATGTATTGTACATAATAATAGGGATGCACCGATACCGATACCAGTATCGGTATCGGGCCCGATACTGAGCTCATGTACTTGTACTCGTAAAAATGCCCCGATACCAACAACCGATACCAGGCAGCATGTGTACAGTGTCAGAAATTATAATGGGGATAAAAAAAGAAGGCTGTATATGAAATAAATGTATCTTATCAGTGGAATATTAAACAGAATATATTAACGCGTCGTCTATATAACTATATGGTGCGCAAGCTGATAAGAGAAAAACACGCAGAGGATTGAGCGCGCTATGTTACAGACGCGCGAGCTGGTCGAGCGCATCCCTTTTTCACAGACGTCAGTGGAAAGTTCAGTCGGATGTCAATGGCAAATCAAGTAAAACGAGGCATGTAGCTTATTAATAACGTTAACTGACGAGAGAGAGAGAGAGAGAGAGAGAGAGAGAGAGAGAGAGAGAGAGAGAGAGAGAAGAGAGAGAGAGAGAGAGAGAGAGAGAGAGAGAGAGAGAGAGAGAGAGAGAGAGAGAGAGAGAGAGAGAGAGAGAGAGAGAGAGAGAGAGAGAGAGAGAGAACTTCTGTTGAATGCTGTTGGTTGCGGATCGTTCACTCAGCACGTGTTATTTGGATTAAAACTAAATCGTATAGGTAAGTAAAACATGAACTGTTACCTTACTTATGTTTAACGAGTGGTTGCCTACATTATTACAGGACATTTGCAGGTCAAGAATTTCCATGAACTTCAAACATCCACAGCGCGCGCCCCGAAAACCACCAGACAGCGCGCGAATACTGAATGGAAGTCTTTCACGCATTGCGCTTGTACGGACGAATTCACACAAATCTATGTAAAAACACATTGGCGAGTATCCTAGTAAAAGTCTGTTATATATATCAAGTGAACGTAGACAGTATAATTCAAATGGCGTCAGTGCGTTCGGCCTTAAAGGGGCGGCACTTTAATAAATCTGCTGCTGTGTTTTAATGTTAATCAAACAAAGGACAAATAAACTACTCTCTGCTCTTGGCTAAATAGGCTACCTCTATCAACTTTACAAAAAGATCCATATATATTTAATTTATGCAGTAATAAATATGCAGTGCATGAAATATATATTTGTTGAACTAATTAAGTTTAAATTTAATAAACAATTAATATGATTGATATTATTTTGGTTTCTCTACCAATACATTTAAAAATTACAAATGCATGAATTGAAAATTAATTGAAAATTAAAAATACAGGTATCGGTTACGGTATCGGTATCGGCGAGTACCAAAAATGAAAGTATCGGTATCGGACTCGGTCTGGAAAAAGTGGTATCGGTGCATCCCTACATAATAATACAAAATGTTCCATTTGAACTAAGATTACAATTTTAACACAATGAAAATGTGCTCGAGTTTCAGATGAATTTACAGGTTTAAATGTTCATACTACGTTTATATGACTCAGTAAAGCCCTGAAATTTGGTTTTATTTATTTAACGAATCATAATGCGATCGTATATTATTCAGGGCTATTATTAGCCTATGTTTGAGACATCAACCACTGGTCGATGACCATAATAATGTTTGTAAACTGTAGGTAATAACTGGTAAAATGTACACCTATAGGTCATAAAAACCATAATGATATACTTACACTTAAATATTTTCTTCTCAGCCATGTTAACAATTGTCTGTGAGCGAATCTCTTGTCTGATTGGCCTTTCGCAAGGATTCCTGGGTAGTTAAAGCACACAATCATGACATAAGCTCACAATGTAAGCTTGCTCTCGCTCCAATCACGATTTGCTCAGGGTGGGTAGTACAGATTAATTTGCACCCCTGAAATGAACTCTGTGGGCTACTATTTTACTACGGGTGCTAGTTAGTTTTGAGCTGAAGTGCTGTTTGTGTGGTTAGAACAATCCGTTTCCAAAATTGTTGAAGTTTAATACTTATTTATATTTCCATCAGGATCAGTGAATCAGTGTAGTGGGTTTTCTTCTGCGTTGTGTTTGATTTTTTTTAAAGAAAGAGATCCCACACAATGATGTACTTTTGATTTTTCTTTACTCTCAGCCTTGCTGTGTCTGTGTCAAAAGAAATAACAGACACGATCACACTTAAGTACGCATACTTGGCATTTCTGGTCTAGCCGTGCCTCTCGCCACGACATCCCGCGAAAGAGAGTGCTTAACAATCATAGAAATAAATGAAGTAATAAAAGAAAGAAAAAGAACAATGGTAAATTATCCATCTACATACCTGTGTCAAAAGAAATAACAGACACGATCACACTTAAGCATGCATACTTGGCATTTCTGGTCTAGCCGTGCCTGTCAATCAACACACGATATCACAATGTAAATTCATATACAGAAAATACATTTGAACATTGCATGAATCCTTCAAAATAAACAAATACAACTTTACACAATTACTAATGTATAACTCATATTGAATTCAACTGCAAAGGTGAACGAAAAATATATCGTTCTAAACTCACAAGCATACCGCACGTGTAACTGCGGCCATTAATCAAATTCGTACTTCGATCAAACATACTCTTATAACATTTATAACCCAGATTGTTGATCGCTCAGTACAGAAAAGACGGCAAATAAACTCATTACCTACAGAAAATCCCTATACAACACTCAATAAAGCACATTTATACACTTCTCTGAGGAGCAGATAAAAACATACCTCTCGCCACGACATCCCGCGAAAGAGAGAGTGCGCACGCAAATTGCATCAGCATTACCCTCACGCATAACGAAGCTTACGTAATAGTGCTTCCTTAATTTAGTGTAAAAATATTTATCAAGCGTGAAACCAAAAGTAATACAAAAAAATAAGAAATATACATTTATGAAGAATTAAAAACAACGCAAATTATTAAGTTTATGATCACATGACCATTGACAACTATGCAGTTTCCAAAACAAATGTTTTCAAAATAAGAGTCCCATAAAATAATACTGTTATTGATTAAATTATGTCAATAATCTAGTGTAACAACATACACTCGTCACACCAGCATAAACATACATTTTACACAAATTATGATCTTTCACAGATCTCGAGCTATAAGTTGCACAGCGCGGCTGATTAATTGTGCGTGTCCACTGGCGCGGAGCGAGTGTTTTCAATTAATTCATATGGAAATCGAGCTTCACGCTATAGCGCAGTGCATTTTGGGACTGACAGAGCACCGAAGAGAGTGTAAAAAGTTTGGGCAGTTCGCGAACAAAGCGGGCAGCAGCCAGCCAGCCAATCGCTGTATTGTACATGAAGACTTGATTTTTTAATTTGGCAAGTTGGCAATTATTTATTTGGTCAATGCCAATTTCACTATTCATGTATGTATGATGTATTGTGTAGTATGTATTTTATTATAACATCAGCCTGCCCAGGGACTACGGGTGGAAATTAGCTCTCTTGAGCTAAAACCTGGTACTATGCATCTCTCCCCTTGAGGTTAATGTTTATTGTACGCTGTCCCTGTTTCTCTAAATAAAAAAATTATAATAAGAAAAATTTCAGACAGTTATTTTCTCTAAATACCCGGCTATATGTAAATTGTCTGCACATCTTGACACTAGAAATGTTTCAAAATCCACAAATGCGCATTGGGCAGAGTTTGTTTGAGACAAAACATATTTGTGAATATTTTTTAGCAAATTTTATTTATTTGTGAATTGAACACATTTTTGTGAAACTCCTCACATTTATTTGTGGATCATAATTTGTAATAAAGCAACAATTCTATCCCCATAGTTGAGCCATGTCATTAGCATGTCAGCTAAATTTCAGAACAAATTTTAAACTGAATGCTTTATTTGTCTTGTTTTTCAATATATTTTGTGATTTAATGTATAGTGTCTGCTACAGAATGTAGCCTTCTATCTGTTTGTTAAGTCCTGAAACCAATTTTCTTGTTGTTTAAGGTACCTCAGAGATAAACTGTGTGACTGGAACTAATACCTTTGTAGGGAGTGTCCAGGAGGATTATGAAGGTGAGAAATGTCCACAAGACTTAAACTAAGTCTAACTAGTCCCCAATATTAATTTTACATTTACAAGTAACAATTGTTTTTGATTAATGTAATATTAAAGGGGTCATGAACTGGATTTATTATTTTACAATGTTTCCTGGGGTGCACTTATTATATTAATCAGATTTTTATATTAAAAAAATCATAATTTAGAAATAAAAGGCATTTTTCCTAACCTGCTTTTAGCCCTCTGATTCGTATGGAAGCTTGCTTCCACCACAGAATAAAAAATAAAAAAGGCAATTGTGACTTGGCACTTCTGACTTTTTTTTCTCACAATTGTGAGTTTACATCTCACAGTTCTGACTTTTTCCCTCAGAATTACCTAATATAAAGTCGCAATTGCAAATGATAAAGTCAGAATTGCGTGATATAAAGTCGCAATTGCGAGTTATAAAGTCAGAACATAACGTTGATTCATCTGGTAGGTCACTGTTCCCGCCATTAGCTAAAGGGAGCGTTCTTTATTTGTTTTCTGCAATTTAATCAATGTAAATGTAAATATTTAAATATTTATTTGATCTGGCCTACAGGAGATGTAGAGATTATCACTAATATCAGACCCGATGATCGTCCGGTGCTGGAGGAATATTTCGATTCTATTGCTTTAACATTTCTGGAGCTGATTTACTCTAATGGAGACACAACCGCTACTGTACGAACCGTCAAACCACTGGATGCTGATAAACTTAAGGAGGTTTGTTTCACTGTTATATTTGTTAGATATAATATACAAATATAAAAAGAACATACTTAAATATTCATATATTTCTTTAATAATGGAAGGAAGTGCCACATATATGTCTCTTTTTGTGTTTTATTTCTTCCAGTCAGGAGGGAGTTTGTATTATTCAGTGACCTGCTCAAACACAGGGGTATGTTTCTACACAATAGCATAATCCAATAATTCAATAAGAATTATGGAAATAGGTATCATCACATAAATCTTCATTACAAATATTTCATTGTGCATTTCAGCTAAAAAATTCACGGGCAGTAAATATTTGGGATGTCAATGACAATCCTCCGATCTTCCAGAGTAAAACATACAGCGCCACAGTGTCAGAGGTGTGTGTAATGTCACATCTTTATACAGCAGAAGTGTGTAATGTCACATCTTTATACAGCAGAAGTGTGTAATGTCACATCTTTATACAGCAGAAGTGTGTAATGTCACATCTTTATACAGCAGAAGTGTGTTTGATCACAGAGACTCACATCTCTTTGTAAACTGTGTCTTTTGCTCCAGACGACAGCTGTGGGTTCAGATGTGCTCAGGGTGAAGGCTGAAGATGCAGATGTTTCTCCAGAAAACAGCAATATTATATATTCTATACCGGTAAGTCTAAACTGAGTCTCATGTATTTGATATAATAAAAATATAATAGACTTTTACAAGAGTCAAATTATAGATAACCGTGATAGTAGACATGTTCCTGAAACTACATTTCTATGAAAATTTAAACTTAGCTGGACAAAATGAGTGAGTGCAAAAATAATCATACATTTTTTATCCATTTTCCCAAAAGAGAAAGACCAAATTTAAGAGATACAATTTTATATGCTTTATATGCTTATCCTTAAACACTTTTGTTTAAAAGAATACCATATAGATACCTCAAAGTTAGTAGCACGACAAATTTTGATTTCATGTGGCATTAAAAATCTGAAGGAAACAACAGTTGGATCAATATTTTTCAAGGCTGGTTGAGTTTGTTGTATCCTACAGATAATTAGAAATCCCAACTTCCACTTCTACATCCCAATCATCTCTGACTTTGTTACCGTTTATCTAATCCCATTGTTTTCATACCACTCCTTAAACCAATTAGACTCTGAATTATTTTTTTTAGTTTCTCTGATTTCTAAGTAGATTTTCTTATATGGCTGTTAATCAATTTATTATAAAATTTTGAAATATTTAATATAGATCATACTTAACACTAATGTATTCAGTTTTTTTTTTTAAACCCGACAATATCAATTATTGTTAAAATGTGTGAGCTCAGTTTGTGTCATTTGAATCACATGCCCTGACAGCCTCCAGCACCAGATGAATTTGAAGTGAGAGATGACGGAAACATCAGGTTGACTCAACCTCTGAACTACGACATTGTTCAACAGTACATCTTCACCGTGCAAGCTAAAGACAAAGTAAAGACCACCTTTGACATCCTACCAGTCCCACATACATTTTACTAAGCATTGCTTTACATTTAAAGGAATAGTTTCCCAAGAGTGAAAAACTAAAGCAGATGTTTAGTATGACTGAAATTTTCTTTTTTGGATGAACTATCATTTTAATGTAGATAGTATTAAAACACTATGTTTCTTTGCAGGATAAAGAAGAATTCAATGACACCACAACAGTTACAATAACAGTTGAAGATTTTGACAATCTAAACCCTTATTTTGATCACAGTCTCTACAAGGCATCCATTGAGGAAAATCAGGTAAATATAAAAATTTGATCGATATTTAAACGCATGTCTGATTAAACCAATGAAACCCTACATGTCTTTTCTGTCCATGCACAGATAGGACAGTTTTCAGACGTCACTCCTGAGGCCATAAAAGCTCAAGATGGAGACACGGGCATCAACGAGCCTGTACTTTACAGCATAAAATCAGGTGCTGTTAACAGAAGATTTACAACACACTTACATGACATGTGTCCTAACCTAAATAATCTAAATAGCACTATATATATATGAGAGCTAGAGGTGAAACACTGATTTTAAAGATTATAATATTGAAAATTCCATCAAACTACAGTCAAGCACAGTAATTGTGATAAAACAAGCACTTTACACTGCTAATAATACACATCTATTTGAATAAAGAAATGTACTCATGTTCTATATTACGTTTCTGATAATAACACAGCAAATGTCCACTTTTCTGTTCTAGTCTTTCCAAATGAATATCAAAGCAACTTTGACATTGATCAAAACAGTGGAGTCATCTCTGTGAAAACAGCACTAGACAGAGAGGAAATCGACCAGATAACTGTTCACATACAGGTATCAGACGTTTCTGAAGACATTCATGAAAACCATTAGGCTGATGCTATGAATATAAAGAAGTTTCAGTATTGTGTTTGTTTATATTTTCTATTCATCATTTCCTTATAAATAGGCAACTCAGCAGGATGACACCAGTAAGACGGCTAACGCTGTGGTGTCCGTCACCATTGAGGATGTGGATGACAACCCTGCGAAATTTGACCAGGATGAATACACCGTATCTATTCTGGAAAATTCACCACAGGATCAGTTTGTGCTTCAGACTAGAGTCACTGATCTAGACCTGGTACTGATCCTGAAAACATCAATGTCTGTTTGTAAACTAGATCAAATAAACACAAAAATAAAAAATACAGACTTGCAAACACTAAAATGGTTCACCACTAAAATGGTTCGACACCCTGGGTTTATCAGTTGACAGAAAACACAGCGTATTAGAGCCATGGAAGTGAGCAAACAAACTAGGTCATAAATAGTAGATTTTACCCGACCTAAAAAGCCTCGGCATCCATCTAAAAAGCTCTTTGTCCAGAGGCATATTAAAACATGGGTTAATCAGGTCGCCTTCCATTGTCTGCTGTGCTCATTTCTGTTGCATGTCCTCCTGAATCTGGCGGCCACGGTTGGATGGTGCGTCGTGTTTTGTTTTGTTTGTTAACTCAGTGTCTTGTCAAGATCTTCGGTGTTCTCTAACAAGAGAAGCGCTTCTAAACATCAGGCAAACAACTCCAGCAGATTTATTTCCCACTTTTATGCTCCCAGCGGTAGAATTACTGGATATTATAGTGAAAGCCGGACTCGGCTTTGTGCAAACAAAGGAACGTTGACGGAAAAGGGGAAAGCGAGCGGGTGCTCTTGTGTGGCTTCGCGGACGCGGTAACCGTACAGTGCTACCAAGCATTTTTCTCTCAAATGTTCGTTAACTATGCAACAAAATGGATGAACTCCAGCTACTGATGGTGAAAAGCAAAGACTTTCTTGCAGCGCAATCAACATGGCCCTGCACTTCATCCTCCAGCACCTGGACTTTCCGGCAAACTATGCCAGGATCTTGTTTGTGGACTTTAGTTCTGCCATTAATAACATCATCCCTACCCTGCTTCAGGACAAGCTCTCCCAGCTCAATGTACCGGATTCTACCTGCAGGTGGATCATAGACTTCCTGTCTGACAGGAAGCAGTGCGTTAAGCTGGGGTCACAAGTCTCTGACCCCTGGTTTATCAGCACCGGCTCCCTTCATGGCTGTATCCTTTCTCCTCTGCTTTTCTCCCTATACACCAACAGCTGCACCTCCAGTCTCCCTTCCGTCAAACTCTTGAAGACACCACCTTCATTGGGCTCATCTCTGATGGGGATGAGTCTGACTACGGTAACAGGTGGGAAGCTGACAACCTGGTGTCCTGGTGTAGCCAGAACAACTTAGAGCTCAATGCTCAATGCTCTAAAGACAGTGGAGATGGTTGTGGACTTGGAAGGAACACAGCCCCACCTACCCCCATCAACCTGTGTGACTCCCAAGTAAACACTGTGGAGTCCTTCTGTTTCCTGGGCACTAGGGCTGTCACTTTTGAGAAAAATCAAATTCGAACGGTTATCAAATATCAAGCAATGTATTCGAATATATTCGAATTTCTACGAGCCCCGTCCCAAAAAAAAAAAAAAAAAAAAACACCGTAACGGAGATTCAATCACAAATTTATTAACATTCTGACAGTCATAAACAGGACTCAGGCCTGTCTGAAAAAAAATCTTTGACTTAAAATGTTTTAAACAGCAGGTTATCAACTTAATCTATATGAAGTCCCACTATCCAAATCACAATCACAAAATTAGGCTTCATGGAAAAAAACTGAATCGGAACAGCACGGCACGGCACAAACAATAACATGACAGCTTAAACAGCAGCAGGAGTAATAGCCAGCCTAATTCATTTCAGTAGTATTAACATATACCATGTGTCACTTTTTAATTGATTTATGGCTCTGAGTTGTGCTGCGCTTCTGATTTATGATGGGCAGCCGACAGGCTCCAGTATGTCTAGGCTGCGTGACGCCATGTGACATCCTCCGGCGGTGACATCCTGGTCGGAGGTGTAAAGAAAGGTGTCAGGCCCATGGCCTTCCGGGTTTATTGGACGTCTACCTGGGCGATAGGTGTTATGTCCGTGTGTATTCTGTCTGCTGGGGAGGCCCGTTTTCACACTTCCCCAGAGCTGCTTGTATAAAGTGCGTGGTACGCGAACACAGTCACTGAAGCACAGTGTCTCGCGTCACGGTCCTCTGCAGAATTATCCTTGTTCTCAAACTATTTTCTAAGCCATATTGTGTTGTTGGAAAACGCGAGTGCAAGAAGATGGAAGCCAGTCTTAACAGTAAGTGATTTTTTATTATTTAGTAACATTAAGGAAGATTGTTTATTTATATGAGAGTCGATGTTCTATTGTGTTACTTAAGGTTTTATCTGCACGCTTCAAATGGTGATAGTTTGAGTCTCTTCAATCTTGTTGAGGAGATTAATGTCCTGAATCAAGCCAGCGGTACTTATAATTACGTTTAAATGTTGCATATTGTGTGTGTGTGTGTGTGTGTGTGTGTGTGTGTGTGTGTGTGTGTGTGTGTGTGTGTGTGTGTGTGTGTGTGTGTGTGTGTGTGTGTCAGTAGATTCAGTAGTAGCTACCTGAACTATAGGTTCATGTTAATGAAGACTAATAATTTGACACGTTTCAACAAGCCAAAGAGCCCCTATTACCCACACACCCCGTACCATATTCTTCTCAACAAGAAAAGGTGTTTTTTTTTTCCCTAGAACATCTGATCTGTTTCCCGACGCCAATATGATCAGTGTTAATAAGACAAAGAATCAATTTTTTTTTCTAAAATCACAGTAAAGGTGTTTTCAAGTGGAACTGGCGGGGGAAGAGATGCATCCTAAATGGGTTTGTTAATGGTTTTACAACAGTTGCTCAGGCTGGATGTTAAAAGGTACCTATTATGGCATTTAAAATGTTCCTAATAATGTTCTGGGAGTCCCCAACAACAGTTTTACATGCATGCAATGACAAAAAACACTTTTGTTGTCTTATAATATGCATTTATTTTTACCTGATTTGCTCACCGCTCCCCAATGATTGACGACTCATTTGTCCAAACCCCTCCTTTGCGTGACGCTAATCGGCGGTGATTGGTCAGATGACGCAGTCAGTTATATTTTGCGTTACCCCAAAGTTTAAACATATTGATAAAGCACTGCAGTACAACAATACGCTTCACATAATTTCACATATTTCAAAAAACAAAAAAAATGACATTGGAGACCTAGAAGCTGCTGAGCGTAACTCTCACTCTCTCACACACACACGCACGCACGCACACACGCACACACGCACACACGCACACACACACACATAAAAGCAACAATTATTAATAGTACTTACAGGTTGTGATTCGGAGGAGGAAGCTGATCCAAATAAACTTGGTATTGAACCTTCCTATATCAGCCGACTTGCGAATCCACGCTTGAAAGCATTTGTGTTTGTGAAGCGATCGTCATTAAAATAATGCGAACACAGCTCAAGGTGGCTATACTTGTGTGGTATAGTTGTAAATATAAACTCTAGCCACTGAGTCTTCACATGCTTGTCCCTGGGCAGTGAAAAAAAAAGTTTGCTTTTGATTCGCACTTCAGAACAGAGTCTCGTCGACATGATGTTGTCAGGTTTCTCTGTCTGCTGGGCGCGCGCACTGAGTGGGCGTGTCGAATTCAAATAACTTGTACAAGTGACGTACGAAAGTTAGAGAAAATGCATCGTTCGTCTATCGATTCATATCAGCGACTCAGAGTCGACTCTTACTTTTGAGAGACAATAATTTTGTATACGGTGAACTTTCATATTTAAAACTTTGCAGGATGTTTTTGTTCACTTAGATCTATGTTACACACTACATGAAAGGTAATTTTCAAAATTCCATGATAGGTACCCTTTAAGCCTGTTTTATGCTTCTGCGTCGAATCGACGGCGTACCCCCACAGATGGTGATTTATGCACACTTCATTATTTCTTTTCATTTTGCCAGAGTTTGGAACTTTATTTACCATCGTTAAAGTTGATGAAATGAATCAATGTATAGCTCTCAGTGCGATAGTCAGATGCGGTTCAGTTGTAACAGATTAAGTGTAAAACTTAAACTAAAAGCAAAACTTATTTTTTCGTGTCGATGCTTTGTGTAAACTGAAATCATAAATAGCTGTAAAGTTGCATTAAAATAAATATCAATTTAGTCAAACACTCTCAAGCAGAACTACTATAACTTAAATTCTTAATTTGTATTTATTCCTATAAACACTGAATGTTGACAGTTCTCAAAAGAAGAGTCCAAACAAAATATTTTAACAAAATATCTGAAAAAGACGAATAACACTAGTGGTGTGATTAAAAACACCACTTACAAAGCAAAATGTACAAACTTTCACATTTGTTCACAAATGGATTTTGTGTATTTATTATAAATCTTACTTTTCAATGTATGCTGTGCCCTCTTTTCTTACTGATTTGGTCTTTTGAATCTTACAGATGTTTTGGACACAGATACAGTAACTATATAAAGATTATTTTTGAAAGTTATTCAAGAGTGTGAAAACTTTGTATCACTGCGTTGTGAAAAACCCCCTATCAAAATATGTTACAGTTTAAAAATACGCACAAAGAGGTTAGCACTACTATTTACACACACACACACACACACACACACACGCACGCACGCACGCACGCACACACACACATACACACACACACACGGGATGTTTAAAGTGCTAGTGACTCCCATGATGTTTTGTACCATAAATATTTATCTGGATCACTCAACATAAAGTTTTTGTTTTCTGACCTCACAGAGATTACCCTAAGATTTGATTTCTTGACTTTTGCTTGTTTGCACTGTGCCCCAGATCTTAGGAATCAATGTGTATCCCTAGTGGTTGTTACACACCTCAGGTATAATTTGAAATGTTGGTTTGTCAAAAGAAAAAAGGTTCAATCATACATTTTCTAGTGAAAATTGTGTTTTACTCGTGTGAGGAAACTGCTCGACTACAGGTCTAATACCTGCAGGGTCACCGTGCTTTTGCCAAGTAAGACATGGTCCTGGATCAACATATGTTGTTGATCCTGGATCAACATCCCTGTCCCAAAATGTAGTCCTTACCCACTTCCTACCCCTAAACCTAACCCTACCCATAACTTTTCCCTAAAATCAGAGGGTAATGAAAGGTGACTGACACTAATGTTTAAGTACTTCATACTGGTTCTAAGCCTAAACAGGACATAAACTGTAAATTTGTCCCTCAAATCTGATTGGTTGATTGGAAAGTTGATCCAGGATCAACAAAGATGTTGATCCTGGATCATGTGGTACTTGGTGAAATCACGTTCACCATACATGCAGCTGGTCATCAGTCTGTTTTTAAGAATAAAATAAAGTAAAAGTTTTCTTTAAAGAAAATAGACAACTTTCCTTGCTTTTTGTGGCAAACAAATGTATGTAAACAAATACACACGGACATAACACCCTTTCGCCCAGGTAGACGTCCAATAAACCCGGAAGGCCATGGGCCTGACACCTTTCTTTACACCTCCGACCAGGATGTCACCGCCGGAGGATGTCACATGGCGTCACGCAGCCTAGACATACTGGAGCCTGTCAGCTTCCCATCATAAATCAGAAGCGCAGCACAACAATTAAAAAGTGACACATGTTAATACTACTTATTTCTTAATATTGTTAGCTAGAAACACCAATTTATCAACTTGATCTGGATCAAGGGCGGCTCTCTTTTTATTGGCGATGTTCCCCGCGGTGGAGAACGCGCTCGGAGCGCGCACACACAGGTATTTGCACGTCAATGTTGAGAGAAGTGGTATCTACGGTGTAGATAGAACCCAAAATATTTCCAGACACTACTTTTTAGATGAGTTGGGGTCGTAATTGTCCACTCAGGCTGGCCGTTCTGTGCGTTATCTTCCATTTTCAAAACAGGGAGGGTATTGGCAATTATTGGCTTGATTTGGTCATGGGCCGATGCTGCAATACGTTTAGAGCGCCCTCTCCTTGATGAGATGGCAAACAATAAAATAAAATAAAAAACGGTCTAATAATAGACTGTAAAAAATGCGCTAAACATGGCATTTTAAAAACCCTACTGGGCACTATCCTCTCCCAGAACCTAAAGTGGGAACTGAACATCACCTCCCTCACCAAGAAAGCACTACAGCGGATGTACTTCCTACGGCAGCTGAAGAAATTCAATCTCCCGAAGACAATGATGGTGCACTTTTATACAGCCTTCATAGAGTCCATTCTTACCTCCTCCATCACCACCTGCTATGCTGCTGCCACGGCCAAGGATAAGATCTGACTGCACTGCGGAGAGGGTGATCGGGTGCAATCTGCCTTCCCTCGAGAACTTGTACTCATCAAGGGCGCTGAAGCGAGCAAAGAGGATTGTGGCAGATCCCTTCCACCCTGGTTTCTCTGTTCCAGCTACTCCACTCTGGCAGAAGGCTGCGGGCCGTCAAGACCAGCACTTCACGCCATAAGAACAGTTTCTTCCTTTCTGCTACTGGCCTCCTTAACAAGGCCTGGAGCTCTCACTGAAACTGACTTCAAACTTGAACTATAAACTCTTATCCATGCCGTATTTACACTGATTATTATAAACTTTAAACATTCCATAGTTGCACTGACTTTAAATGAAAAACTCTTAGCTTTAAATTGAAAACTCTTAGCTCATTGCTATTTTTGCACTTTGGCATATTTGCACCATTGCTTTAATAGGTCATGTACTCTATATGTTGTAAGTTATATGTATGCACCTTCCTGCCAAAGTAAATTCCTTGTCTGTACAAACATTCAGGGCAAATAAACCCCCTTTCTGATTCTGATTCTAATCTGGCAACCCGTGAGCATCAAGTCTGTGGAGTGGACGAGAGAAACAACCCTCTAGAATATTTGGAATTTGGACTTCAGTACCTATTTCAACCGCTAGCTTTCAATACTGCACCTTTAAAACTCTCTTTTAACTACCCAAGTCTTCAAACTTAAACCAAGCTGATATAAACTTCCATTTAAGGTTTTGTCAAGCCAACAATCAAAGTTTGTTTTGATGTACTTACCTTATCTATTTTTTTCTCCGATTAGGGTGGGTTCTCTAAAGGTTACTTTATCATGGATAGCGATACCTTCGTTATCAACAGTCAAGGAGTAATATCACTCCGGAGTGACGCTACCTTGGATAGAGAAACTGTAGACAATTACATCATACAGGTAATAATCAATCGCAATCATTTCTTAAATCCAACTATTTACAAAATGTTCAGGATGACTATTCATTCTGAATGGGATGCTTGCATTGTCTTTCTCAGGTTGTAGCTGTAGACCAGCCTGTCGATGGTTTTAAGCTCCACAGCTCAGGTCATCATCACTGTTCTGGACGTCAACGACAACAACCCACAATTCCTTCCTCTCCCAGAGCCCATTGAGATTCAGGAAGGTGTGTACACACCCTCGTCACCTGGAGAGGTGTGCAAAATCTCAGCCACAGACGCTGACATTGGAGACAACGGACGTGTCACCATCACCACTCACTCACACAGTGAAATATTCAGATTCAGAGAGGTGAGGGGACTTAACCAGTACATGATATCTACAGTCTATGATATCATATTTTTATAAACATGACATTGTAATGTTCAGATGTTATAAAAACATGTTTATTTCCTTCACTTGTAGGATGGGACTCTACTAGCTATTGAGGAGCTGGATCGGGAGACACAGGATGTGTATGATGTGGTCATAGTTGCTGTGGATCATGCAATCCCACAGAGAAATGTACATTTGTACATCATTTCTATTCATTTTTATTATTGTATGATGTAAATATGTGTTGTTCCAAACAAATTGTGATTGTATTGATTGTGAAGTGTAGTGTGTTCCCACCTAAATACTGTAAATATGTACACAAAGAGCCAGAAAAATGCTAGTTCTAATGTAATGCTAGTGTTAATGCAGGTAATGCCGGCACAAAAAACATGGCTATGAAATAAGATTTTGGATAACACTTTACAATACGATTCCATTAGTTAAGGTTAGTTAATGCATTAACTAATATTTACTAACAATGAGCAACTGTTACGGACTGCTCCGAGACTTGAGTTGAAGATCCAAATGCAGCTTTATTAGGACAATCCAGAATCGTAATCCATATTACGAGCAAAGGGTCAAACATATGGACAAATAATCCAAATAAGCAACAATCCAGACGCTCCAGTATTCCAGACGATCCATTATTCCAGACGCTCCAGTGTTCCAGATTCCAGTATTCCAGACGCTCCAGTGTTCCAGACGATCCATTATTCCAGACGCTCCAGTGTTCCAGATTCCAGTATTCCAGACGCTCCAGTATTCCAAATTCCAGTATTCCAGACGCTCCAGTATTCCAAATTCCAGTATTCCAGACGCTCCTCAAACAGGTGCTGGAGGTGCTATGATGGCTGGAGACTCTGGCGTGGCGGTCATGTCGTGGGGAGGCTCTGACTTGGTACCCCCAGACTGGGAAGCGCTGAGAGCACTGGACTAGCAATCACCAGACTTGGAAGCGCTGGACTCCTGGATGGGCCAATGATGCCCAACCCACCCACCCCCAAACCTTAATATCATAATCCATATTACTGGCAAAGGGTCAAACACATGGACAAATAATCCAAATAAGCAACAATCCAGACGCTCCAGTATTCCAGACACTCCACTGTTCCAGATTCCAGTATTCCAGATGCTCCAGTATTCCAGACGCTCCAGTAGTCCAGATTCTAGACACTCCAGTATTCCAGACTCCAGTATTCCAGACACTTAACTATTCTAGATACCAGTATTCCAGATGCTCCAGTATTCCGGATTCCAGTATTCCAGACACTCCAGTATTCCAGACGCTCCAGTATTCCAGTATTCCAGACGCTCCAGTATTCCAGATCCCAGTATTCCAGACGCTCCAGTATTCCAGACACTCCACTATTCCAGACTCCAGTATTCCAGACTCCAGTATTCCAGACACTTAACTATTCTAGATTCCAGTATTCCAGATGCTCCAGTATTCCGGATTCCAGTATTCCAGACGCTCCAGTATTCCAGATGCTCCAGTATTCCAGATTCCAGTATTCCAGAAGCTCCAGTATTCCAGATGATCCAGTATTCCAGATTATAGTATTCCAGACGCTCCTCAAACAGGTGCTGGAGGTGCTATGGTGGCTGGAGACTATGCACATAGAAACTGATGCACAAACCCCAGTGTGCACAGTGGATTAAATCTTATATTAATTTCTTTAAGGATTCCAGTGGGACAAATAAAACCTTATTTGCACCCATTTGCAACCCAAGTGAGCCCATAATGAACATATAAATGGGCCCCTCTTAGAGGGGTATGGGCCCATCATGTGCCCCTGTAGGCTAACATACATGGGGCCCATGTGGAGCTGATGGACAAATTTATTTACCCATACTAGTGACAGCCCAACAAAAAGCCCAGATGGGGCCCATATGGAAATGTTGGCTGGGGCATTAATTTCATCCTTAAATGTATATCTAATTTTAAGTTGGGATTTATTCATCCCTAAATGACACACAAACATGCAAAAAGAAGCTGCACATATGTACTAGATTTTATGTGAATATAAAAGCCTGTCTATCTGATTATTCTGATACTAGTTCATTCCTTACAAGTAAATTACTGTTAATTCCACAAATTAAGTATACTAGACACTGCAAATATAAACTTCTGGTCTGCACTACAAACAGTTGCTTGGCTTCACTTTCTGCAGAACATCACCACAGTGAGGGTCAGTATCACAGATGTCAATGACAACGCTCCAGTTTTCGGCTCTGACACCTACAGCAAAAGCATTCTGGTTAAAGACGCCAAGGTTGGAGATGTGCTGCTGACGGTCTCGGCCACAGATAAAGATGCTGGAAACAACGCGCTGATTAGCTACAGGTAAGCTTAAGACTAAACTTCCATTTCTTTAGGATCAATAATATGAAGGCTAAACCATGAACACACTTACTTACATCAATCCTTTAAGACAGATGCATGAATGTTGTCTTTCTGTAGTTTCTCTGATTCCTCAATGGTCTCATTGGATGCTAAAACAGGAGTCATAACTTTGACCTCTGACCTTAACGATGTCACAGAAGACACGCTGCTAACGCTCACTGCTATAGCGACAGATCATGGAACACCAGCAGAAACTGATGAAGGTTTGGACTTGATAACAACTTTGTTGTTCTTCCTTAGGAGCTCTCTTCATTGTGTGCTCACCCAAATACTTTGAAAAATGTTCTTGCTTGGCTAACTAGAAAAATGCTAGTTCTAATGTAGTGCTTGTGTAAATGCATTTTATGCCAGAACATAACATTTATAGATAGAGTTTAAACTGTGTGTGTGTGTGGGGGGGGGGGGGTCATTTCACATATTTGGAAATAACATATAGAGCTACAATAGTTTTAAAATGAATATATTAACAAAATATGATTCACAAATGCATAAGCAAATATATATTTTATATTTACAAACTCATGATTCATTCACAAAACAAGATATGTAAATACACAACCAAATTTACATTCAATAAATAAGAAAAATTAAATTCATAAATACAAGTATATTATATTTTCATGTATACACATTGATTGTTGAATCTGCATTTTCAAATTGTGTGTATGTGTGGATCACTGTGGATTTGTATGTGAATTTTGTGTATGTGAATAACTTGTTTTACATCATATTTGACAAATTAATACATTTTGAGACTATTTCTGCTCCATATCAAACAGCTGTGACACTTTATTCACTTTAGGGCTTTTGATATATTTTGTTTAGATTTCAGCACAAGTTATTCTGTACACTACTAAAACACTGCCTGCACAGTCATTCAAATCTAAAGTGAGTCCTGCATCTTGTGCACGTTATGGTACATTTGTGTCCCAAACACGTGTCCATGGTTTGCATTTAAAAATCAACCTGACCTCAATAGAACTAACATGTCAAAACTAACATATTTCTTCTCTCTGTAGCCGAAGTGTTGATCTACTTCGAAATTGCTCCTTTCATTGAGAGTGTGAGTTTTGAAAGCTCCTCCTACAACTTCACAATAAAAGAGAATGAACCTGAGGCCTCAATAGTGGGGAAGGTCAAGGCATTAACAGGAAGTCCAGTGGTTACGGTCAGTTATAACATGAAGTCACATGAGGATGTCTTCTCTGTGGATGGTGAGGGAACCATAAAAGCTCTCAGGCCGCTGGACAAGGAGAAAGAGGAGTGGTACATCCTCAGAGTAAAAGCCATAGACTCCAGAACTCCTGCAAACACTGCAGAGACAACGGTATTATCCTTACTTTAAAATAAGGCCAGAAACAAACTTTACACAAGTGTACAATTGCATAGTGTATTTTATTAAAATACATGTTAATGCCCGCTGTATCCCCCATTTCAGGATGCAATGACACATGTTATGCAGTTATAAGTGTTTGCGTTCTCATACTTACCTAGAGTATGTTTTTACTCTTACTCTTAAAGTCTTACTCTTCAAGCACTTCAAAGTCAAAAGTTTCCCTTCGTAAAAGAAAGCTACCACAGGGCTCATTTATATTTGTATTTGACTTTCTTTCTCTCACAATCTTCAGGTCAGCGTTCAGGTTGAGGACGTCAATGAGGCTCCTGTGTTTGACGCTGAAACATATAAAGCAGAAATTTTCAGTATCTCTCCTTTCAGTAACAAATTCCCTATAGTGAAGGTCCAGGTGAGTGTGGCTTGGCATAGACATCAGATATAAATGCAGTGGATGATCTATTTTGTAATTAGTGGTGTTCGCTAAGGGAAACATTACTGTTACTGTTGTTATTGCTCATACTAAAGGGCTAGTGATTTATTCAAACACTTAACCCTAAGTAATACATTTCGACATGCAACGCATCCCATGCCATCTGAGGACATATGTGCTGGTATTTTTCAAAGTGATCAGACTTACATTTTGTCTCCTACAATTTTGATGTCTGAAATCTTTACCCCAAAGCAGCTGAGCCACTCTTCAAAAAAAGTTCTATATAGAACCCTTGACTCAATTTTAAAGAACCTTTTATCATAAAGTTTTATATAAAGATAAATATCTCAAATGATTGAATAACACTTTCATGTTTATTGGGTTATTTAAAGTTTTTCTAGTGGTAATATATGTTTATGATTATAGTTGTAGTTGTCAATAAACTTGATTTTTTAATCACAATTGATTTCATGATTGTTTTGTCATATTTACGTAACTTACTGAAATGTGGTGGTGGTATGTCCCTCAGGCGTTGGACCCTGATGTGGGCGAGAGCTCAGAACTGCAGTATTCCCTGCTGGAGTCCACAACTCTGCTGGATGTGGAGGCAAGCACTGGTCAGGTCTACGTACTGGATGTATCCAGTTTTGGAGATGATCTGTTCACCTTTCAGGTTAAAGCCACTGATAAACATGGGCTGTTCTCGACTACAACAGTACAGGTGAGCAGAAACAGAGAGAGAAAAAAGACAAAGCTTTTAAAAGACTGTTTCAAATGACCAATGATTTTTTGATTGAGAAGAGAACACCTTTACAAAGACGGGCTTCTTCTTCACCTGCAGATTGAAGTAAAACAAAGTGTACATCGTGACAGCGTCTCAGTAATCTCCCTAAACCAGCCCGTATACATAGTGGAGGAGAAGATAACAGAGATGGAAGAGTGAGTAATCTCTGTTTTATATTGAAACATGTTATTAAGACAGAATAAGAACATTTCCA
Organism: Chrosomus eos; assembly: GCA_036326025.1. Lineage (NCBI taxonomy): Eukaryota > Metazoa > Chordata > Actinopteri > Cypriniformes > Leuciscidae > Chrosomus > Chrosomus eos. Next base: position 5,582,606 of record CM070819.1, on the reverse strand, counting down.
TTTGTGAAGTGTTAATGTGTTTTGAGCTAAGAGGAACAATTTAAGGATCAATTAACTCAAAAATAAATTTAAAATAAATAAAAATAAAAATTATTTTACTCACCCTCATGGGATTCGTAAACTGTGTTCTGCTGTTTTAAAAAAATGTTCATAGTTTTTTTCCACAAAAAAGCATTAAAAAAAATAGTCCATATGACATTTCCAAGTCACCTTGTCTGTAGAACAGACTGAAATGTACACCATTATTTACTGAAAAGCTTCCCTTCTAGTGAGTTAAATCAGGGTGTCAAATTAAAAAAAATGTATTGATTGTGAGCAAAATGTTGTTTTAAGCCAGTTCTTATCAATGAGTTGTTTTTTCTGTTTTACAAATTACACTGAATTTGTACTTCTCGCTACCTCCTCTTATTGTTTTGTGTTCTCCATCTGATAGTGTGTTTTTTCCTCAGATCCATGAAGAAAGTTTTAGGCTGGACTGTGAAAATCCTCAGTGTGAGAGCTGAGAATGGGAATGAGATGCGCACCATTCTCAGAGAATCTACAGTCCAAACTTACGTCAGTTTTATCGCCATGGACTCCAGTGGTGCTCTCATCCAAGCCACGGTGGTCAAAGAGTAAGTTGAACTAATATCAGTTTATTAAGTTTATTAAGACTAATCTAATGTGAAAGCTGAGTATGTGGCAATGTGCAAGGAAACAGAAAACATGTTCACAATATATACAGTTATAATGGTTGGAGCCGATAGCCTTGTGGTCAGTGCTTGCGGCATCCTGAAAAGTTGGGATGTTTTCATCTCGCCGCGGGATTGTGCACTTGGAAAAACGAGCGCGCCACATCACATGCGCGTCGCGACCGCGTAGCTTCTATTATGAGCGCACTTGCTGTGCACCTACAATTGAAATAACGAACTTGAGCGCGAAAAAGACGTGATATGTGAACGGCCCCTATGGGCCACCATACTTGGCTACACGTCATGTCACTTTCACTTTACCTGTAACATCACAATGTGCAGATATGTATCCACCTTAAAGTATTCACCCTCGAAATTATAATTTATAAAAGTTTACAAATTAAAAATATATACATTCATGGTACTTTATTGTAAATGCTTTAACAAAAACATACTCTTCACATTTCCCTCTGGCCTGCTTGCCTGAATTACATCTATTCTATATAATAAGGATGAGTGTGTAATGGCCAGCATCTGAAATATCTTCACTCCCACAGGAAACTGAACAGTGAGAACAAAGAATTAACATCTGAACTGGAGAAGGTTTTTGGTCCTGGTTTGGAAATCAAAGTGGAGGACAGTTCTGGAGACTCTGGAGAATCCAGTCAAGCTCTCCCAATCGCTCTAGGTGTTCTGCTGGCTGTAATCAGTGTGGCTTTAGTGGTGATGATTATCCATCGCGTCAAGTAAGTTATTACTGGCCATAACTGCATCTATCTATCTGTCTATCTGTCTGTCTGTCTGTCTGTCTGTCTGTCTGTCTGTCTGTCTGTCTGTCTGTCTGTCTGTCTGTCTGTCTGTCTGTGTGTGTGTGTGTGTGTGTGTGTGTGTGTGTGTGTGTGTGTGTGTGTGTGTGTGTGTGTGTGTGTGTGTGTGTGTGTGTGTGTGTGTGTGTGTGTGTGTATTTTTGACACAGAATAAACTTAGTTGTGGTTAACTAACCTGTCTACTAATTCCTAATTGAAATAAACTTAAAGTCATCATGAAATCAGAAATGATTGATTAAATTGTCTGTGCTGTTTCACCTGGACTGGGTACTACAGCTTTCCTAAAATGCTGTAATGTGATGCCAGTTGTCTTTATAGTGACAAATTGACGGTTCATGCTGAACATTGCTCCTTTTAGGGGTAATGTTTTCACAGTGAAGAAAATTAACAAGTTTGGTCAATTAATTATAATAAATATTTTTGCTGCCTCAGGAAAAAGGGCACAGATTCTGGAAGACAGAGTTTAAATACTGCCATTGGTTTAACTGAAAAGAGAAGCAGTATTGACAACCTTGCTGACTTTAACACGTAAGTGTCAAAAATATCGTTAAAGATCTGATCTGAAAAATTGTTTTCAAATACAAAATATGCATCAGTTACCATGTTTTTATCAGCATTGGTTTGTTCTGAGATGTTTAACTAAACATGTTTCTTCTTTTGATTCAGAAACCCAGAATCCGGAAAGGTAAAGCCCCTTGCTGTAACGATAAATTCAGAGAGTGTAATTCATTAAGTATAATTTTGATATATTTTGAAGTATAAAGTATAACATCGAATCTAAATTCTTATTTTTAATTTTGTTCCATGTGTTTTGTGTGTTTCCCAGGATGAGGTTAAAGAGACATTTTGACAAAGAATCTGATAATGGAAGTGATATCAGTGGAAACAGCATCTCTGCCCTCTGAAAACACTCTGATGGATTAAAGCTCCTCACTTCTTCTCAGTGGAGTACAAAACCTAGTGAGATGCCTTTGTAAGCAGCATTTTAAAGGTCAAGTTCCCTACATGGAGGAAACAACACAAGCATCAGGTCTTCTTAAGACAGAAATCAGGATCTGGGCTTCATCATTACAGGATTAACATCTTTGATCATGTGTCCTCAGTTCCAGGATCAGCCGTCATGTGACTCTCACAATGACAAACTCATGTCACAACCAAGCGGCAGCCTTCCAGTCGCTCTCTTGAATTCAACACTGAAGTGACTTAAACTGCAATTCATCGACAGTCTGCTAGAGACAGGCTCCAAAAGAGAGTCAATCCCATAGACCCCCATGTTAACATCCCCAACTTTACAGCAGAAAATAATGTTTACAGCCTGGTACAAAAAGTGGTTTTGGTCTATATAGCTAATTTTGCCCTTCTTGACAACTGTGAGGGAGGTGCATTTTTTTTTTTATAACTCATCCATTTAAATTATATTACGCCTTAAAGTTCTGCATAATTAAGGGCGTGGCCACTTGATTGACAGGTGATTGCCGCTGCTGTCACTAATAGCCGTTTGTCTGCTGTTAGCGTCACGTCACCTCAGATAATCCCGCCTCTGCCCATTGTCGTTTATCCGGGAGTGACGCGCTGTCAAGATGGCGACGGCCGGCTCCGCCCAATTTGGGCAACAAAAATGCTCTTCAGAAACCTACGGGTGACATCATGGACACTACATCCATATTTTCTTTTTATAGTCTATGGTCACATATGGTCATACACAACACAACACAGGGCGAATTCCCTTCAAAGAGACGAGCATTAGTGTCTCATAGTGGCTGTCACCCAACATGAAGCCAGGCATCACTGCTACATTATTGAATTGCAATGTTATTTTAAAACAGAATTCATACTGAAAAATACAGCTGTTAAGACAGATATAGCAGTCCTGTAAAGCAAACAGGAGAGATGGTGTTTGATACGCTACAGTCATTTGATTGATTCCCTAAGGAATACAAGAACTGCCAAATGTGTAAATGTAAATAAATGTAGATTTTTTTTATAATACAGCCTCTGTGTCTTTAATTCACATTTAGCATTTGGTAAAAAAAAAATTAAAAATGTGTTATGTCAGGGAT